>NKYV01000004.1:600000-1060904 GCA_002370575.1 Metschnikowia sp. M2Y3
TGCGAAGCTGCGAAAGGCCGCGGAGCTGCGAAAGATGCTTTTGTTTGACATGACTGCTATGGCGGACGCTGCAAGTGACGGGATTCAGACGCCCGAAACTGGAACGAGGGGTCCAAACTGGGTGCATTGCTTGCATTTGCTATGGACGCGGCTAAGCGCTGCGATCACTGGACCTTTGGCATCTTTGTCTGCAGGTTGCTGCAAGTGCTCCTTAGATGCTTGAAAGCCGGGCCTTTCCCATGCTGTATGCCGACTACTGAACCATTGCTTGCCATTTCTCGGATTGCCTCACTCTGTCATTACCTCTGCCAAGTGATTTCCTGTACATTGATCCTCGTGTAATTAAGTGCCGAGCCTAGGCAGATATGCTGCCCACGGGGTCCTACAGCTGCACTGGCCAAATCTGGCATTAGCATGGCCGTTTACAGATGCCGAGGCTCCTGGTTCAATCGAGTGCATCGCGGGTGGACTGGCCAAATTTGTAAATAGAAGGCTCGGATTACTCAAACCTGTGGCTGCGCCCGAGCTTGTATTGTGACCATCGTCCAGCGAGTTTCGGGCCCGCGAGAAGACAGAAGCACGCTCAGTACACAGGACCCACTTCCAAGCCGTCTGCAAGACACTCCGCTGTGTTATTTCTGAAGGTGATAATTTCTTGTTCCGGACGTGTTTTGGCGGGACGAAAAGACGGAGTTCAAGCGTGAACTCTAGAAATACGTAGACTCCGAGCCCTCCACGCTCACTGCTCATAGAGCATGTGCCCGTGGTCTGACGAGAGGCCGAGTGCCGTATGTAACTCTTCTCCGAGAAGTACACACCGCCGCGAGGGCTCCGAGGCTTTTGTAGTGGCCAAATCGAAAGTGCAAAGCTCCAACTCCTTGGGCGACGCCTTCCGTGGTGTCTCTCCCAGAAATCTCTTTTGATCAAGCGAGAAACGACGTGTGTGGCCACTGGCATAGCATTGTGGGCTGCTTGATCTTTGGGTCTCTCCAGCGAATGCTCCAGGAAACACCCACAGCTCTTCGGGCGCTGCAACTGAGGTGCTAGGCAGTAGGTGTTCCGCTTCTCGGGAAAATACCCAGATTGGACTCCGAGGGAGTATCTAGAGTGTGCACGGCTTTCTACGAAGATCCCAGTGGGTTTTCCGGACAGAACGGGTAGTGTCGTGAATTACGGCGCCACAAATGTTCCCACTGAAAATACCACTGCAGCGCAAAGACGAGTTCTCTGATGCGGCGGGCTGGCATATCGGGCCAGTAGCGGAACACGCCGGATGTGCAACACCAGACCCGCCAACACCCACGTGAACCATGGTCCCCTAGTAGTCGGGAAGCGACAGCCTGCAGGCTTCTGCACAATTACAGCATCGAAGAGATGATGCATACGCATCGAAAGCCGACACAGCACTTTTAGCACGCGTCAACCTGCGCGCTGCCAAGACGCCACGCCACGCCTCAGCCAAACAAGTGGTGGCCGCGTTGGGCAAGCGACAGTCAGCCTGCGTGTCGCGTAAACGAAACACCCACTGCAGCGCGATTGGTCTGCTCCTCAGGGGAAAACCCCAAGCGCTGCCCCTGCGCGCATGCCAGCTCGCTCGGCGCATGACGGCACATACGCCCACACACCCCGCGCTGGGTGCAGAGAGATGCGTGCCTCCGTGGAAAGAAACATTAGCCGACAGCCAACGTCGTGTGGCTCGATGCAGGCGTGTATACGGCAGCCGTCGAGGCAGATGTCCAGAAAGGTTATGCGACGGGAGAGAACGCGTAAGCGGAGAGTCCCCCAGGACGTGCGCACGGCGCTGCGACGGTCCCCGAGCTGCGTCCCAAAGCGGCGTGGTGTCGTCTACGCGCAGTAGTCTGTTGCACCAAACGACGCTTCTGGAAAGCAAGCGGTGCGTGCACTTCTTTCCGTGGCCAAAAGCGGACACTAGTCACCGAGAAGTCCTGCACTGGCGGCCGAGCCTAATATACGACGCTGCTCAACCCCGGACGGCTACAGAAAACAGGCAAGTGCTGTCCTATTCTGACGCCTTGCAACAGAGCTGCACACCGGTGAGAAGCATGTCTCTGTCCCCGGACCATCGGAAGCGGTCCCGGTGTGGTGCCGCCGCCACGGCCACTCTGACCGCAGCGGTTGTGCACCACACGACCGCAGCCGCCTTTCCACACAAACGGCCCGCGTAGTCTGTTTGGCGCAGGCGGCGGACTCCTGCAATGGTGGGAGCTCCGTATTACCATCGTCGGGCATTTTTCGCCCAAACCTCTCCTCCAAGCAGGGACTGCAAATATTGGCACCTCGCGCGAGTGCTCTGGTGTAGCATTCTGTATGGTGCGCCGCGGCCGCGGATTTTGCTCGCGTATACCCTCAAACAACGTACCCGTCTACCGGAAAAAAAGCGAGAATAACACCTAAACCTCAGCATATCAGCACCCACCGGCACTTTTCCTTCGGTGCTCCCCTCTGCCATTGCGTTGCTTGCCTTTCTCGGCCGCACTCCCTCTTGTCCAATTGCACCGCCATAGCGTCCCTTCAGACGTATTTCGCCATTGATCTGTGCTACTGCTCTTGCCGGTGGACTCTCTTCTGCTGATCTCCGTCCGTTGGCCGCCTCCTTCTCTGTGACACGACTCCGTGCCTCTGTCCGCGTCGCTGCATTTGTGCTCCCCGACTCCCCAGTGCTCTACAAGCGGCTGTTCAACCTCCTGGCCTCAGCCCTGTACCCTATATCTGACCGGCTGCCATGAGAAAAATCTGGAGCAAGTCCTCCAAAAGACGCTCCATCGCCACAATCTCCAAGTCCAAGCCGGAGCTGCTTCTAGATATCTCGGAAAACGACCTAGCAGAACAGACCCTGGCTTTGCGTGCGTTGGTGCTTCCCAACTATGACACCGATGTTGTGCGCCATGCATGGATCAACGGAATCTTGAACACCTCGCCTGCCCAGGAATTCGCCGAGCACAGTCTCCGCCTCTACCGCGTGGAGTTGCGGGGCTCGTTTTTGTACGTGCATCGCCCGCCGCCGCAGATGGGTGTTCGCCTGCTTCGTGTAGACAATCACGAGCCGTTGGCGACCCCGTCCGACGAGAAGACTTTTGCCTCGGTGTCGGACCAAAACACCATGATCTCCTCGAGAAACGTGCCCTCCGAGCTCACTGCCCCGGACACCCCTCTCGACTCTGACTTTGATCCTCCAAAGTCCTTTAAGGCCCTGGATCAGGCTTCCACACACTCTGCCACCTCCACCTTGCCTCTTCCAGACCAGTCTCTGGCTGCAGAGCTCATGCCGAAGGACGCGGCCCCGCCTCCCTCTCTGACATCCCCGTTGGAAATCACATACCACGAGCCAAGAATACCCCATCCCGATCTCAAATTCGACTTTACTGCAAATTCGTTTCTCCCCAATTCTTCTGCCGAAAGCTTGGTCCACTTCTTCTTCTTTGCGGACGCAGCAGTGTTTGCGGGTCCAATCCAAAGCCTTGTGACCGTGTTCCCGCTCTCCCCCAAATTACCTGATATGTTGAAATTAATGCATTTACTCTTGGCCTCTGTTTACACTGGCGCCTTTGGTGATGTATCGGTGGATGCGTCACAAAGAGTCATTGCACTTTTTCAGCGTATTGACCAGGATTTCAGTGGGTTTTTGTTGAAGTCTGACATTGCATCCGAAATGCTCAAGATCATTGAGTTATTGACTGAAAACATCGACTCTGCCACCTCTCCAGAGTCCTATTCTGCGTTAGCTGACTTCAAAACTTCCATGCTCGCAAAGCAGCAGGTGTTGCTTGACTTAGTCAGTAGTGCAGAACAATCACAAAATGCCTCAGAGAATCCCTTGGCAGAGCTTAACAGTAATATCTTTTTAGAAGAGTTAAATTTGGTGGATCTTGCTGCAACAATTGGAGAAATCGATTCCCAGTTTTTCGAGAAGTGGAACTCTAGTAAAGACAAATCTTTGCTTCTTTACTCCTCCATCTGCGAAAATGCCCCCGGGGACTACTTCTACAAAAAAAATCCATTGATTTTCAATAACGATACCCATATTCACTATTTATCCCGCTTATTGGTTCATCATCTCTTTGTGGAGTCTACAAATATGTACTCTGAGCAGCGGGCTCGCATTTTAGAAAAGTGGATAGATTTGGGGTGTCTCTTGGACAAATCTGGAAATATGTCCTCATGGCTAGGAATTTCCTCGGTAATATTATCGCAGCCTATTCTCAGGTTGAAAAATGTATGGGCTCATGTTTCCGAGAATTATGTGAAGCTTTTGAAGAACGATTGGGCCCCAGTCTTATTTGAGCTTGATCGCAGACATCTTGCTAATAGCTATGAATCATTGAGTTTTGGCAATGCCGTATCGCCGTCTTCCGAAGTGGAATTGTCGGGATCCAAGGAGTCATATCATATAATGGCCCCTAGAGGCTTGGGAAAAATATATCCTAAGGAGGCAGTCATACCCTATTTTGGTGATTTGTCAGTGAATAACACGCAGTCCACTAATATATCTGAGTTGGAAATGATCTGGAAGAAGATTAATTATTCATTTGACCGCTGGAACGATTATTTGAAAAATCTTTACAACTCACCAGACATCATAAGCTATAATCAAGATGTGATTCGAAGATACGATTCTATGGGTTTTATTTTTTCCAATGAGAGTTTAAATCAGGTGCTTTATTTGGGTATTCAAAAGGACGATGATAAAAGCTTACCGCCATCTTTGCAATCTAATGAACCAGAAGCTACCGAGTCGTTTCCCGAAACTAAAACTCTCGAAAGTAAACGATTAAAAACAAAACTCCTTCGTTTGTTGGAGTTCAATTGCGATTCTATTAATTTAGACACAATAATGAAGTTTTCATTAGGATCAGAACATTGCTTATCTGAAAATTACTTGAAAGCGCCTGTGAACGAGCCCTTTTCAATTGCTAATGGCAGCTCCTTGTCGATTAATTCGGCTAATTCGACAAGTGTGCAAGAAACTGGAAATTCAACAGACTCAGCATTGACAAGCAAAGCAACAAGTGAAATTGATATCGATGACAGACTTCCTTCTCTCAACAATACTTGTTTCAAAATCAACTTGCAAATCTACGATGATTTGGTTACTACCAAGGGTTCACACCCAGAAACTAGAAAAGAAAAGCATAACATCGTTGTTGACAATGACTTAGTGCTTCGAATTGATGATTTCGTAACTGACTACGATTCCGATCTGAATATATCGTCTACAGGAACAAACCAAGACGACGATGATGGCCTTGGAATTGATGTCGACGACATTTTGAATTCAGAAAAGTTTAAGAATTTTACTATATCGGATGATCATGATGCCGTCTCATCTGATGGGAAACACAGAAGTTTCGGCATGATTTCTAATCACTCCCACACTGAAGCATCAATTCGAGCCCGCAAATATATTCCTCGTTTCGCGTCAATTGACAAGTTGATTGACTTGCTTTTGATTGATTCAAGGCATTTTGACAAAGATCATCCGATTGATCTCACCGAATACCGACTTGTATTCATGCTCAACTACAGTACATTTATCACTACGAAAGACCTTCTTGAAAAGCTTGCCCATCGTTTTATCCACTCGGGTAATGCCGTCATTTCAGTGATGAAAAAGCATAATCTAGTGAGCAGAGGTATCTATGATTCCATCACGTTTGGGGTTTACCCAAATTGGGATGTGGATGAGGAAGTCAACCTTTCCGATTTGGGCGAGGTTGACTACGAATTGCTACTCAAAATTCAGATAAATATATTAAAGGCTTTGATCGTCCTCGTGAACAACTATTTTGAAAGCTTTTCAAATGACCTTAAGAACAAAAAAATAATGATCAAGCTTTTGAAACTCTACAGCAATGAAATTCTCCAGTGGTATAATTCCAACAAGATTGACAGCAATTTGAATAAGTCCTTTGAAAGCTTGGTGAGCTTCTACAAGCGGTTGAAGAAATTGTTTGTGAAGAAGAGCTATAGACCCATTGAAGGCCTGAAGTTCAATAACTTCTTAGTGCATGAATTCAAGTTTAGTAATGGCATGAGAGATGTGCCAATGAACCGAAATTTGCCTAGTCCTCGTAATATCCACAAGATCGAAAAGTTTCTTAACAAGTTTAACAAATTGTTGAGCGTCTTTTACCGCGGGATTTCGGCAGAGAACTGGTTTACAGTATTCAAGATATTGGAGAACCTGTTTGAAAACTTTTCGTTACTCAATTACGATATGCAAGACATTGATACGCCTGATGAGCACCTCAAGATCACAAATATCTTCTCATACCTCGAGACTCTTTATGATGCTGATGTTAAAGACCCAGTCCTCCGAAAGCTTCCCTTGGTGTTTAGGAAGCTTTGTAGGTTGTACTCGAAGTTCAAGACTTACCTATTGGTGCAACTTTGTGATATTAATATCTCAGTGGATGAGAGACTTGATCGCATGAAGACCATTCTCTTGATGGTCAAAATTTCCAGGATTAAAATGGGGGAAAATCTGTTCGTTTTTGATGGAGATAGAGATGAAATTCCTTCGTGCATCGAGTCAGCTCTCAGTGGAGCCATATATTCCCCCGAAAGCCGCTCGTTCCATCAGCTCTGGCTAAAGGCTTCATCAGCTCTTGATGGTGCCGATTTCGCTCGTATGACGAACAAGTCTTATGACTACTTGAACGACTTATTGCCTACAAACTTGAATGCAGAAGATTTATTGATGCCGAATGAGCCACTTCTCCCGTGTTTTGGCTGGATAATTCAAAATTTGATTGATGTGAACAAGTGTCCATCTTTTTACAGAAACAGAATCAACTTCAACAAGAGGTACTTCATTTTCAAGCTTATTAAAGAACTCAGTATTGAAGACACAGACGACTCGGAAGATATACACAATGAAACTAAGGAGTTTGAGTTTTTACTCAAGTTGGACGAGTCACTCGCGTCTGTGGCCCATTCACGGCAAAATTACGCCGAGAAAAACCAGAGGCTTTTTTTCCGTGGTATCATACGGGATCAATATATTTTTCTTCAAGCAGATGCCAAAAAGAGAGCTGTGAGGGACCGGAAGAGTCAAGTCATGCCCGTGCCCAAGACTCAAATTGTGCGGAAAACTTCAAGTAATAGCTTGAGACGGCAATCGATGAATTACAAAACCAATTCGTCTTCTAGATTCAAGATCAGTGGTCTTTTTAACAAAACCAGAGGCATATCTGCTGTGAACGAGCGCGTGGCTTCGTATCATGAGCTCCCTGACCCTGCTACGGTTGTTGATGCTAAACTGAAACCCGTTGCAGTAGTGCAATTGAAAAATACCAAAATTTTTCCAGTATATCTTTTTCCGTTCTCTTTTAAGGTTGATCCAGAAGATACAAATGAGGTGTTTTTTTTCCAATCGGCGAATGAGCAGGACACAAAAAAATGGCTATCAGCGCTCAACTACGCTAACCGACACTGGTTTCTCTCTCGCACCATTAACTACAAGGTGCAAAGTCTTTACACTACATTTGGGCTTCCCTTGAATGCTATCTGTGCGCGAGATCAGGAAAGAAGCCCGAAGTTTCTTCAATTGATTTATCAAGCAATTGAAGAAGAGGGCTTGCAGGATGTTGGAATATACCGTATCAGTACGTCTATTAGTGAGTTGACAAGCATCAAGCAGGAGATTGATCGCACGGGCAAAATTAATCTTGATGAGAGGGGTGTCAATGTTCATGCCCTCACAAGCTGTGTAAAGCTGTATTTCCGCGAGCTTCCGGATGCGCTTCTTACAGACGAAGTGATTGAGGTTTTAGTTCCATTGAAACGGAATGGCGATAGCTTTCTGGAATCAGACATGCAAGCTTATCGCGATGCTTTGGCCCGGCTTCCTGATGTGAATTACGGGACGTTGAAGGCTTTGATCAAGCATTTAGCAGAGATTGTCAAGCACAGCGATGCAAATAAGATGACAACTTCCAACTTGGCGACGGTGATTGGTCCAGCGTTGACGGAGGCCAGCAACTTGGAAACCCTTATCAACAATTTTGGTATTCTCAATCACGTTTTAGAGAAGTTTATAGACTTCTTTGATGTGTTGTTTAACGAGCCCACCCTTGGAGAGCCGGCAATCTTGATGAATGAATCGGAAGTTTAGGTTGGAAGTCACATGCTTTGATTACCGCGGAATAAAACGAACGCCCCTGTTGTGTCTAACTTCAGTCGAATCAAGAGGAGGTTTGTGAAGCCCCTCTGCAAAAATCTTGCGGACTAACTAATTGAAGACTCACACCATGTATAGTCAAAGCAGGTGCGCATCATGGATTTCTAGGAGCAATCCAAGAGCCATTAATCAGGCTAGAAAGTATCGTTCTTGGACTCCATTTTGCCGCACCGCAAATAGCCTCGCGTATTATTTCAGAAGGTGCAGAGCAGCACCTCTTATGTAGCACCATGTGATTCACACCCGTGACCTCATATATAAATTGAAGACCCGATATTCCAAGTAATAAAGCAAAAGCAAGTCATGGATAGCAGAAACCCAAGAATTCCATGGCCACACCATAAGCTCTTTGACAAATTGACTCTACAATATGCAGTGCGACTCTACATTGACGATGCTGGAGTTGCTTTCTATCAACAGGATAAAAACGTTTCTATTTACAGTCAGTGTCTCTTGATGAAACCCTTGTTGGAGTCGGCCTTGCGCTTCTCCATGGCCTCCAACTTTTTGTTGGTCTTCTCCATCTTTTGGTGTGTTTGTTCCTTCATGCGAGAGTTGAAGTCACGGAACCACTCGCCCATTGACTCTGGCGGCGGCTTGGCGCCTTCAACCGGGGCCGGCGCCACGATGGCCGGAATGCCCGCCCAGCGGCGGAAGTACTTGTTTTTCAAGACCAAGGACTGCACGAAGGAAAACATTGCGTTGACCGCAAAGTAAAGCAACACCGCGGCAGACATGTTGTAGGTAACGAAGATAGAGAGGAAGGGCAAGACCGTCATGAGCTTCTTGAACATGGGGTTCATGGCCTGCGCGCCCGTCTCTCCGCCAGCACGCATCATTCCAGTCACAACCAAAGCCGTGAGAATCTGAAGGCCGATGTACGGGTCCACCTGAGTCAAGTCCGGGAACCAGAAGGCACCCTGGGAGTCGAGCCCGGGCACCGGGTAGTTGGCCATGTTCCGGGTGGCCTGGAAAAAGCCGTAGGCCACGGGCAACTGGAGCATGGGCAAGAAGGAGTGGGAGGTGCGGATGCCGTGCTCCTTATACAAGCGGCTGCGCTTCTTCATGGCCACCATTTTCTCCTCGTTGTCGCCGTTTTTAATCTCCTCCATGAGCGCATCGATCTGGGGCTTTGCCCGCGACATTTTGGCCATGTTGGCCAGCGACTTGACGTAGACGGGGAACATGAGTGCCCTCACCCCCACGGTGACACACGCAATGGTGCCCCACCACGGAAGCCCGGTGTACACGTGGGCCAATTCCAAGAGGTTGGTGATGGTGGCGGTGGGGCCCCAGCCGTCGCCAAGGCCGATGGAGGCCATGTACCCTATGGAGTCGGGGTGCACGACATTGGTGGCGGCACCGGGAAGAGAATCGGCGAGATGGGACAAGTCGGCGGAAACCTCGTGCGAGAAGTCCGTGAGCTTGGCTTTGATCTCGGAATTGGACGAGTTGTATCTGAGCGCGTTGTATCTGAGCGGCTGGAGAGCACGCAAGGGGCGTGCGGCCTTGACACCTACGCGAAACATGGGGACTAGTTCTGCAGAGAAAAGGAGTCGGGTGACAGTCGCGTGGGGAGAGGTCGAGTGGCGGCGGCAGTCGGAGGCTTTTGAGCAGACGTTCCGGAGGCGGTGGGAGGCAGTGGGTGTTGGCCGTGTGCGAGTGAGTTTTTCGCGCGAAACCAGAGGTGCGGTGGATGAGGTACCGAGACACCATGGCACCTGGGACCGGGGTACTAAAACGCCGCCGGTTCCGGGCGCCGCACGGCTGCCCGCCAGTGCCAAGATGTGTCTCGACGTAGGATAGCGGAACACTTGGCCGGACCGGGGCGTGGATGCGCTAGCGAGGCCTGTACCTGGGCGCCGCCAACCGCGGTGTACGGGTGCCTTGCATCACCACGCCTACACCCCATCTTTCGCCCATGCTCCGTGGCTCTGTCCTGCACCCCGCAAGGCCCCTCGGGCTCTTTCGCGTGCTACGGCGCAGCCAGTCGTTTGACGCCCGGGCCTGGACGGCCAGCCACGTGCAGCCGCCGCCGGACGCTCTTCAGACTCGCCACGCCCTTCGTGTCTTCCTGGAGCTCTCCGCCGAAAATCAGCACAAGGTGTGTGGGCTTTTGGCCGGCGAGCTTCGGCCCGACTTTGTGCTCCAGTCATTGCTTCTGCAGAAGGCGCCGCCGCTGCAGATCTTCCACCACATTGTGGCGAACAAGACCCATCGCTACGCCACGCCCCTTTTGGAGCAGTTCTTGTGGGACCTCTTGGACCTGCGCAACATGACCGCCGCCACGTCGCTTCTTCATGTGCTCTTGGAGCGCGCTCCATACACGTTTTCCCACCAGATGTGGTCGTTTTTCGCCTCCACGGCCATTGCTCTGGCGCACTATGCGTCTGCCGTCATGGTGTACCACGAGCTCATCGACCCGGCGCCGCCAGACGGACATTGGCGCCCGCAAAAGAGCGGGTCCGGGCCGGCTCATGCTGCCAATCCGTATGTGCCGTTTCTCCTACTCCCTACAGCAGTGGAGGCGCTTGGAGTGCTCTACCAACGGCACGGCGACTACGCAATGGTGCAGGGCCTTTGCGAGTACTTTGAGCGCTACTACTCTTGCTTCGGCCACCGCAGAGTGTACCAAACCCTATGCATCGCCCGCGTGGAGACGCTTCTGAAGCAGCAGAATCTCCGGGCGGCATTGCTGGCGTATAATGCGTTGGCGGCACATTACAGGGGGTACGAGCGGTACGTGGACCCCAAAAAGGCGGCCCATGCGCTCATGCATGCGGCCCATCTTAATCTGAAAACAAGAGAGCACAATATCGGCAACAACGTCACCGCCTCCTCTCGGGATGCGTCGGGCTGCAATGACGGAGAGCCCTTCGACCCGCTTCTCCCCTCTGAACTAATTCTCCACGGGAAAAAGCTCCCTCTCTTTGATGGCATCATCCAACGCGCCGACCTCCCCGCCTTTGATGCTCTTCTCAAAGAGAACATTGCAAAGTTGGCCCGAAGCAGCAATTTTCTCGACCGGCTTTTGGCGCTCATTTCCGCCAGCCACTACTCTATCAACAAGTTCGTTGTCATCAATCTATGCGAGCTCGGCCTCGGTGCGCAAGCCATGGCTATCAACAACAAAATGCCCGAAATGCTTCCACATGCTCCTTCTCGCCTTGACTCGTCTCTTTTCGATGAGCAGTTCATTGCGACTTTCCGGCTCTTGCGGAACGAGTTGGAACGACCGCAAGCGGACTTCAAGAAGGTCCACCTGTCTTTGATGGACTCTTTCCGCCTCTGTCAAAGTCTTCACTACCGGCACTTTTTGCATGAGACTTTGATGCGTGCATTCGTGTGTGCCTACGTGGCTTCGCCGTATGCCCACCTTGACGAACTCACCAGCCTCTTAGATGTTGACCGCCGGTTGGCCTTGGACCCAGAAAGTTACCAGCGGGCCAGAAAATTGGGCACGCCCGCTGATATGATAAGTCCGAACTTTGCACTCAAATGGAGCGACTGAGAACGAAGTCACTATAGCATTACACAATTATAAAATCACCGTCTAGCGAATACGAAGCGTATATCTCCCCGTAGCATCATTCTCTTTGGGCTCTGGTGTCGTGAGCCAACTGCCCGTGGTCTATTCATCTGTCTATGCTCTTGTTCATTACCAAAGCCGATGATTAGATCTTGTCCGTTCATTTTACGCCGATAAAAAGGTACTGCCACCGCTTGCCCTATCACAGATCAAGCATTGAGGAAGGCTTTCTCGCTGCTCAAGCACTAGTCATTGCGAGGAGCATTGATGCGGTGGATCCGCACATCCTCACTATCTTTCAAATCACCAACTACAGCAATGTCTTGCGGGGTGATGAAAATGGACTGTGCCAGAGAGTTGCGCAACTCGTGGATCAAGAGCCTAATGGCAATAGTGCGGTTCACGGAGTCCATGAACACATCAAACTCATCTAGGCCACACACCCGCGGCTTCATGACCTTCCAGATACTGAGCAAAAAGGCGATTTGGGTAAAGGACTTTTCGCCTCCGGAGAGTGACAGCACGGCCCGCGTGCTTTTGTCGTCCTTGGTTTGCACCTCGGTCACCACTCGTTTTCTCGCAAAGTCAAATTCTAGTTTGCCCTTGAATCCCCGTAACGCTAGTGACTGTTCGAAGGACAGTCTGGCTCGCGTGAGCTTTTCTTTGATTGTGATGTTGAGGTTTTCGAACCGGGCATTTAAGTCGTTCTCTAGGGTGATTCGTGCGTTTTCCACATCGACCACATTTTGCTCGCATTTATCCTTGAGCTCTTTGCTCTCCATAACCTCTTTTTGAATGTCTTCAAAAGTTTTGGTGTTGTTTTTCTCACTTTCCTCAATAGCTTGCTGAATGGCTCGGAACTCGGCGGTAATAGATTCCGTGGAATCGGTTTCCTCGAGAGTGATGTCTGAGCGAGCACACCGCTCTTCGGCCTGCGCCTTGAGCTCCAGATGCTTTTCAATATCTCTTTGTTTCTTAGCTCCGAGTTTGACGATTTCATTCTCGAGGCCCTTGATTTTGACACGGAACCCGTCTATCTCCGCCATGAATAATTGCTCTGATTCGCTGAGCTTGGCGATTTCTTCTGTGCAACGGTGTAAGTCGCTGTTCACAGTTTCTTTTTGCTTTTGCGCTGCTAGGAATTTCTCTTTCAAAGTGCTGAAACTCTTCTTGTTTTCACTGAGAGACTGCAAAAGCTCCACGGACATTCCCTCTCTCGTCTGGATTTGATTTTCACAGTTTTCGATCTGCGCCTGCAAACTCTCTATTTTGCCAGAGTCGCCTTCTTCCGTGACTGCCTGTTCAAGCGTGAAGATCTGGTTGCTGATCTCCTTTAGAAATTCCTTTTTCTTCGCCAACTCGCGTTGCGCCGTAATCTTCTTCTGCTGTTCGTCAGCCCGGAGTTTGTTTCGCTTCTTTTGCAACAATGCTTCGGCATTGAGTGCCTCGTCTAGCTCTGCGCTGATCGTGTCCCCGCTGACTTTACCTGCGAGTTTCGAGAGATCTTTTGAAGCATAAAACACGGGATCTCGAGAGAGATGGCCATCCCTTCGAGCAACGCGGATTCCGGATCTGCGGTCGTTGACACAAAATGCGTTTTTGACCAGGCCGTCACGAGTGACTGCTTCTGCCTCGGTAACAGAGTCACAAACCACAATCTCCTCTACGTTGGCGGAGTCAATGAGGGTATACAAAACGTGGCTGTTTTGTATATCCAAGGTATCCAAAACCGTCGTGAAGTTTTCAATCAGCTTGTATTGAAACTGCTCGAACTTGCGCACAATAATGCTTTTGAAGATCTTCTTGTTGCGCATGTGCTGATTCAAGAGCTTGCGGTCGTGTTCGTCACACACCACAAAGGAGTCGAGGGTTCGTTGAAGCGTGGCGTTGATGAGATCGCTCCACTTGGCGCATTCCTCCTTGACCGAGACATAGTAGCCAATCGGGCCAATCGGTGTCTGGTGCCAGTTGGTTTCCTTGGCCAAATCACGCATGAGGTAATTCATGTTGAGCCCGAACGCTGCGTACCGATCGTTTTTGCTCCGCTCGAAGCTGCGGAGTTTGTCTCGGAGCAGCCCAACCAAAGCGGATTGCTCTTTCAACTCGTGGTTGAGGGCCTCCATCTGAGGCGACGCGCGATCGAAGCCCTGAAGGAGGCTCTGAGCCTCGTCTCGTTCTTGGAGAAGCACCAGATGCCGCTTCTGCAAAGCTTGGAGCCGCTCCGCCATGTGCTCCTTGGATCCGCCGTTTGCATCGTCGATCTTTGCCTGCTCCCGGGCCATGGCGTCCTGGTGCTTTTTGATGTGGTCGCCGAATTCTTCGATCTCGGTTTTGTAGTTCATCAAGTCAGCACGCACACTCTGCACCTTCTTGGCAGACTCGTTGTAGGCATCCTCGGCCTTTTTCAAGTCGTGGTCTGTGGCCGAGACCTCGTGCTCGAGTTCCGTCTTTTGCGCACCTAACTGGGAGAGCTTGCTCAGCGCCAGCTCCATGTTTCGAGTGCACTGCTCAATGCTGCTCTGATTGGCTTCGATTTGCTCCTTGTTCAGGGCAAGCTCGGCATCGCGCTTGGCGAGACGCCTGTCCAAAACCTCCACGTTAAACCAGTAGATCTTGCCGTTGATCTTCTCGAGCTGTTGTCGCAAGGTATGCGAGTGCTTGTACTTGCGGTAGTTCCGTTCCGCCTCGGCGTATTTCTTGGACGCCTCGGCAAAGTACTGCTTGGCTGTGGCCAGGCGCTCCTGGAGTCCCAAAATGCTCCGGGACGCCTCCTGGTAGTTCTGGATAATGGACTGGATGTTGGTGCCCTCGGAAAAGTACGCAAAGCGGCTCTGCTCCGTGCTGCTGGCAATGAACTCCCGCGCCTTGTCTTGGGAAAGAAAAGAGAGGGGGTTGTTGACCACAATGAAAAAACGCTGGAGAATGTCGTCCAAGGTCTTCTTTTTGGTGGACACCACGGCGCCCGTCTCGCTCCTGATGGCGTACAGATTTGTGCCCTCGCGGTTCAACTTGCGCTCCACCGAAATCACCTTTCCGTACGTTTCCGGCTCGTAGGCATCGAGGCCGTTATTGTCGAGGGCCACCACTATCCGCGCCATGCTTTTGCCGTCTTTGATGAGCGACTTGATGGAAGATCCGCGGCTGGTGTCCATGGCCTTTGCGCCGAGCCCCACGGAAATGCCGGTCAAAACAGCGCTTTTCCCCGAGCCGTTGCGGCCGATGATGAAGTTCATGTGCGCTCCGAAATTGAGCTCGAAGTGGTCGTGGCACATGAAGTTCTTGAGCGTGAGCAGAAGAATGCTTCCGGCCTTGCGGTGCGGTTCCTCCTCGTCGTCTTCGTTGTCCTCGTCCTCGGCGTCCTCCGTCATACGGTAGCGTTTCTGTGCGAGGAGCTGCGACATGTACTGTTCCGCCGACTGACCCGAGCTCACGGAAAAGGGTCTTTTTCGGGGCGGCCCCGGACTGTCCTCTGACGCCATGGTGATCACAATCGTCGGGGGATTGTTGTTGGGTGGTGTAATAGTTTGGGTGTTGTGGTGGTTGATGCGCGATGGCGCCAGTGTGCAGTACAGGCGGGCTCATGACGACACACTTGGGTGGCCGCCTACGGCCAGCTGGAGAGTCTCTGCCGATTCTTGACCTGATGCGGGCCGAGAAGGGATTCAAGGATCTGTTGCTTGCGTCCAGATCTGCTGGCTGTTTTTCCAGTCAAGGTTCCGGATTACAGTGGGTGTGCATATAACCTCCTGGCGTCTTTCTGGAGCAGATGAAATTCCGTGGGCTTTTCGGGCTTAAAATTCAAAAGGGTTGCTGATCACTCGCGCCGTTACGCCGACACCCAAAGGGTGTGGAGGGTTTACTTTCCACGGCCCGCCTTCGGGGGATGCGCTTCCCGAGGGCACGGTTCCGAGGGCACGGTTCCGGGGGTACGGAACCCGGGGGTACGGAACCCGGGGGTGCAAGGCGGGTTCCACAGGTACCGTTTCGCCAGCAGATGTGTGCAAAATGCCAAACAGGGATGTTTGTCATTTCTTACGGTCTTCACAAACAATGCATCATGTGCACAGAAGAAACACAAAAGCCCCTAGTCTAATCGCGACACCTTTTCGGAGTGCCACTTCTAAAACCCGCTGAGATAAAGCACTGTCAAAATATTAACCCGGCAAAACCGTACACACCATACTTGCCGTTCCACCCGTTTTGCTTACACTATATACATTCAACATGTGGTGCCACATGTCTATTAACACGGTAGGTACCATGGCTCGAAATCCATCACAAAGACTTCTTCAGACTATCATCAACCGAGCCGTACTGCTCGGAGTCATACTCCGACACAATCTCTTTGCGCTCCAAAGCAGTGAACTCGGAGCCCCTCACTCGTGAAACCAAGTAAGCCACGCCGATTCTCACGCCGGCAAACATAAATGTGAACAAGAGGCCTCCGACAGGAGTAATGACAAACGCCGCAAAAGGGCCCCAGTCCTCCGAGTTATAGAGACCATTCCACACAAGAAGAAGCTTGCCGCCCTCTTTTGCCGAGCTGTAGTACACTGTTCCAAAAACAAATACTGCAAGTAGAGCGCCCAAGCCTCCAACCATCACATCGACGCCTCTGACAAACCAGAACCACGAATCGGAGAGCCCGAGAAACACCGAGGGGATCACCGCAGCAGACACCAAGTCTGCAATCAAGTAGATCTGCAAGATATTGTCGGCGACCTTGATGGCCAACACTATGGTGGGAATCATCACAAGCACCACCAAACCCCGCACGTAGACCATCTTGAGTTTGTTGCGAAATACATCATTGGAGATGGTCGACACCATGGCACTCTGCAACGAGTCAAAAGTGCACGTGGACAAGGCGATCACAAAGATAAGCACAAACGCCACGACCCAGCGGGGCATTTCGCTTAGAAGAATAAAAAAGGCGTTGTAGCCGTTTTCATCGCCCACCTCCAACTTGCCTGCCCACACGGCGAGAAAACCAGTTGTCCCCACAAGTGTGCAAATAACAAACGTGACAAAGGCCGCAATGGAGCAGCCGATCCAGAGGTCCTTGTTGGTCTTGCTGGCAAACGTGCGCAACCAAAACCCGGCCATGAAACAGTCATTGGTGGTAATGGCCACGGGCAAAATGTAGAGCAACTGCCAGCCGAGTTTGTTTGCGCCGAGAAGATGAGACGGGCCCACCAATGACTTGTCGATGTCTATCTGAGACCCCATGCCCGCGGCTGCAATCACCACCAACACCAACACCAACACGCCTTGGAAATTGTCGGTGATGAAGCTGACTCGGAAACCGCCACACAGTGTGTAGATCGTGGTCACCACACACTCCACAATGACAGCCCCGAGCGCATTGAGTCCGGTCAATGTCTCGATGGCTCCACGTAACGCCGAGAGCTCACCAATCATGAACAAGAACATTGTGAGGCACGTGAAGAACGAGAGATAGAGAGCCGTGACAACCCCAAAGCGCTGGCGCACCCACTCCGTCAAAATGAAGCCGTCGGGGCACTTGCGGCGAACAAGCGGGCCGATTGCCGCAAACCCGAGAATAGGAAGCGACCCGGAAATCGTGTACACTAGAAGGCCATGGAGCCCGGCGGTGTTGCCGATCTGGGCATATGTGGTAAGAATTCCACAGCCCATAGCTTAGGTTAGTAAAGTTGGACACAAGGGTTAGAGCGGGGCGGCTGTGGGCCAAGGGTGACCGAACCGAGTGCACGGCGCAACGCAGGACGGGAAGAAACTGCCACAGCAGAACAGTGGACGGGAAGAAACTGCCACAGCAGAACAGTGGACGGGAAGAAACTGCCACAGCAGAACAGAGTAAGCGGGTCACAAGCAGAGCGAGAATGAGCGTTAGCCCAACGTTGGAACATGGGCACTGGCGATGAAGACACAAGAAGCAGAAGGCCGCGATACGAAGCACACCAACAAGGCAAAGCAGAAGGTAGCAATACGGAACCACGTAGTGCTGCACGCCACATAGACAGTAGGCTACCAGCAATGCTTAAACGGAGCACTTGGCATACCAAGAGATCGTGTTCAGCTCAGCATAGTCCGGCGGCGAAGCTAAGTCCATCCATTAGGCTGCAAAGCCAGCCAAACCCGGCTGGAACGAAGCTGTCACGTCGTATCTTGAATTCCACTAGCACAGTCATTAACGCCGCTTAGCAACGGTTGCCCAGGTCATCAACTTCTGTATCTTTTCTATTATGTTGCCATGTTACTTTCGCCTCCTCACGCAAGTTCTAGCTTGATCGAGTTCAAACGGTGTATCTCAGCATCCCCGATTCATTGAATAGGTTCAGCACCCGCTAGCAAGTCACATGTCGTTTACGACGCTAATACGTACCAGAAGCAATAAAATTGACAGCCAATGGTAACCCTCGCTGGGTTCCGTTGGACGAGAGAAAGTTGTTTTTGTTGGCATATTTCCAGGCAAGCAAGAGCCCCGACGCCAAGAGAAACGCATAACTCAAGTATATTATGGCATTGTTGCCCTGTGACAGAAGTTGAGCCATCTTAGTTGTTTCTGAAATTAGAAGTGCGAGTGCTCCTTATATATAGCTCGAAGGCGCCGCTTGTTCCTCTGAGCGCATACGCATCGCTGCACACAGGATATGCACTTAAATACCTTGAGATCTATTTGATTTCTTTCCTTTCCGCCAGGCTGCCGAAAGATTTCGGTTTTGTTTAAAAGTGCAAAACTGTTGGAATAACGGCATTCTGAGCAAAATACGAATACAAAAAAGGAGACTAAAAAATATGCTCCACGGCAGGTTCGAACTGTCGACCTTCAGATTACACAATAGAAATTATGAGACTGACGCTCTGCCAACTGAGCTAGTGAAGCATTTCTTGAATTTTGAAATCAGAAATTAAATAGAACGTACTGCGATGCAAGGTACATGGGCAGGTACGACCGGCATACGATACAGATCAGAAACAAGATTTGTGCCGGAACCCGTAAATGTGACAATATATAAGGAGCTAGTTCCCCGCAGGATGTGGCCCACGAGAGAGTTTCTCAGCTCTCTAGGTAACACAATACACGCACTGGGAAATACAGTGTAATAGAAAAGACTATAGAGCATAGCTTAAAGAATCGCATGCATGGAGTTTTATTTCTAACAAATTTCACAAAAAGATATTTAATCGAGTATAGTGTTGACTTGTTTGTTGAGTGCCCTCAACCTACAGGAAAGATACTACGTGAAGTGCCAGTACAGCGGCACCGGATGGTATTCTAATATTCTTCTGCCTCAGAGGTTGATCATTCCTGACGGGTCGTCTCTTAGTAGCGTGTGCACTATTTTGGTGGCTCTGTTGAATCCTGGAAACAAAAAACTTCGCTGAGGTATGAAATAGGCGTTCGTGTTTGATGCTAGTTTAAGGTCACGGTAGGAATTTAGTGTGCAAAATAGAAGCTCCCCAGTTTGTGCTTCTAGAAACAGGCAAAGGCTTTTCAGCCAAAATTGGGTATTATCCATAGGATCTTAGAGGGACATTTTGGGTGGTCATTTATATGTACATGGGCCTGCAATATCATGAAAAGAAGTGCTTCCTTTGTTTGGTAACCGCTGCTTAAGAAAGAAATATCATTGCGGTCAGCGGAATGTGACAACAGAATACCTCTGGCAGGACTCGAAATTGTGTGTCTGTTTTCAGGAACCTCATTGATGATTTCTACTAAAAGCTCATCACTCATGAGTAGTTCAGAACCCTATAATTGATGAGTGTGTTTCAAACCCCAACAATCATAACAGTCATCGGAAACATCGGTTGATAGTAGTCATCAAATCCCATACTTGATAGTAGTCGTCAAATCCCATACTTGATGATAGTCGTCAAATCCCACACTTGATAACAGTCATCAAATCCCATACTTGATAACAGTCGTCAGGATTCCATCATTCATAGTGGTGGTTAACGACCCTCTTAGGCTATTATTTGGGCTCCCACTATCTGCTTCAGACTCTTTTGCATCAATTCAAAGAGCCTGCGAACTCCTTTATCTGGTGCTCCTCAAATACAGTGTTCCAGAGTGCACATGTTCTCACTCGTGCTTGTACCCGGCCGTTTGTGGTGCAAGTGAGCCAACTACAAATACACCACCTGCTTGCTCTTCCACCACATGCCGTCAATATCACTCCCCCTGTCTCCGTTTCTGTACACCCACACGCCGCCACACACGGCGATTGTGGCACCAACGCAGAGAGTACCCAACAACTCACCGACATTCGTGCCGTCCGAGGACATTTCGGCCACGGCCCCAAATCTCCACCTCTACTTCCTCTCGGAACAACTAGACGACAGAAATGCAGCAGAGATGTGCTATGAAGCAATGCAGCGGGATACCGAGGGAGTGAGAGAGAACCGTTTTGCCCGAGAGCACAGGTTCGAGGGAGACACCTTTGGCAGCGATCTCGATGACACCGCCACATCGCAAAGTGCTCGGGTAGGGGCAAGGACAGTTGCGCCGAGAATCGCTGCCAACAATAGCACAGTGCAAACGCCGTCACTTGAGATTGCAAAAGCGACCGAAAACAGTGGAAGACGAGAGAGGACTATAAAGGACAAGCCTACAGAGAACGCCTGCCTCGACAGGGGTAGCGGCGCGGACAAAGAGCGCCACAGCGAACGCGACAGCGAGCTGCCGGCGGACGGCGGGTATGATAACTTTGAGCTCTACGACCGCCTTAAACCGCGGCTGCAGCTGTCCCAGAGAAGCTCGCTAGACTGGTGCAGCGACTTGTCTGCACAGCTCCGCAGCGCGGCGGATGAGACCGCAGCCAATCCGTTTGCAACCCACATCACGTGCACCCGGCCCCACGGCCCCGTGCCACTGCTGCCCAACGAAAAACACTACGAGTACCATGTGCAGGTGGCGACGCTGTGCCAGAGAGACGACTTTGCCACCTATTTCTTCAGCTACGTCAAGTTGCAGAACGAGCGGCCACAGGGCTACACGCTCACCAACGTCCAGTGGGCCTTCTACTTTGTCAGCGGCCTTGCCGACGACGAGATCCGCGAACAACTTTTGCAGGCGTCCCCGCTGTCGCTCATGGACGTGTTCCATCAATATCACCGGCTCGCCATTAAAAGGGACATTGACCGTTACTTGACCACCCCCCTGTGTGCAGAACTGCCTTCCCTTTGAGCCTTACCGTCCGTGGCCTTTCCCTGGCGGGCCTTCTAGCCCCGCGCTGTTAACACAAAGCTTCTTTTATTGAAGAAGAATTATTCAGATGAACTCGGCGGAGTGTCAGTGTCTCGGAATTCACCTTTGTCAGTGTCTCGTAATTTACCGCTGTCAGTGTCCTGGTGTACACGAGCAGTGTTGGCGCGCCCATGATAGAAACGTCCCGATTGTAGGCGAGAAACCTGGAAGTGTTTCCCCAGCTAGACAGCTCAAATTGTGAAGAGATGAGTCTTATGAGCATGCGCTGATGGACTACGTTGGAGGCTAAAAAGAGTGAGGTTTGAGCATTTATATAGTGGCACTTTCAAACGGTCCTTTCACTGACAAGCGGACTTTTAATTTTTTGGATGAGACCTTTGCAGCGTTACAGACTTCTTTCTGCTGCAAGTAATGCCGCTCAAAGCTCACGCTTCACCTCTTCCAAAACCTTCAAGGCGAAAATGTGGTCCTCCTCCTGGGCCAAGCCGCTTACCGTAAACGCCGCCAACACACCATCAAAGCCAGCCACACGGATCGGCACCGAGCCGCCGTGCGATGCATACTCCTTAGAGTCAATGAAAAACGCCTTTTCAAGGTCCATTGAAGGATCTTGCTTGACCTTTCCGGCCAACTTGCGCCCTATGAAGAAGGACGACTTGCCGAAGCGGAACACGGTGCGCTGCTTGCGGCGCACCCAGTGTTCGTTGTCCACGATGGCGCCATTTTTGGATGCAGAGTGAAAAGCCACCTGTCCGTTGGCAAAGGATACGTCGATGAGAATTGGGTCGGAATACTCTTGGGCGAGTTTGCGAGCATGGGTGCCGATTTTCCACGCAATTTCCGAGTCAAAGCGGGGGAGCACTGTGGCGCCACTTTCCATGGCCTCGAGTTTGTCCAAGGGGTAGCCGTAGATTTCGTGCATTTTATTGAATGAGGCTCTGTTGCTTGAAGAGTATACGGGTGTTGGAAGAAGCAAAGAAGTGGTTCAAAAGGAACTCTTTGGGGAGTGGTGCGACATGTGGAGACGGGACAACTTCGGCAGATCTCGGAGGTGCCTGCACTTCGTGTGGGGCCCCCGCAGCAGGAGGTTAGCGCGGCCTGCAGAAAAGGCTGCAACTGCTTATGCGGTTTTGGGCCCGCTTACAGAAAAGTGCTTGAGGTGATTCAAAGTACCATGTTACGGCTCTCATGGAGTTCGGGCCAAAAATGCCTCATGGCTTGAAAAGACACTTTTGCCCCCGTATTCTTTTGAGCTGCAACAAATGCTTAGGGCGTTCTAGTGAAGGCCGCGAACCAAGTTCGTACCATCCGCTGCTCTAAAGTTCTTAGTCATATTGCACAATTTTAGAGCTTCAAAAGGCCACAAGCCCCATAATCCCACCAATTGTCATCGCCAAAGAAACAATGCGCTAATATTCGGGCCACAAATTTAGCCTGGGCTGCTGAAAATATGGCAGTCAGGACTGTGAAACACTGCATATTATTCTCAGCTGTTTTGTTTTTTTTCACTGCCTCAGTGCGACTGTCTTAAAGAGCTGTTTACTGACCTGCAGGGTGAGTTGGGTACTGGTTTTTCGGTCACGTGATGCGCACGTGCTTGGACGGTGCTTATCGCGATATTCCGTGCCCGTTATCTATCTTCAACTATGCTTGCTGGTGAAGTGCCTGCTAATCGCAGAGTATTGCAATGTGCCAGCGCTATTTTTTGGTGTCTTCTTTCCGGAGGGCCGATTTTCGGCTTTGCCGCTCTCAAGCCAGTGCTCATCAAGGAGAAAATCTACGAAAGTGCCTGTGATGTGTCCATCAACGCGACGTCCACGTGGGCCAACTGGGTCATGGAACCGCTGAGCTTTGGCGTGACTTCATTGGTGGCTGAAAACTTTGCCCCTTCACAGGATGTTGCAAAGTGCACGGAACAGGATCTTAAATTGAATATGATGTTTACCGTGGGCGCCATGCTCACCAATGTGTCTGCTTTGGCAATCGGCAGTTGCTTAGACCACTTGGGCCCCAAGTTCTGCGGCTTAGTTGGCGCCTTTTTCCTTTATGTGGCTTGTTTTATCTTCATTTTCAGCAAGGAGATCACCTCCCGGTTGCTGTTCTTTGACCCCTACTTGGTGGGCTACGCGTCCATGGCATTGGGGGGACCATTTGCGTTCATGTCATCTTTCCAATTATCCAACTCCTTTCCGGCGCGTAGTGGAACTATCTTGGCGCTTCTTACCGGTGCGTTCGATGCCTCCTCGGCGGTGTTCTTGCTTTACAGAATCGCTTTCAATGCCTCTGGCGAAACCTTCACTTTGAGCAAGTTTTTCAAGCTCTACTTGCTTGTTCCGCTTTTCATCTCTGTGGCCCAGGTTTTGTATATGCCTACAGACTCGTACAAAACGGGCCCCGACCCAGTGGAGCAAGCGCCTACCGAGCGCACGCCTCCGCGGGAAACAGACGCCTTGTTGTCCTCGGAAGTCGATTTGCTGCAGCCGAAAAGACGTGATTCCATTGGTGATGCACTCAAGCAACCTTACACTAGCGAAGGTGAGGATTTCTTGGTGGCGCACTCCGGCGGGATCTTTGGTATCCTTCACGGCTACTCGGCCCGGTACCAGCTCCACACGCCCTGGTTCTACTTGATGTGCATGTTTGCCACCATCCAGATGTTGCGACTCAACTATTTCGTGGCCACTGTTGGTACACAGTACTCGTATTTATTGGGCTCCGTGAAGCAGGGCACTTTGATCAACCGCTTTTTTGACATTGCCTTACCTTTGGGTGGGATCATCTCCATTCCATTCATTGGAATCTTCTTAGACTACTGTTCTACGGTGGTGGTGTTGGTGGCCTTGCTCACAGTCTCCTTGGTTTTAGGTGTGCTTGGTTTAGTACCCAACTTCTACGCGGGACTATTGAATATTTGCTTCTTTGTGGCGTACCGCCCCTTTTTCTACACGGCCATTTCGGACTTTTGCGCCAAAGTCTTTGGGTTTGATACATTTGGGACGGTGTACGGGTCCATCATCTGTATCGCGGGTCTTGTCAACTACTTCCAGTCTGTGTTGGACAAATTAACACACTCTACATTCAAGATGAACCCAACGCCAATCAACGCGGTTCTCGTGGTGTTGACGTTTTTCATCGGCTCCGTGACGATTTTGTACGTGAGAAACCAGGCGAATGCGTATATGAAACGGCGTGCATCCGTTTAGCTTTGATAAGACAGTGTGCATTGCAAATGATGATAGAATACGCTGAATGCATTTGACTGGATATCCTTGAGTCGGCGATCCCGAAAGCTCCCTTGCGCAAATTGTAGAAGATGCGATTAGATGGTCTTGCGACTACAATGGTAAAGTGCCACGGAAAGTGCCACGGCAATGGTAAAGTGCCACGGCAAAGTTGTAGTGGTGGAACACACTAACGCAGCCTCAGCGGTCCCAGTAATAAACTCATGGTGGCAAACTGGCCAAGGGCATCAGCATGGACGGACCCTATCTGGTCCTGCACACAAGCGCACGCGCAGCACCCTACACTTCTCACCTCCGCCCTCCTCCTCAACATTAACCATGAAGCCCGTCGTCTCCACCGGAAAAGCGTACTTCTGTACGCTATTATCAGCATTTGCGATTGTCATTCTCTCGGTGATCGGCTATCTTTTCAAAGTCGGCCACGAGTCCATGATGGGCTCCGTCAACGACCCCGAGGACGGCGCCGCTGTCGCTCACACGGTCTTTGGCGCAGTGTTCGTTTACTTGGCCTTTTTCGTCTTCTGCGGCTCTCAGGTGTACTTAATCCAGAGACAAGACAGAATCAAGTTATAGTGGTGCCGAGAAACTGAGATATCATCCTTTGAGGCTTTGACGCCAACACAAAGATTCTCGCCGACATTCATCAACATTCAACTCCGGCAACTTCTGCACCCACGTGCCCTGCGGCTGGCGCCGTTGCAGCTGACGTGGCCACGAAGCCGCTTCAGGAGGTTTGGCGCTGATGGTGAATCCTGGTCTTTATTTCTAAAATACATTTCGTGGCGGTTGCTGGCCTTGCTGCAGCGCTGTGTGCCATAAATTTGTGTAGATGACGACGCATGGGTCTCAGGGCGCTTCACGATAGTCCTGAAATGGACTGGTCTAGCGACAATAGCACTAAGCCCCCAACAGTTATAGTAGGCCATGTATTGGGCTCATAAGCCGCCTTTGGCCAGCAATTGGTCCTGTATCTATTCAGCAGCTCAAAGCTGCATTGAAACAAGAAATCTTACTGACAGTCCTGGAACGGAACAGTCCTACTGATTACCGTGAATCACATCATTGTTAGTGCACGGCGGAACATTGAGACGCCTATCCAATGTTCAGCTCGCAGTGCTTCATGCCATTATTCTTGACAAGAATAGTTTCGCTTGTGCTTTCCATAAATATGTAAGTATCGGCACGCGTGGCGTCCTTCCGGGTATTGTCCCGAATATTCAGCAGGTACAAGTGCGGTCGAAACACCGCTTCTGGGATCAGTGGATACAGCCCATCGATTGAGTCTATAGCTTGGCCACGCTCTCCTTCCCGCCTTTCCAGTGCACGTTGCCAGACCAGTCGCAGACATCAAAGGTGAGAAGGCGGATTTCGTCCAACTCGTCGCGAGTGGCCCCCAAGTTCACCGCACCCTTCAAGTGGCCCTTCAAGGTAGGGTTGACATCCTGCGGAATCAATGCCGTGAGAACGCAGAAAGACGTATCTTTCGCCGGCAAGATCTCAGTGTTGCTCAATATCGGCCCGTACACGCTGTGGAAGGCGTATTGCCATAAGTCGGGATAGGCATTGTACATCTGGTTCCGCACACGGTTGCGGATCTTGCCGTAAACCGCACTCCAGAAGTCCGAGCCCCGCACCGTCGTGTGCAATAGATTGTGGGAGTTTATCGAGCGCAGAGATATGGGCCCGTCGATGGTATCGTAGGTGGGAATGTCGTCATTTTCAAAGCGGGTGCCCGCCACGTCTTCTTGCACCAAAGCCAGCGAGCTCACGTGGCCCGGGACTATGGTGGCGCCGCGCTTCGGCTTCAGGTCGGGCTTGACACTCGTGGGCGTCACGTTGCGCAACGCCGTCAAGGCGTTGATGGACTTGGGCAACCCGGAGATGGGCGCAATCTTCAAGATGGCCTCGCGTATCTTGTCGGCAATCACACTCTGCGCAGCGTGTATATCCTCAGTCCGGCTGTACTTGTATTGGAGCGGAAGCTTGTCGTGGTAGGTGTAGGGGATCAAGATGTCGGGCAAGTTGACGCCGATGGCGGAGAATTCGGCGTACTTTGCAGCAGAGGCAATGGAATCCTCCGCTAACTTGAGCAAGTAGCCGTCGGTCAAAAGCAGCTTCTCCAACGAGGGCAGCACTTCGAGAAGCTGCTGTCTTAGGGCGAAGTGCAACACTTTGCCGATTTCCTGTGGCTCGTTGACCGCGGTGAGCGCCGTGGAGGCAAGGATATACCAGTTGTGGTACAAGCAGGGATACTTGTACGCCAACTTGACAAGCCTTTCGGCGGTGAGAACCGTCATCGAAAAGGGGATGATCAGCGGGGCGAGGGAGCCTTTATATATCTACCGAGCGGTTTCAGCTGCGTTTACAGAGGTGTGCAGTGTGCTTCAGGGGCTAGCGCAATCTGTGGTGGTGGAGCGCAGAGGATGTTTCGGTGTGGGCGGAAAACGCGGAGTAGGCATGTGCGCCGTGGGGTACCTCGGCCCCGGTGGTGCAGGAGCAGAGACCGGCGGCCTGCGCACGTGACCCGTATCGGCCCGGCCGTGTGGCGCCAACGAACTTCCTGCTGCGTGTGGGGCCCGTGGATCCAAAGTGGACAGCGGCTGGAGAAGCTTGTTGTATGGCAGTGGGCAGTGTTGTGCGGCGCGTCGGCGTGCAAGCTCCTGCGTGCTGAGCATCGGTCGGAGCGAAGCGACCTGTAGATGTGTGCTTTGTTGGGGAAAATCGGGAGCACATGCAAAGGGGACGGGTTGGCTAAAGACCTCTTTCAATAGAGTGCCAATCTTGTGGAGTTCTGATGAGTCAGTGTTGGGGCGACCATAAGCTCGGTGAGCATAGGATCCCCAAGTTTGTTCCAGTTGAAAGTGCTGCAGAAGCATTTAGGGCGCGTACAGCGCTTCGGGAGCCCCATGCCACGCGCAAAGACCCTGCCCAGAAGCGCAATAGGAAACTGCTACAACATTGGCTGAACGGTTCGGTACTGCACAGTGGCCGGGCGGAGGAAGCGCTTGGGCATGCCGGTACTTTTCTTGGGCTTGCGGATACTTTCCTTGGGCTTGCTGGTACTTTTCTTGGGCTTGCTGGTACTTCTTTGGGCTGTATGCTGAATGCATGCCACTGAGGAATAGTGGTGTGTGACGCCTATTTACTTTGCGTGTACTTTTGGCTTTCTGTAGCGAACTGTAGTCTTCGCGATTTATGCGCGAAAAGTGTTGCACCAGGAATATGTAGGAACACATACTTACAAAGGGCGGCAATGCTCAAAGGATTCTATTGCTAGGGTCGCTATATTCTCATCAGCATAGAGGGCTGGCGGGTCGCAATAAGAAACACTATGTGAAGCGGCCAATTACACGAACATCGCAACAGTCATGATATTGCAACACATGTGCAATACTGCAGTATCACAGTACCCCGTAGTCCGAGTCTAAATGCTGTGTACTCGAGGTAACAAGATTGCAAGCAAAATAGACCGCCCATTATCTTCTAGAGAGTACGGCGCTTTGTCCATTGGTTTTCAAAAGGCTCCATGAAGAACTGCCAGGAATGGCCGCTGGCAAAAAGATTACCGGGTGGCCATCTTCATTTATATGTGTTCATCAGTTGTGCCTGATGCCGCTCTGATCATCTCACAAAAATACCGTACTTGTTGCCAAAACTCAGTCGTTGCGGAAGGACTGGATGGACTGTATGATTGGAGACAGCCATGCCACCGTAGTCAACGTGAACACAAGCCTCCAGAGGTTCTTTAGCGTCATAGGCGAGGAGCAGGGCCACGGACGCGAGGAGAGCCGATCCAAAGTCGATCCATTGCTGACTCGAGAGCTTGATTTTTCTTTAGCTATCGAGATTCATTTGAATATCAACAGCTACCGAAGAAAACCGGTCCGTCCCATCTCGTGATGACACTACCATATGCCAATGCTGCAGGCAAGCCCAGGGCCCTTCACTCGTTCAGCACTACTTGATGCCCCCACTGACCCAGGTGCGGGCGATTTTGTCTTTAATTTTGCGCCGTTGCTCGTGGGTCCATTCACCAATGCCCCAAAAATGCAGAAGATTTGAAAACGCCGGGGCCACCTTGGAGTTGAAGTCCTGGAACGAAGTGTCATACTGTGAGCTAATCACACGCGGCGAGCTCTCTCGCAACGACGCCTTGATGTCCTTGATATCGCGGTGCAGAAGAGAGTCTTGGGGTGTCCCATCAGCGAAGCATCTCTGGCTCGAGCCACTTGTCTTCTTGTTGTCGCTCTCCTCTGCTGTCTCCCACGGGCGCATCTTTTCGTGGATGGGGATCCACTTATCGGAGCTGCGCCAGTGGTCAGAGGCCACCATCTCCTGGACACGCAGAATGGCTCGCTTGTAGGCAAACTTCTCGTCCTCGCCGGTGAACGCTTTGACATTAGAGAAGTTTTTCTGCCGCAGGTCCCCGTCATTATTGTACGTCTTTGCATATTCCTGGTCGTAAGACGAGACGTTGGGCCGGTACGGATTCAACGTCTGCATGGCGGTCTTGGCGAACATCTCCTCCTGCTGCACCAGCTCACGGTCAATGAGCGTTTCACCGCCGGTCTCGGGAAAAAAGAGCCCGTCCAAAGGCACCTCGCTGCGGAGAAACAACTGGCATCGAGCCTCGTAGAGGGCGTCTAGGAGCGTGATGAAACGCCGGGCCTCGTTCTTCATCTTGGAGGTCATCACGGGTACATGGTCGATGATCACCGCGGGAAACGTGGAGGCAAGCGTGATGTAGTCGGAGGAGCTGTACAAGCCCTTGCATATAGTGTCAAACGTCACATAGCAGCGCCCGTTGTATGTATGGGGGAGGTGTGACGTGCGCCCGTAGACGGATATTTCCGCCGGCTGCCAGGGCACAGTGTCCAAAGAGAAATCCCGGGTCTTGTCGCACCCCAAAGCACGGCAAACTAACAGGGCCCACTCCTCGCGGTGGTTCGCGTCGGTCTTCACCACCATGTTACTCTTTTCGCTGGAAGACAAAGCAAAGTGCTCCCGGTAGTCGATCAGTGATTGCATGTCCATGGCCACACACCGCGAGTTGAGAATGCCCACAAACGACTTGAAGCGCGCTTTGTTGAACTCAGACAGGTAGAGTTCCTCCGGCAACTTATTGGACGTGGCCACCAACACACCGCCGAGCTTGAAGTAGTACGTGAAGAGAATCTTGACAATCTGCGCCGCGGCCACGTCGGGGAGCATGAACTCATCGAGCATGAATACCGTCAGCCGGTCGATCATTTTCTGCGCGATCTCAAAGAGAATAAACTCGTTCTCCATGGTCATCTTGTGCTTGCCATAGACCGATGCCGTGAGCATGCGCTCCTTTTGGATCTGGTGGATTTCGCCAAAGACCCAGAGAATGAAGTTGCTGTAGTGCCAGCGCATCTTCAGGCCATGTGGCAAGCTACTGGCAAAAATGTCCATGAGCATGGACTTCCCACACCCGACTTCGCCGTTCACCAAGAGGCCTTGGGGCGAGGGGATGTGGCGCAACTCCTCTTCATCCGTCAAGAAGCGCACCATTTCTCGTTTCTTAGTATTGATGTCTCGCCGAAAGAGCTGCCGGAACCTGGAGAGTGGTTCGTGGCGGAGCGACGTGATCTGCCTCTCCTCCTCTGCGCGTAGAATCTCCAACTTGCGAATGAGAAGCGACTTTTTGATCGTGAGTTCCTGCTCAGGTCGGTAGTCCACGAGCCGGTAGAAGAGCTTTTGGAACTCCTTCATGGCACGGAGCTGCAGCTCGTCTTTCTCCAACTTTCCCAGCTTGACGTAGTTCTGGTAGATCGTGAAGGGGTCTGCGATGGCCAAACCGGTGGCGGAGTTGTCACAGCTCTTGTGGAATGTAGACGGTAGTCTCCCCTCGACTCCCTGGGGGCCACACGTGAGCTTGGGCGCAAGCTTGGAGTAGTATCTGGCTCCCTTCATTCGGTGGTAGGTGGTGATGTGCGCCGCAGACTTGAGAAGAGCTGGTGTGAGGAGATATAAAGCTCTCGAGTGAGAGATGCTAGATTTACTATGTGATGAGGGCGTGGCTTGGCTCGAGTTTTCGGAGGGGTGTCTAATCGTCGTGCCTCTTCAGTCGTGCCAGAGAAGCGCGGTCCGGCACAGAAGCCGCAGCAGATGGAAAAGATAACTCCGCCAAAACCGAGCTCGCTCGAAGACCAATGCATGATGATGCAAACCTTGTTTCATTTGATGAATGGCAGCACATAAACACTCCATCGAGCGTATGTTATACCAGCCAGGGCCCGAGGAAACGGCTCTTTTGACACAAATACTATGACGGCTCGTTTATCACCCCCGGTTGTCACCTACGCTTTCGTGTCCTCTGTGCAGCTAGGCTTAGTTGCCTGATAAATCAATGTGAATCCGCGTGTGTGTTGGGCGTGGACGCCGGCTGCTCAGTGGAATCACTGTGATGAGCAGAACGTTTGCTGCCAAGTTCTGAGAATTTCTTGTCAAGGGAATTAGAAAGCCCGTTCATCTCCGAATCTGTTCTACCGTAGAGTTCGTACCACCATTTTACTTCCGAGTAGTTGAAAAACACCACTTCGGGATGAGCGCCAGGGTCATATGATCGATTAAGAAACTCGGCGGGCCTCGAAAGAAAGTAGTCCCATACCGATACCGTGCTATCACCTAGCTTCTCCTCCACTTTTAGACTTTTTTCGGAATTGCAGAGAAACGATCCGTATTGGCAAGAGTATGAATGATAGAAGAGTCTTTTCAAGAAGCGGCTATTAAACTCAAACAGGTCGGGCCGCTGCCTGTAGATCTGGTAGACACAGTCAAGAAATTGGTGAAAGATTGGCGACCTTTCATTGCTTCCTGAGTAGACAGAAACACTTTCGCTTCCGCTCTCGGTGCTGGACGTAGTGCTTTTTAAGTGGTTCGCTGCTCGTTGCAAGAAAGATGCGACTGCCGTCTTTGGGCCGCTGGAAGCTTGGTTTGTCAAAAGACCTTGAGCGAGAGTCTGTGACTCTGCGTCCGCACCGCCAGAATCTTGCTTTGGTTCGCTAGGTGAAGACGTCAACAACGCGCCGATACACCCGCCATGATCGCCTCGAGTGGCAAACTTGAACCCAAAACTAGCCCACTCTTTTTCCACAAGCACCATGAATCCACGCATGGTTCTGAAATATGGATCTAGGCAAAGTTGGGACAACGCAGAGATTTGCGAAGTGCGGTCCCAGCCATCCGAGCAGTGGATCAACACATTGGTGTTGTTGAGATGAACAGACTTGGATATTCGGTCTACGCTTTTGAGAATGATCGAGAGCCGATTAAGCCACTGGCTCTTTGTCAAGGCTTGCTGTAGACTTTGCGGCGAGTCGCTTGGGTTCTTGTCGAGATCTTCGAGAGTTGCTGTGAGCTTGTTGAGAGAGTCTCGCATGACATGGATGTTGTCGATGTTGCAAAAGATTTTGTCCACCTGCTGAAGCCGGGAGGAAATGTCTTTCTCGTCGTCGGTATGCTTTCCTCGATAGTTGTCCACGTTTTCTGTGCCTGCGCCCAAAGCGTGCTGCGCCATGGCGTTCGTTATTGGGCGAAGGTCCACTATCAAGTTTCGTTGCGGTTGCTCCTTCGAGGGGTTTGCGAGCTGCTGGGAGCGGAAGATCTCCTCCACCAACCGCTCGTCTTGTATGGACCTGTTCTGGAGGTTTAGTCCCACTAAGGGCTGCAGACACCGCGCAATGATATTTCCGTTCTTTCCTTGGCAGTGGCGGTACACAATGGCAGGTACACGCTGCTTGGAGCGGAACTTGCCCGCATGCTGGAGCACGCTGTCGGAGATGGCCGCCGGAACCATAAATGACTGAGGGTACGAGGGGCAGAAGCGGTACCCCGCGTTCAAGTGTGAAAGCCGCCACAGCGCCAGCCCCAAAAGCCCCTGGCGCTGGTACTCCTTTTCCAGATTATATAGAGTCCATCCTTCGCCCCGGAGTTTCAGCTCCAACGCGTTGGGCCTGTACTCGAAGGCGTAGAACTCGCTGATTGTGCCTTTGCTCTTGGCGGCGGTGGCAAGCTTGCTTAGATGCACATACACCTCGGTGCACCCGGCGTCGGTGGTGAAGTCAAACAGGTAGTACGTGAAGTCTTTGCATGTGACCCGGAGGTTGGATGTCAGATAGCGGTCGAAGCCCGAAAGATCGGCTTCCGGCGCTCTCCTTGTTGCGGGGCTGTTACCAGAGACGTGCTCAGCCGCAGGGTTGGAGCCACCAACACTCACAGGCACAGCGTCGGAGTCGCCCCACGAGCAACCCCTGGCTTTCTTGACCCGCTCGATGATAGGGTAACAGATCCAGATCTCGCGGGCTTTTCCGTCCGCAGGAAAGGAGAAAACCATGTGAAAGCGCAGGAGCGTGAGGGAGCCGCGGAGACGGTGCCCACGGCGCGTGAGGAGCACATTGTCCACCTTGAGAACCCTGGAGAACTCCATGGCGGTGTATATGTGGGTGTAGTTGTAGGTGGGCCCTCGCAGTGCGTATCGCACGTGACGAGATAAGCTCACGCCGGGAATGCTGGTGCTGCTCTACGAGCTTATGATGCTTCTTTGAACTTATAAAGCTTCTTTTGGACTTATAAAGCTTCTTTTTATAAAGCTTCTCTATGGACTTGTAATGCTTCTCTATGGACCTGTAATGTAGTTCAGGGCCTTCTGCTGCTATGTATTTTTGAACTGCCGAAAAGTGCCTTTCATGTTTCATTCGTTATATTGCGCTGAACAGAGTGAGGTGACAGGTTGCTCTTCGGTTCGAAAGTTCACAAGTTCCTCCAGTAGGCAACGGCATTGAGAAGAGCTCTGTGTCGATTTTTCCATACCGAATGAATCCCATAACTCTATAGCTCTGCATCTGACTATTTAGGCGGCAGTGGCACGTTTCTAGACGCTGACGAACATTAGCTAATACCAATGAGATTCGCTTATTCTGTCTTGGTATCTCACGGTCGTTTTGCTTCAAGCAATCTGAACCGCGCAAAAGCAGAGAGCCAAGAAAGCGGGCCAACTCGAAGAAAATCTGGTAAATCACTTAGTCCGAATTATCATCGGTTAGATTCCACAAACACCAACGAACCTTTGATCTTCCGGCAGACGCATGCAATCTATCTTCATACCGATAGTTGCCGAAAGCGCCTATTGTCTATTCTGCGTCGGCCGATCTTCCAGGAAATCTGGCCGCATCTAAGACAACAGGGGACTTTGGACCAGAAGAAGTCGTTTCACCAATGTGCCTAGAAGCAGCCCATTTTTTGAGCCAGCATGAATCCACACGCTCATCTCTGGCCACATCTTGCTGCAGTACGTACCGCATAGAGTCATTTGTCCACACAGTCATTTGTCCACACAGCTATTTAACCACACAGCCATTTGTCCCCTTCATAAGCCTATCTCAGGTGAGACTATGCTTTTATGGTCAGTATTCTAGAGTTCGGCAAACTTGGTGATGCCTTTGTTGACATTGAGCTTCTTGACCTTGATCTTTTGCTTCTTCTTCTGAGGCTCCGCCGGCGTTTTTGGCTTGGCTCCAATGATTCTTTTCTTGCGGACAATCTTGTCTTGGATGTCGGCGCCATTTTCGTCGCTGTCGCTATCACCCTCACTGTCGCTGCCGTCGCCTTCCAGGTGGCCAAGGCCATTGTCCTTGGCCTCATCAAGACCTCCAACATGGCTCTCCCCTTCACTCGGTTCACTCTCACTACCACTGAAAGCCAAGTCATCAGCGCTGTCGCTGTCGCTGTCGCCATCGCTATCACTGTCGCTGTCGCCATCGCTGGCATCGCTACCCTCGCTCTGGTACTGGAGCTCGTCTACTTCGCTCTTGCCCCAGATCTTCAACCGCTCCATGCCGTGACTCACCAACCGGTAATCATAGTCTATGTCCAAGCCAGACACTTCATCTGCACCCGCTTTGCCCTTGGCACCCAGATGCACACGCACCTCCTTGACCTTTCCCTGCTTGTAGTCAACGCGGTGCAAGAAGCCGTCGCTATCGCCGCACCACACGCAGTCTGCCATGGCTTCATCGCCGCCGTTCATGGTGGCAATGATAGCATCTATGGAGGCGTTCTTGTTGATCTTGATGCGCGAGACCTGGTCCATCCACTGGTTGATGGAGTTGCGCCAAAGCGTGAGAATACCCTCGCCATGAGCAACAACCACGGTGTCGTTTTTGCCGCCGTTGACAAAGTTCGTAGGGTAGCACATCGACATCAACTCGTCGCCCTGGTCGTCCGACTGCGTCACCACACCCTTCCGGATATCCAAATGCGTCAAGGTGCTGCTGCCCAACGAGAGAAAGTGGTACGCCGACACGTCTGGCATTGCAAGTATCTTGGACACCGTGTCCTCGTGCATCCCGGCCAACTTGTCGTAGCGCAACTTGCTGCCGAGCGTCCTGCTGTCGTATACCAACACGTGCCCGTTTTGCGTGCCGGCCAAGAGGAACGGATTGCTGCTGGACTCCGCCATCACCGTCACGGCATCCTTGTCGGAGAGATGCGGCGCCAAGTCAGCCCGAGCAACCACTTTGCCCGACTCTGCGCTGGCCTTTTTGATCACATGGTCCGTACCGGCAGTGTAGAGATGCTCTCCGATAGAGCCTTCCAACGTCCCAAACATCACGGCCCGGCAGGAGCCCTTGTGGCGCTTGGTTTTCCACGCGTTGGTGATGGGGCCGTCCAACTGCGTGTGGTCCGGCGAGTATTGCCACCATCGGGTTCGGAGCCCCGACACTGCCGTCCTGGTTTCTTTGTTTTGGCGCAAGAATTCGCTTCGGTTGGTGGCGAGGGCGTCCTCTAGCACGGCGGGCTCATATGTGTGGCAGAACACATGCCCTGTGCCTAGACCGGCCGCCACAATGGGCCGCAACGGATGTGCGGCCACGGAGAAAAGCGGCTCAGTATACTTCACCTCCATCATTGGAGCCGCAAGCGACTCAAAGTCGAGCGGATTGCGATAGCTGTTTTTCTTGCCCATGTGGCTTAGCGGAGGATGTGTGGGGGGAGGTTTTCTCATCGCGATGCTGTCACGTGCGTGGGTAGCGACGACGGTGAAGACGACATGAAGGGCGGAGGATTAAGAAGGACGTTCAAGAGTCATACGGGGCTCGGCACTTTACAGTGCAGTCGAGAAATGATGAGAGTTATTGAGTGGGAAAGTGCTGAAGTAACTGAAGACTCATTGAGTGGGAAAAGTGCTGAAGTAACTGAAGACTCATTGAGTGGGAAAAGTGCTGGAATACCGGAATTACGAGCGGAACCAATAATATTTCTCAGAACACAGTCTCCAGTTCTCGTGCTGCCTCTCCTTTTCCTGCTCCATAGCTGAATTTCGAAATCAGTGTATTTGTTAATAACCGCTGTGTGAATCAGGTTTTGAGCGCTCACAAGTCGTATGCATTCCGAAAGCTGTATCTGCCTTTTCTGGAGTTCATCTCTCAGATTGCAGTCCTGGCATTGCAAGTCGAGACACGTCTGAGGAGTTCCAGAACCATCTGCGCTGCCATTTTCAGGGCGGACATGGAAGTCTAGCAATATTTAAGCGGCGCGAGGCACCGGCTTTCACAAATTTCTCATAATAATTGGGCCTATATATTATAGACTATTGGTAAGAAAGCAGTCTTGCTTTCCTGCTAGTAGATATCACCGGTGCCGGCCAACTCGTGTTCCTTACGCTTAGCCCAGTACTCACCGTTGAAGTGCCAGTACAGATCGCCAGTGACTGGGTGCTTCAGCTTCACAAACCAATTGGGCTTGTAAGTTTGACGATTCTGGTCGCGAGCTTTCTTGGCAGCTCTCTGCTTATTCTCAACCCTTGTCTTCTCCCGAGCAGCATCGTCGTAGCGGCCGTCCTCCATGGCCCTCTGATCAGGCCGCAACCGCGTGTCGGTTGGCGCGATCCATTGCTTGAGATCTTCGCTTAAATCATTCAAGGTGATGGCAAAGGAGGTCAAGTTGAACGGCACTTTGGGTCTGGGGGCTGCCTGCCATACGAGAAATCTGGATCCACTGTAGAAATCCGAGGAGTTTCCGTCGCCATCAGCTAACGACTCCTTCTTTTTCGAGTCGTAGTCTGCGCTCACTTTCTTGGCAAAAATCTTGGAGTTCCAATGTCCGCCGATGGCCCATTGGGAGGCTCCCTTGGCATCCAAGACAGTTCCGGTTAACTGATAAGCCGACGAGGCCTTCCAGCCCCTCTGTTTCATTTCAACGTGGATTACATCCCCAGTCGTGTGGTTGCGCACTTCCATAGTACCGAAATTATCCACCGAAGGCGAACCAGTGATGATACCTATAACCGAGGTGTTCACTTTCTTCCAGCTGTACAATTCCTCCGCTACCTTCTGGCCCTTTTTATCAATCACACCTGCATCTGGTCTAAGAGCACAAAACATCTTTCCTAAATGCTTCACGTCAAAGGAACGCCCGCGGAATTGAGGATCAACCGCATTCTCTCCAAAATAGTCCCATTTGGCTGATTCAGCATGACATGCACTGATGGGAGGATGATGACTGACTTGTTCGGTCAATAACCTGAAATTTTGGTCAGGCCTAGAATACTCAAAAGTCTCTCCTAAAAGAGGGTTAAAAGGCTTGGCTATTCTGTTTGTGGTCGAGGCATACTCGGATGCAGCGAAGACTGCAACAAACACAAGTCTCAAAGTTGAGTCATCAAAGGATGCAGCTTTTGTCAACAAGTCATTGTATTCAATGTCCTCAGCCAACCGTTGAAGCAAAGAGGTGCACTCATTGAAGCATACAGGCAAAGTCATCTTTGTCATGTCTTGGCCAATCATTGACTTCAAAATACCCCATAGTCCAACCTTGGGTCTATTGTCTTCATCCATAGCGAGCTTCTCACGCGGAGGCTTTTCGTAGCCCAAAAATGACCCCTCTTCATTCAATTGCTGCTGCTTCTGTTTTTGCGCTTCACTTTCTATAGCACCAGGCGTCCTAGCTTCAGGAGCATTAACGGACTCTGGTTCAAGGCTTTTCTGCGAGGTTTCCTGGGGTTGAGCCAGGCTCGTTTCTGTGGCAGCGGTACCAAAGTCTTGATCTTGGGCATCGTCGAAATCATCAGCATCAAAGAATTCGTCATCAGAGTTATAAAGAAAGTCATTAAGAATTTCGGTGTCATCTTCTTCAGCCTGAGGAGCCTTGACAGTGTTTTGAGGCGCGGATTTCTCCATGATGCCAGATGCCAGCTCGTTGTTGACTTGGGGCGAGGAGATACCCTTGGATTCAAGAAGCTTTCTTAACTTATACTTCTTGCCTTCATACTGGGCAAGTGTTTGCTCGTGTTGCTGGATTTCAGTCTCCAACTGTCTAATTGAGCTTTCCCACAATTTGTTGACCTCTTGCTGTCTTTCAATCTTCTTAATAAGCTTTCCTTCCCTCTTTTGCATAAGACTATCATACAGTTCAACCAACAGTTTCATGTTGCTCAACGTATTTAGTCCCACGCGATAGGTGTCCTTGTCTATAGCACGCTCTGAGGAGTCAGTTCCTAACGCCTTGAACAAATCAGAAAGACTGACAATCTCAATGAGTAAGGACCTCTTGGTGGAGCACATTTGCTCGTTTGAAGCTTTTCCCTCAGGGGTGTCCAAATTCAAAGATCCGTTATCAGAATCTCCACTCTCCTCCAAATCATAATCAAAGTCTTCCACATAACCGTTATCGAGACTCATTCTAGAGGCCGCAGTTTGCTTCTCGTTTATCTGCGGGAGGTCTCCGTTAGCATTTGCGGAAGGAGCTTGTTTGTTTTGAGTATCAAAAGAATTAATCGAGCTGTTGTCCTCGGGCTCAGAAGTAAAAGATGCCACAGAAACCAGGCTGGGCGACTTCTTGTGCAGACGCTTCCGGCCAGGAATGTGCAACAAACGACGCTTTTTCTCCTCGTCATCTGCTGAAGCTTCCTCCAGCTTGGGAGCCTCGTCGACTGAAAGCCTTGGCCTCGAATTTTTACTATTTCTTCTCCGTATAGCATCCTTAGAGATGGTGGTGGCGTTTTGCAAAGTCCACACCCATCTGTTGGTTTCCACGGGGTGGTTGGCCTTGAGGTGCCATTTGATGCCGTTTTTGCCGATAATCTCGAACTTTAATTTTTCAGAAGAGTCCAAATGAAGAGTGGCATAGCCGAGATTAAGAGAGCCACGACAGGCATTGTTGGTGTCGTTCTGGTTGGTGTAGTAGGAGAGAATGCCGTACTGGTCCAAAACAAAATAGCGCAATTTGTAGCCTGAGGCAAAATTGGTCCATTTGCGCAAGTAGCCCTTGTAAGTTGGAGCAGCGCCAGCACCGGTGGCACTGCTGCCAGCATTTGTGGGCTCCATCATGTTCTGGTCCTTGCTGGCGCTTTTCAAGAGGCGACGAATCGGGTCACTTTTGTGCGCCACCAAGTCCACTGGGAGCTTGCCGTGGATGTCTCTTTTGAAAGGATCGCCGCCGTGTTTCAAGATCCACTCGCACATCTGAAGATCTTCCTTGGCAATAAACTCGTGGAGAACCGTGTTGCCGGTGTCGGGATCGGCCCCATTTATGTCCAATAACTCGGCAGCACGCAGGTTGTTGACCAAGAGATTTTCCAACAGGGCAAAGTCACGGGTGCTGAAGTACTTGCGCAAGTTTGTGGCAGCCACCTCTACGAACTTGGCGCGCTCCAATTGCATCAACTGCGCCACGTTGGCATCTCGTGCAAGCTCCACGGGCTGGTTTTTGTCGTTGTTCAAGACGGTGTCGTTGATGTCTGGCAAGCTCATCAAGTACTTGACGACGTTGAAACGCGAGGCAAACACGGCCAAGTGCAATGGAGTGTTGCCGTCCGAGTCTTGGGCGTTGATGTCAAGGTTGTAATCTTTGTTCTGAACCAAGCTCTGCACGAGACTCAAGGGGCTGACCTGCACTGCAAAATGGAGAATAGTGTCACGCAATCTGATCAAGTCACTGGTGTCGACGGTGGAATCCACGGCCTTCAAGTTCTGGATCAAGGCGTCGACCTTTGCTTCGTCTCCGGCCCGCAAGGCGTCAATGAGCTTGAGCCGAAAGAGCGACGCGTTAAGATGAGACGACATGCTGAGGATGTATCGAGTAGAGAGGCAATTTGGGTCCGTGGTAGTGGGCTAGGCGGATGCAGCTGTTTCTCTGAATGACTCGTTATGGAAGAATGAGTGCTTGCTTGCTGGGGGAGTACGTCACTGCGTTGCGCACGTGACGCCGGGTGCAGGACGCTCGAGCTTCCCCGGGGAACAGCGGGGTGTAACGGGCGCGGAAGCCGAGCGGCATAAGAGGCACTATTTCGCCCCGGCCGTGGCGCTGGCACGCCAACCGTCTCGCCATCACTTCGGAGCAGACTGCTTTGCTCTATTTTGGTCTCTCGGCCCGTAAAAGCTGTAGCCACGTACCCCACCGGCTGCAAGACCCGCAGGATGCTTGCCTGGCGGAGCACGGCCAGTGCCGTTTGGCCACACCAGAAATGTATCAACGGTCACAACGTCCTAGGCCCACAACCGCACCCTACCAAGCGGGGCCTACACGGCTGCGCCACACGCAGTCTTTCTGGCGCCCAGAACAGAGTGCCACGCCTAGAACGGAGTGCCACGCCCAGAACGGAGTGCCACACCCAAAACTACGGCCGTTGGCCGTCAACTCACGCCGGCTTCCCGATGCCGCCGGCCGCGGTGAAGCGCACAGAGTGCCGGAACTGTAGGACGTGGAGGCTACGTAGGCCGCGTCCTGCAGGCAGCGGCTCTTCTGGCAGCGCCGCGGTGCCTCACCAAAAGACGCGAGCAGACAAGAAAAACCAGACACGCATCCTGGCAGCTCGCCCACGCTCTTTTCTCCACCGGACTTTTCGTCTCGTCATAGTCACTCGGCCCGCCGACCGCCCCAGTGCCTTACTCCTTATTTCGCAGCTCTCTCCGGCAAAAACATCATTGGCTGCTCACGGCTCCATCCGACACGTCACGTCCGCCGGCGTTTGCCTTGATTCACCAGAGCTTTTTGGCACGCCTCTTCTTCCAAAAGCGTCTTCTTGCGCCTAGCAAAGCCGCACCTTTCATCGGCGCCCCCTTCTCGTCGCAGTCTCCGTGTGGACCACTGCCATGAAAATCCAGCTCCTATTGTGGGCCGCCCAGGCCTTGGCGTTGGGCATGATGATTCCGCCCATCGCCACGGGAGACAAGAAAAAGTACTCGGGCATCAACAACCTCTTGAACTGCGTCAGCTACCGCACGTCCAAGGACGATATCATCATGGCGCAGATCGACAGCGGCAGCCGAATCGCGCTGCAAAAGCTCAATCTTCACGTGCTCGACTCCGACAACAACGTGCTCCGCACCATGAACGATATGGCGGGCCAGCAAACTATCATGTTCACCAACCTAAACAACCCCGTGCAGTTTGAGCAGCATCTGGGCGCCGGCCAGCATCTACTACACCGCAAAGCCAAAGCCGGTGCCAAGCAGGCCCGCGATGCTCAGTACGATGCAGAGATGATTCCCCATATTGGCAAGTCGTATGTGTACATTTGCTTTGACAACATCTATTACGACAAGTCGTGGAGCTTTGCGAAGTCCATGCGGGAGTTGTCGTTGTCCGTGGACATCCGCAACATGACCACGTTGAGGGAAACGAACTACGCCAAATACGCCAAATACTTCCTGGACGAAATACCCACGGGCGACGTCCAGCGCACGGGCTTCGGTGAGCGTGACTTCGAGTCCGCCATCGATAAGCTCCTGGCGCTGCTCCACCAGATTCTGGAGGAGATCCGCTCCTGCACCTCGGTGTCGGAGTCGTTAAAAGTCCGCCAGGGCGAACTCAGAACTGTCAATGAAACCATCTACGTGACATACATGCGGACCACCGTCACCATAATTACTTGCATTTGTTTGTTTGGCGTGATTCAGGTCATCTACATCCGTTTTTACTTGAAGCTGAAGAAGCTCATATAGACATGATGTTTGAGAGAGGCCTGGCTAGTTTCAAATTATAGCCCACACAAGGCTGAATGACATCGCTTACAACGCTAGTGTTTTCTTGAAGAAGACCTTGTGCAAAGGCATCGGCTAATCCTTTGGCGGCCCGGTTGAACGTTTGCATCCGCGGATCTGTCGCCACGATGCATTAGAAATAAAAGCACTCCTTTGCTACTGCTAATGACACTTGCATTCCTGAAATGCTGCATATAATTCTAGAGGGCATCTGCCCAAAGTGGCTGGCATGGCCTACTTATTCTACTCGCCTAGGCCAATGTCCTGGCGTTCAATGCTATAACTTCGAGCTCATGCTCCGCAAGTAGTTCTAGTCTTTGGATTCGGCCCGAGTATCTCGGCTCGGCCGCTCCCAAAGCGTGTAGTGTGTGTTGTGTATGTACATTAATTAGCTGATTACTTACAATTTACAATTGCCAGCATCTAGATCTCTTCGTGTTATACGTATCACCAGATAAAAGGTCCATTTGAGTCGCTATTCCACGTCGAGCAGGGCAAAGTGGTTGCGTTGTTGACGAAAAATTTGGGTTCTCGTTTGACATACAAGCCTGAAAACTCCTGCATTGTAGTCCCAGTTCTACCCCACCAATGGTGTAGAAAGAAGCCATACATCTTGGTTCCTTCAGCGCAGCACCAGTGCATTGACGCACATGTTCAACGGCATTGGTATTGGGTTCGATTAAGCTCGTGAAGATAGAGAACTCAATGGACAAGCGCTATTTAGAACACAGAGCAGTGTGCCGGTGAAGATTCACCTGCTTATGCCAGTGAGGAGCCTTGTGCTGCACTGCTACCAGCAAGAGTGCAATAGGTGGCAAACCAAACAACGCAACCAAACCGGCATATGCAGATGTGGCCGATGTGTCGTTAGGGGATCGGCGAGCCTTTCAGCACCCCACACAATCCACCGGGCAGGACAATTCACAAGTCGGGTCCAGCGACACACAATACACCGGACGGGCTTAGACAAACCCCACGCAATGCACCGGGCGGGTTCAGACACACCCCACACAATCCACCAGGCGGGTTCACAGGCTCGTCATTCAGTCAGCATTACCGCGCATTCTCTCGGAGTTGATGATGTCCTGGCAAATCCCCTCCTGTGCGTCTTTCTCGATCAAGCTGCTCGCGTCAGCGTAGGACATGCTGGCCTCGTATCCCATGCGAATGCGCTGTTCCGTGATTCCAAGCTCGCATGCGGCAAGAGCCTCGATGACATTGTGGTACCGCGCGATGGTGGCTCTTGTGTTATTGCTGATTTCGTCGTTCTTGTCGCTGTAGATCTCCCACGAGCTTTCCTCCTCCAAGCGAGTGATGGCCAAGCTGCCTTGGCCAGGATTGTAGGCGCCTTTGGCCGCAAGCGAGCTCTGCGCCTTGTTTGTGTGGGCACCGGCGGAGCTTGCAGCCGCTAAGACGGAGGTTTTGCTGAGCCAGATGAAGCCGTTGACCCCAAGAATGATACTGATGTTGCCCGGCAAGTCGTAGGAGTGGTTTTTCTGCTTGATGATCAAACTGGACGGCACTCTGAGGAGCACGCCGTTTCGAAGCTTGCCGTACTTCAAGGACCGCGTGTGCAAGGAGGCCGAGCCGTTGTTGAACACGTTCTGAACCTCTGCGTTCAAGAGATCGCCTTCTTTCAAGAAGTTCCGCATCTGCAATTCGTCGCTCTCGGACTTGCGCCGCAAAATGCCTCCGGGCAAGTTCACCGACCCAAGCATAAGCACGGCATCCTGCTTGCAGCCGATGTCTACTTTCCAGCGCTTCTGGCCGACCTCGGTGATGCGCCCGACGACGTGGTCACCGGTTTCCGCCTCGTAGCGCCCCCGCAAGGGAATCACACTCAATAGGCGGTTGACACGCGACACGTTGCCCGCCACCGAGGAGTACGTTTGGTTCTGGAGGAAGTACGTGCCGTGTCCCTTCATCCACGTGGCGTCGTCGGTGACGAGCTCGCCCGGCGTGACGATGGCGCCATTGTGGTCGTTGCGCTTGGGCGCCACAAGCTCGCTCTCCAGCATTTCCACGTCAGACTCGGGGTCCGCAAAGAACTCTTCCTGCCGAAACGGCTTGGTGATGGTGATGACGCTCATGGTGCTTTGTGTTGGAGAACGTTGAGCGGCGGTGGAGGAAGAGCGGAGAGTGGTGGGACGATGAGATGCGCGCAGCTGCACGGGGCGCCCGAAGGAGAAACGGGTGGGCATACCGGCTTATCCCGTCTTGCTCCGTATTTTCCCGGCCCGTCTCGTCTTTCCCATCTTACCCCATTACACCCCACTACACCCCGTTCTATTCTCCGTCCCGCTAAAAGTGAACCCGGGTACTGACCGGACTTTGCCGTTGCACGGCCGCTTGAGCGAGCGAGCTATATGCAGTAGCAGAGCCCGTGCACCCAGTTCGGGCTCAACCCGCTCTGCTCCGGCGACGGCACGTGGCGGTGGCCCGAGCCGCTTCGTAAGCTGCCCATACGTGCCCGCCGGGCCGGTGTCCGAAGCGCGGCCCCGCGGTTCGGCGCCGGTCCGGTGTTTTGGGCCCGCCGCTATTGCACTGCTCTTCGCGCACTGTGCGCAGCGATGTTCCTCCGAACCTTCTCCAAACTACCGAGGCTACCCAGTGTGCCTACACCGTCCCCCTTTCGTGCTCCCTCTCGTCTGCTCTGGAACAAGTCTTACCGCCGGCACGTGATGGCATCCTCGAAATTCAGCCCCCCAACGCATCGGGGAATGGAGGTGTTAGACCGTAGTGTCTTCACGAAACAAGTGCCGCTCTTGGTGGCGTACTTCCCGCAGCCCCGGTTCTTGGGTGAGTTTGTCAAGGCTTGTCAGTCTGACATCTTGCAGGTGCAGGGCGTCAAGCACATTGTGCCTTTCAACGGCACCAAAGGCGTTTTGTTGAGGGACGACGTCACCGACGTCGACACGTGCCGCTCGCAGCTCCGGGCGGCCACGTTGCAGAAAATCCAGGACCACGACATTCAGATCGCCCCCTACACGCTAGACTTGGACTACCTGTTCTGGAAAGCCGACGACATCCTCCGCGCAGTGATTCCTGAGCATCTTCTCGACGACATTCCCACGGGCTATGCCCAGGCCGGGCACATTGCGCACTTCAACTTGCGTAACGACTTCAAGAAGTACGGGCCCTTGATTGGCCAGGTTGTGTTGGACAAGAACCCGAAAATCGAGACGGTGGTGGACAAAGTGGACACTATCGACACACAGTTCCGCACGTTCAAAATGGAGGTGCTCGCTGGCAAGGACGACTTTGTGGTTGAGCAAAACGAAAGCGGGTGCAAGTTCCGCTTCGACTTCAGTAAGGTGTACTGGAACTCCCGCTTGAGCACCGAGCACGAGCGGCTCATCTCGCAGTTCCAGCCAGGCGAAGTCGTCGGCGATGTCTTTGCAGGCGTCGGGCCGTTTGCTGTGCCTGCCGGACGCAAGAATGTCTTTGTGTTGGCCAATGACTTGAACCCGGAATCATACCGCTACTTGGCGGAGAACGTGACCCGCAATCACGTGGGCGACTTTGTACAGGCCCACAACTTGGACGGACGCCAGTTCATCCGGGAATCGCCTCGCATGTTGCTCGACTGGGCACAGCTGACGGTTGCCGTGGAACGCCCGCCCAAGCGCCGCCGCGTGAAGAAGGAGGCGGGCGGAGCGCTGGAACGTGGCCCCTCCGCAACGGAGCAGCCGCCACAAAACCAGCGCTTCCCCATCCCCAAGTACTTCTCCCACTATGCCATGAACCTCCCGGATCTGGCACTCACGTTTCTCAACGAGTTTATCGGCCTCTACTCTCGCGACAAAGAAGTGCTCAGTGAGGTGCGTAACGACCCCCGGTTCGTGCTCCCCACCATCAACGTGCACTGCTTCGAGAAGTTCTCCGCCGATGAAAAGCCCGAGCCTTCCATCGAGGTGTTGCACCGCCGTGTGCATGCACGTATTGTCAAGTACATTGACCATGACGCGCCCTTTGAGCACTTCAAGTTCCACTTGGTGCGAAAAGTTGCTCCCACAAAACCCATGTTCTGTGTGACCTTTCAGCTCCCCGAAGAAGTAGCGTTCCGGAATATTGAGACGAGCAAAGATTGAAAGTCAACGTAACAAGACGATTCCAGTCGACAGCCAGAATATAAAATAGGGTAATAGAAAGCCAGAGAATACACATTTGGAGAGAATACGCAGCAATACGCAACTACAGCAAATACAAAGCCAGGTAAAACTTCAACCAGACCAAGTAAAGACCCCAGAAAACCAAGGGTTTCAGGCTAGATCTCATAGATTGGCGAAAAATTCGGGAGACGATATTTGCGGCTAAATTGGCCATTAACTTTTAAAGGGGACACAGCAGACATACCCAAGTGTAAAGTAAGCTAAGGGCAGTTCAATCCTGTTGATAGAATCTCTGTGCAAGTCCCTTGCCAAGCTTGACACCTTGGTTTGCATTGTCTTTGGTGGGCTAAATCTAAAAGCTTGGAGCTCCAATCCCAACGAGACCCATATTTCTGCGCTGGTTTTCGACTGAATCTTCAATTAAGCCTTTCTGCCCAATCATCTTGAACAAACATTAGTCTTTGCCTTTAATTATTCCTATCCAGCAAAACAGGAAAAGTCAACAAACTTTCTTGGGCCTCTCGAGTTGAAAGCCAGTGAATCTTAAACCTTCACTTACGCAATGCTGGGGCTTGACGCGGAATATGACTACAGCATTCTTGCGCAGTCGTCGCTTCGGTATTTCATTGAGCCTGAAAAGTTCGTCACCTTCCTCAACAACAGTCAGACCGGTGCGGCCCACATGGCATCTGGCACGGATTTCGGCGTTTTGATCAAGCATTTGGCGGCTGCCTTGTGCGCATGCACAGCACAGATGCTTCTCTTCTGTTACTTGCGGCCGCTCTTCAAGAACATCTATGAGCCCCGGTGCTTTTATACTCCTGAAAATGAGCGCATGCTGGCGTTGCCCGAAGGTTACTTCGACTGGGTGTGGCCGACTTGGAGCTATGACATCAGTTTCTTTCTCTCTATGGGCCTTGACGCGTACTTCTTTCTCCGCTTTCTTAATGTAATTTTGATCTTTTTTGCAAGCTGTGGCCTTGTGAACATTGTGGTGCTTCTACCCATCAACTTCACCAGCTCTACAAAATCTTTTCGGGCAAGTGGCCTCGACAGATTGAGTATTTCAAACATTGCAATGAGCAATGCCACTCACTTGAACTTTCATTTTGTGTGCTCTCTCGTGACAATCGCGCTCTTCAACGTCATCATGTTGTATGAGTTTCAAAGCATCGCCAAAATCAGACACACCTACCTTAATGGCGAGCTGCATCGGCGACAGGCCTCCTCTAGGGTATTACTTTTGGGGAACGTAAAGCCAGAATTGCGAAACCTAGAAGCACTTAAAGCCTACTTTAGCTCATTTCAGGGCGGCTTGGACCACGTTTGGTTGATGGACGACTACCAGGAGTTCTGGTGGAAATGGAAGCAGGCTAATGAAGCGTTGGACCTCTTGGAGGTGGAGAATTTGCGCCACCTCAGGGCTTTGTCCCGAAAGCCGGGAGAGTCAATACTGCAGTGCCGAAAACCAGCCATGTTTCACCCACCTCTCTATTTCCCCCTTATCAGAGTTCCTTTGATTCAGCGAACATTGGCCATTCGTCTTCCCGGTGGGCTCCGGGCACTCATGTGGCATCAAAAGCAGCCTGTGGATGTGTGGTGCACAGATGTCTTGGCCACCACTCTCGCCGACCTTGGCAACAGAATCACCGATATTGCAACAAATGAATACAACAAGCAGGATAAGGTGTTTTTGATGTTTCATTCCCAGGAGTCTGCATACCTAGCTCATCAGGTGTTGCTTCTGCTGGATTGCAACCAGCTTAATCGGAGTTTGATAGGAGTCAATGCCAACGATGTTATCTGGGCCAACGTCGCACGAGAGACAAACTTTTTCGGTCCTGTCGAGAAGTACTTGGTGTACCTAATCATGGTGGTGATGTTATGCATGTATGTGGTTCCCGTATCGATGATCTCGCTTCTTTCGCAAGTACCACTTTTGACTCAACTAGTACCATGCATGAGTTTCCTAGGCCGGCTCCCAGAAGAAGTGAAGCTTACTTTTAGCAGTCTCATTCCAACAATCTTCCTCACGGTGGTGACAATCTTCCAGCTCAAGGTTTTTCGCGTGCTTCTCTACCTCAAGGGCACGTGGACCGGTGCCGAGTTGGAGATGAGCATTCAAAGGTGGTACTTTCTTTTCTTATTTGTGCAACAATTCTTAGTGGTATCGGTGCTGACCAGTTTGATTGTTGTGTGTGTGCAGGTAGTAGAGCGACCGGCATCGATTCCGCTACTATTGGCTGCAAATATCCCCAAGAGCTCCATATTCTTCTTCAAGTATCTTTCTGTGAAGGCTTTTGCTTTGACGGGGAGCAACTTCTTGCAATTCGACAGGTTGTTTATGAGCATATTTGTCTACCCGTGGAGAGACTGCACCCCGAGGCGAAAGTTCAAGAGACTCACGGCGCTCCGGAAGATTAGCTGGGGGTCAGCCTACGCCGCTGTCTCCGTCTATGGGGCCATCGGTGTCACGTACTGCATAATATCGCCCTTGATCTCTGTGATCATGGTGTTCATTTTGGGCTTGTTTCTTTTGTACTATAAGTACGCCCTCCACTACATCTATAGTCACGTGAACGACTCGGAGACCAACGGCAGACTCTACCCCAGTGCAATATTCCAGATGTACTCGGGGATCTACTGCTTAGAGTGCTGCATGATCGGCATCTTTCTCTCTCTGAGAGACGACAGAGGAGGCTGCCCCATGAAGTTCCAGGCCTTGGTAATGCTCCTAGCATTTGCGTGTACGGTTTTCGCCAACATGTCTGCTTACAGCCGTTTTCACCGGCACTTCCAATACTTCCCCCACTTCAGCGAAAAGCTGGAGCTAGATGCATCCACAGCACACGATGTGCTGCAGGAAACGCTTCTCTATTTTCATCCATGTTATCGGTACGAGAAGCCGGTGCTATGGCTACCACAAGACGATTTGGGGGAGTCACAGCAGATCATTGACCGATTGGGGCAGTTCAGTGCACTCAATGGCGGCTCCAATGAAGGAGCTGTGGTGAATTCAGATGGATACTTGTCGCGAATCAAAGTTTTGCAGGAGCCCCCGAAGTGAAGGGATTGAAGTCTGAGCACATGAGCCAAGTTCGTGGCCATTGGATCAACCTGGCTTGAAAAATCCGTGTAGCCTCTGATTGTGAGATGCAAAAAGAGATTCATCCTCTATCGCTTGGGAGAAAGCCTTGTCGATACACTTGTGAGCGCCTCTACACCAAAGGCTGTTACCGATATAATCGGTCTTTGCGATCTCTATTTCTAGAAGTCGCGTACGTTTGACGTAAAAACCTTACACATGTCTCGTGTTGCATGCCCAGCACTACCGTGCAGAACAGTTTTGAGCCAGAAGCAGATCAATACCCAATTTTGAGTTCTGAATCTAAAGCAGTCCGGAAATTTCGTCCCAGCTCATTATTTCTGGGATCACGTAAAATGCTAGTGGCTGGTGAAGTTAGTTACCATGGATAGCGTTTGAAACAACGTCCCATTCATGGACTATCCGCCACTTGCTGTTCAGAGGAGGCACGGCATCGTGGCCGAAAACAGTGAGCTTGTCGAATTGCGCCACGGGCGAAAACTGCTTGCGAGACTTCACTTCGCCATCCTCCGCATGGACTAAGAACTCCGAAGCGGAGCAGATGAATCCTGTTTTCCCATTTAGAGGAATCTCGACCGCTTGAAGGTTCAAGCCGCGGAAGTTGGCGGACACAATTGGCTCGCCCTGATGTATGGTGGCACTCTTCGACGGCGAGAAGTACTGTTGAGTCTCTGCTTCGCCTGTGTACTGTATCTTGAATGGCACCACGTTGACCGTGACGGACGGCACTTGCTTGTGGACGGACAACTTGCTCATGGTGAAGCATCAGACGCGCCGCTACACGTTGAAAGCCGATGCGTAGTCACGTGCACGGTCACGTGTCCGACATGATATAGAACTGTCAATTTGCAATGTAGGTGTAGCTTTTTTGCACCCAGAGTCACCGTCCACTAGCAGATATTTTTCGGGAGGCACGAGAAACAAGAACCAGAACCGAGTATTTGTCTATGGGCTCACTGCAAAGATCATCCCCGCTACAAGTTCATCCCAGTCGATTTGAGGGGTTTGCAAACACGCCGCTAAGATACGTTTGGCAGAGTAACGGGACTGTTTACGTCTCTTGTGGTGCTGTCCATTATGGCGTAGTTCTTGCTAATAAATGCTCAGTTCAAGTAGGTGATTTTCGAAGAGTCATTAGGGCTATTGGTTTCGCGAGGATCTACTATATATATGGCGAAGCACGAAATTGAGAGCCGCGAAACGGCCTTATTATACACCCCAAGAAGGCTCATGCAGATGCCGACTATAGAGTCCCGGCCAATGCCGCCTCTGTGCAACACAGCAAGGTCGGCTATATCTTCTTGGAGAGAGGTGCCAAAGCTGTGACAAGATCTTTCTCCGTACTCCGCCCTCGACCACACACCACAACAGCAGTCCATAATGATCCACTCGCCCGTACGGCAAGGCCAAGTCGAAGACCCATTTTGGACACATATGAAGGATCGACATCGAGGATATGCACGGCGTAGCCTCCGTGAGTAGTGGAAGTCAACTTTGGCATGAAATTCTACTTTGGAATCGAAAATTTACTTTGGCATCGGAACTCTACTTTGGAAGCGAGAAGCACCCAGACGCATGAAGAGATGGACTCTGCATGCCGCGCAGCGCCGCGCATTGAAAGCGGAAAATCAAATGGTCCCATGGCCAACATGAGCACCGAGAACCCTCTCCAGGTTGTGGACATCTCCACGGTCGACCAGCGTACCGCCGACGAGCTTCTTAATGCAGCCACCACCCAAGGCTTTTTGTTCGTGCAGGGCCACGGCTTCTCTGCGCAAGAGGTGCAGCAGTTGTTCTCGCTCTCCAAACAGTTTTTTGAACTTCCGGCAGAAGACAAGGAAAAGTACCCCATCGACGAGTCCAACCACGGCTACACCAACTACGGCGGCGAGAACTTGGACCCGCTGTCGCAGAAGAAGGGAGACCCCAAGGAGGCACTCAACTTTTGTGGGTTGAACTTTGTCACCGGCAAAAGCGACAAGCCCATCCACGAATGGTTCGAGGAGCAGCCCGAGCGGGCCGCGTTGGTGGAGAAGATGAACGTCAAGTTGTACGAGCTCTCGATCAAAATCCTCCGCATTCTTGCTTTGGGTCTCCGCATCGAAGACCTGCAGGGCGTGCCCGGAAGCGAGTGGTTCACGTCCAGATACGCCCCCGACGCCGCCTCCGGCACCACGTTCCGCTTCTTGCACTACCCCGGCCAGAAGTCGCTCAATCCGGAAGCAGTCATCCGTGCTGGCGCACACACCGACTACGGTTCCATGACCTTGTTGTTTCAGCAGGAGAACCAGGAGGGCCTCGAAATCTACTCTCCCATGAGCAAGGGCTGGCAAGCGGTGCCGTACGTGCCGTCGGCCAGCGCCGAAGCGGCGCCTATCGTGGTGAACATTGCCGACCAACTCTCGTACTGGAGCGGGGGCTTGCTCAGGTCGACGATCCACCGGGTCAAGTTCCCGCCCCGTGTGCAGGAAACGGGCCAGGACCGCTACTCCATCGTTTTTTTCAGCCACCCCAACGACGCCACCCTTTTGGAGCCCGTGCCCAGTGACATGATCCGCAAGATCCAGAACAGGGGCGCCAACAAGGAGCGGCCTATCACCGCGGGCGAGCACTTGCACAATCGCTTGGCTGCCACGTACGGCTGGAAGTAGGCCTCATTCGAGAAGGTCGGCTGCTCCTGGACATGCCCGAGACGAAGGCGGATTGTGACAGCGCTCTTCGCCGGAAGAAGTAGGATTGGCAGAGCTATTCGTCAGATGAAGTAGAATTAGCAGCGCTATTCGCCAGATGAAGTAGAATTAGACAATATTATCGTTTGAATAGACATATTTCCAACAACGTTCTTTCTACTAGATCACGCGCCGAGAGTCCCTTCATGCTTCTCAATGCTGCCAATCCCTTTATCTCGGAACAAAGCAATACAGCAATTGAGGCGCTGTTGTGGTGGAGTGCACCGAAAGTTTAGGCTCAAAAGCCAATGTGCACTTTTTGGTTTCCTGGGCAAAGCAAAGCCTACCAAGTGAGTGTGCTGGCATGAGCAATGGCACCAAAAGGAAGCTGTCACTGCAGAACAACTGCCCAGCGGACCACTTACCCCAAAACCCTCTACCTGCAGGCACCGCCTTGACAAGAGACGTAGAGCGAGAGCACCCGGAAACGCCGTGCCCGCCGTTTGGACCGCGCCAAGGCAGTTGAGTCAGAGCCCATGCTTTGCGTTGCTCGCGGCGCTCCGTTTTGGAACAGTTCCCTTTACGGAAGTGACTGGCACACGGCCATTCGGCTCGGGATGCGGTCTTTGCCGCGCGCAACCCCACTGCAAGCCGCCAGTCCTTCGTGTCTTGAAGTACTAAAGTACTCTCGCTGGGCAGCACTTGAGCTTAGAGGATGGCACATTGCAAAACGACTCCGGCCCACTTTCTGATGGCCAAATCCTGCATGGCAAGCAAACCCTTGTCATACCACAATCGGCACTATCACACGTGGCTCCGCAGTGGTGCTCCGCTAGTCAGATTTGCGTGTTTAGTCTCGGCTCTTTGGGGCATTTGAGTGAAACAAACGCACGCCCACGCCCACGGCTTTTCTTCATCAGCCTTCGCAAGAGCTCTTGCACGAGACATTTGCTCGTTCCAGCAGTGATATTTCTTCATATCCCATGCAGAAGAAAAGCCCACAGCACACCAATCCTCGTGCTTAGGCGCCGGTCGACGGGGCGTACCTCATCCAGCACAAAGGAAAATCGCCCTAGTGCCGAAGCATCGACGCCGGATTGCCTTCTTACTGGCAATTGCCGGTATCCAAGCGGCTGCAAGGCCCGATCCATTGTCGTCTGTGCATTCCTCACACCACGCACATGGAGCGCGATAGCATGCACACAGCGCGGTGCGGTGCGTTATCGCTCCTGCATGCGCGGCCCACCTATTCCGCGCCAAAACTTCTCTAGATAACCGACAACCACAGCCGTTCGGACAGCACTGCTTCTGGTCGTATACCCGTGTACTTTGCGCCTCTCACTTACTCAATGACACAGCTCCGCAACAGGCACGCGGCACGGCTCGCCCTGCTGCCCGTCTCCTCGCCCCGGATCAAGAGCCAGGAGATCGAGCGCCAGGTGGTGGCCAATGCTGCGGAGGTGATGGACGTAATAAACGAGCAGGAAAAGCGCAACTTCAAGCTCGGCGCGCTCTTGTTGGTAGTGGCCATTGCCACTTGGATGACGGGCCTTGAGCTCGTGAACTCGGTGCTCAAGGGAGACGACTTCCAGAAGCCTTTCTTCATGGCCACCTTGACGGGGTCGTGTTTCATGCTCAACTGGCTTCCGGACTTGGCCATGCTTTTCGCCCGTTTCTGGCGGAAACCTGCCACGGATGTGTTTTCCGAAAGCCCGCTTCTTTCGTCCTCGGACTTGGAAATCGAGGGCAGCGGCCCGGGCGCTCGAAAGGGCGCTTCGTCTGATGCAGACTCCGCCACTCCCTTGGAAAAACGGGAGGTGCTTTTGTTGGCGTTGCAGATTGCGATCATCTACTTTGTCTACAACATAATGGGCATGCTGGCTCTCAAGTACACGTCTGCGTCGAACCAGACTATTTTGGGCTCCACCACCACTTTTTTCACGTTGCTCTTGGGCGTTTTGCTCAGGATCGACCGCCTTAGCACCAAAAAGGTTGTGTGCGTCTTGTCCAGTTTGTTTGGCGTGATTTTGATCAACATTGGCCAGCGCAGCTCGGGCTCCAATTCCGGCAACAAGTTCAAGCCAAAAAACCCGGCGCTCGGCAACACCTTTGCCTTGGCAGGCGCCTTCTGCTATGCTCTCTACCTTTTGGTGATGAAAATCCGCTGTGGAACGGGTGACAGAACCACCAACGAACGCGAGTTGTTCGGCTGGGTGGGCGTCTTCACCTTTGTTTTAGGCGTGCCCATTCTATTGACTGTGCATTTCCTAGGCATTGAGGAATTCGGTCTCCCGCCTTCCTTCGCCATTTCTGCGATGGTCCTCACCAATTCTGTATTTTCCGTGATATCTGACTACGTGACAATAATAGCGATGCTCTTGACTAGTCCCTTGGTCACATCTCTTGCTCTTACTTCATCCATCCCCATCAGCATCTTTGTGGACTTTTTGGTACTTCGCATTTCGGGCGGTTCCGACTCTTCGGAGAAGTCGGGCTTCTATGTTTACGCCTTTGGCGTGGCTTGCATTCTTACTTCTGTTTTGTTGATCAATATCGACATCACTTCAGAAAATGAGTTTATTGGAGAAATCATCGACGATGCCTTCGAGGGCGCGATCAAAAACGACGATGTGCTCTCCCCGGTTCTTTCGCCATACATGAGTTCCTCCACTGCAAAGACTCCTTTCAAGCACTCGCCCCATAAATTGGGCCTTCAGTTGCTCTCTCCCAAACTCAACTTCTTTCTGAGTCCACGAGAAGCCCATGATCCCTCTCACGAGGTAAGCAACTTTGCTTTGAATGCAACCTCGTCCAGGGAATCTTCCTGTCTCAAGAATGCAAACCATCATCAACATCTCTACACCCTTGATTCCCAGTTATCCGAAAGTGAGCCTCAGCCGACTCTCCATATCTCTGGAGGAGTTAACCACAACTTCGTGGTCACTAATAAAGACGAAACGGACCAGTGATGTGAGACACCCCATCAAACTCAGGTTTGAGATAACCTTAACCTACATAATGGTTGCCTATACTATCATAATACAGAACTGTAGATGGCCGAGGCTTAAATAAATAACAATCATACTCTAATCGCAAGAGTTTGAGGTCTATCAACTCCCTAATGAGTTTACTCTCTGTTGATATTGCTATGGAGTACGTGTTCTCTCATGAACAAAGACGTGGCGTAGCCCATGGCAATAACAACTGTACTAAAAATAAAGGTACTGTGACAACCCGAAGCATATGAGGACATCAAAGCGTCACGAACAAACAAAGGGGCATCTTTTGCATAACTGGTGTTTTCGAGGGCACGCGCGATGATCTTGGACGCTAACTTTGGGTCCTCTACCACGGCATTGACGTTCTTTGTCAATTGGCTTCTGATGACTCTCTGAAAGATGGCGCTGGCAACAGAAACACCCAAAGTTGAACCGGTCGAGCGGAAAGTATACTGGATAGAGGTGGTGCAGGCCTGGTACTTTGCGGGGACTGCCGCTATCAAAGCTAGCAATGTAACAGTCAAGACGCACGAGTAAGCCAAACCGGGAAGGAGAGTGATGGTATATTGAGTGAAGAGTGAAGAGTCCCTTCCGAGGTTCAACATTCTCCACATTCCAATTAAACAAACAATTCCCACCACCACAGTCAACTTGTAGTATCTGCCAGTTTTCCTCATGTACATACCAGCGCCAACCGAGCCAAAAGAAACCGCAAGAAAGTTGGCAATCATGCGCTCTCCGCTCTCTGTGGCGGAGAGACCCTGGGCAGCTTGGAAGAAAAGAGGCACAAAGAATAGGTAAGAAAAGACACCCATAGTGTAGAACCAGTTTGCCAATGACGCAGAGAGTACTGTGCGATCGGCGATCACATTCATGGGAATTATTGGTTCCAGCGAAAGGTAGCACTCGGTGTAAACAAATGCTGCAAGCAAAAGTGCTGCCAAAGCCACCAAAGAAGCAAACAATTTCGAGGAATAGGCGATGCGGGTTCCCCCTAACGACGCTGTCAAGAGAATTATCATCAAGGATGAAACCAAGAAAAACGCACCCAAGAAGTCCACTCTCTTGATTTTTTCGGAAAATTCAGCGCCCGCGGCCCCCAATCCGGGCGACCCAGCAGGCAAGTTAAGAAAGCTGTAGATGGCCACGGCCACAAGCACAGCGAGAGGCACCTGAAGAATGAATACATACTTCCATCCAAGCCAATCCGACACCAAGCCCCCCAAAAGGCCGCCAGAGGCGGCCCCAAGCCCAAAGCAGATATTGGCAAGACCTTGATACAAACCGCGCTCTCTTAGCGGTATCAAGTCCGACATGGTGATGGTTCCCAAAGTCGTGAACCCTGAGCCACCAAGGCCAGTAATGAAGCGGCCAATCACCAACACCACCAAAGAGTCCGTGACGCAGATGCAGCACCCAACGGCAAAAAGGAAGCTGCAAATCAAAAGCAAGCTTTTGCGCCCGAAAATATCCGATAGCTTTCCGAAAATGGGCTGCAATGCCGAACACGACAATAGGTACGCCACCGCGATCCAACTGATGTTTTCCACAGCATTCAAATCGGAGGCTATAACCGTCAACAAGGTGGTCACCACGGTCGTGTCCAAGGCTGCCAAAAAGCTCGCCAAAAACAAACTTGCTATGAGCGCCCGGAACTGGTTTTTGGGGAGAATAACCGTGGGCATGGGCTTGGCGGCGCCACTACCTCCATTTTCACCGGCACCATTATCTCCATTTTCACCGGCACCATAGTTTCTGTCGCCACGATGCTGGTCTTCTGCCTCGCGGGCCGCAATTTCGCCAGCCACGAGCCCGGGCGTTCCTGCCGACAGGTCCTGGAGTGTGGACGGATGTATTAAAGAGCTGTTTTCATTCATGGGCTGTAGCTACGCCTGCAGAATGGTATGACGCGATTGGGGATACGACCCGTGCCACACGCACCCGTGCATCCGAACCTGTGGTCCAACAAGATGTGGCTTTTGCACGGTCCGCCAACCTCTTCACGCCACTGGACCCTTTCTGATTCTTGCATACCGCGCCTGGAGATGCTGCCACGGAAAAAGCCGGCCCTCGAAGAATTAGCGTTAAGGCCTATGAAGAATTGGCGACTAAAACAAAATTATACAATCGTCCGCACATTGCTATCCCCCGCGATGCACATAGCTTCCATTTGACCACGAGTCCATCTCTGAAGCAATAGATCCATGTGGTTCTGCCAATGCCGTGAGATAGCGCTATTGAACATTATGTCTTCTTATGCTATACTATATCTAGAACCTTCAGAAAAGGTCGCGTGGTCTAGTTGGTTACGACATCTCCTTCACACGGAGAAGGTCCCCAGTTCGAACCTGGGCGTGATCATTTCTTTTTTTCGAAACCGCGTCGCAAGTGTTCTTCACACGCACTTCCCCACATCCACGTATCGCACGTGGCCAAAGTACCATGGCATACGCCAAAATACCCACACCTAAACGTGAAGCCTCATTGCAATACCCAAGAGCAGCACCAAGAGCTTTCTACACGACTCGCTTTGCCCCACTGTCAGGCACTTCCATGCACAAAACGGAGGTCCTGTATGCGCGGTCGGCCTACTGCATCACTCGGCCCGCGCATAAATATCTAGACCCAACCGCCTGAACAACGCACAGCTCACCTCACTTCAATGGAAACCATCGAAGTGCACGCCAAGGATTTCTTGGTCAAGTGGGTCAACGCCCCCGACAACTGCTCCATCAAGTGGCAGGTGAAGCCGCTCAGGAAGTCTATCAACTTCTCCATCTACCGCAGAAATGACCTCAATCCGGACTCCGAGGCCCAAGACGCCCTTCAAGAGCTTCCCTCCCAGGATGCGCCGGAATCGAAAGATAAAGACCCCCCGTTTCCCCGGGTGCGTTCGTCATCTGTGGCGTCGGTCAACCAGATCACTGAGCTGGGCGCCTTCAAGACGAAACTGAGGTCGCTGGTCTTTCTGGCCAACCTTAACAAATCAGATTTGACGCTCGTCAAAAAGTACGGCAAGCTTATTGCCGGTGAGTTGGTCAAAGGGACATTTGAGGTGCCTAAAGCAGGCACTTTTGCTTTCATCTTCGACAATTCGTTCTCCAAAACCACGGGTAAAAAAGTGCTTTTCAGCGCCAAATTGGTGCCCAACGACTACCAGGAGGCCAGCCAAAAGAGCGCTGCAGCCGAGTGGAGATCGATACCCGACCACCCCACCGAAAACATCCTTCGGCCCAAAGACGGTGAATTGATGCAAGGCGTACTCTTGAAGAGAAGGCGTAAAAAACTCCAGGGCTTCACCAAGCGCTTCTTCATTCTCAACTTCAAGTACGGCACCCTTTCGTACTTTAAAATCGATAACAACAAGTTGCGGGGCCAGATGCCCATCACCGAGTCGATTGTCAGTGCCAACGCCAAAACCAACGAGATATTTGTCGACTCCGGTATGGAGGTCTGGGACCTCAAGCCCTTAAACAAGCAGGACTTTGATGCGTGGGTCAATGCCTTCAACATAATCAAGAAGAAAAGGCTGCAGGTCAAACCTCAGCAAAAAGTTGTTTCAAGCGGAGCAGACTTGGAATACATTTATCTCAAGTTAGGCACCATTGCGGCATCTTTGGCACTGGCCCCCGATGCTGCTCAGCAACTACGGGGTTTGCAAGGCAACGTGTTTGACTTGATGGATAAGCTGTCCTCAGATGTCAATTCTATGGCATCTAGTGCCGAGTTCTACGATGCGAGGGAAACCATGACGGCCAACACCGGCGTCGTGTTGATGAGTGGCAAGATGGACGACGAGTCCAGTGATAACGAACGTGATTCCTTGCGAGAATCCTCAGACTCGGAGCTGGAGCTGGAGGAGCTACCCAACCCGAATCCCGAGTTGGCCAGCCCTGCTCATCTGGAGGACTCCGAGGACACTTTGGATTTGTCGCCGCTACCCCTTGACCCCGTGGAGAGAGACTGTGATATTCCACCTTTCAATCACGAGCCTCCCAGTCTTCTCTCATTTGTGCGGAAAAATGTTGGCAAGGACTTGTCGTCGTTGTCCATGCCAGTTGACATGAACGAGCCCATTGGGATCTTGCAGCGGTACTCGGAGATGGTTGAGTACTCCAACCTCATCGATAATGCCTTGCGGGGAGAATATCCTGAGGAATCCGGCGAGTTGCTTTTGAGAATTGCCGCATTTTCCGTAACCTACTTGTCGCCAATGCGGGCTAAGGTCAGGAGCTCGCGCAAGCCATTCAACCCAATGTTGGGTGAGACTTTCGAGTTGGTGAGAGAAGATAAGGGCTTTCGTTTGGTGTGTGAAAAGATCTCGCACAAGCCGCTCGTGTTTGCTATCTTTGTGGAGTCTCAGGACTGGACGTTGGCCTTTAGCCCAGTGCCCACGCAGAAGTTTTGGGGAAAGACTTCGGAAATCTATACAAGTGGAGTGGTGAAATTGACTATCCGCAAGACGGGTGAAGTGTTCACTTGGTCCCAACCCACATGTGTGCTTAAGAATATCATTGCTGGCGAGAAGTACACAGAGCCCAGTGGTACCTTGACTGTGAAGTCTAGCTCCGGCCAGAGAGCTGTAGTAGAATTTTCAAAGGGTGGCATGTTCAGTGGAAGATCAGAGGATTTGGTTATCAAAGCATACGATGCGTTAAAAAAACAATTGCCCTACTCTGTGTCAGGTACGTGGACTGAGAGCATGACTTTGAATACCAACTCCACTGAGAAGACAATTTGGACCGCAGGTAAATTGTTGAGTGGGTCCGAGAAAAAGTTTGGCTTCACAGAATTTGCTGGCAGTCTCAACAAGATCACACCTATCGAAAAGGGCAAATTGCCTCCCAATGACTCTCGGCTAAGACCTGATGTTGCGGCCTACACCAAAGGAGATATCGAAAAGGCTGAGGCACTCAAGCAGGCACTCGAGCAGGGCCAGAGAGAAAGACGTGAAGGAAATCTGCAACACAAGCCATTCTTTTTTGAGCACATAGGAGGTGACCCTGACCATCCGGAGACTGGTGAGTGGGTCTACAAAAGCGGTGCTTCTAGTTACTGGGAGCGGAGAAAGAGTGGTAATTGGGGCGACATGCCAAGCTACTGGTAAGTCTATTGTCAGGTGGGATATGCTGGTGGACCTCGCAATAGAATCTACCTGTGAATGATGGGATTCCCAAAGACATGAAACACTAAGTCGCATTTGCCCTATACTCAACACTCAGCTCCAAGCTACTAGGATACTGGGAAACTTTTGAAGCTCCGTAAGTGTGTATCCCGAGACTATTTAAGACTAAATGACGTAGAATAAATGAACAATAAACAACAAGTCGTAAAGAAACACCGTGAGAGTCGGTGGTGCAGCCTACTTTACACCCAATAAGATAGTCTTCAGCAGTAAACGGCGCTTAGAAGATTCTCGGGGCTGGTAAACAATAAAGCCATTCCACATGTCTTGAAGTAGGTAAATTGCATGAAGTGTTCATATGGATATAATACATTCGATTAGAAAGGGCCATCATATGATTCTCATCTATGTCTCGGCTGATTGAATAAGTCATCTGCGCCGAATTCCTTCCTTCCTAATTAATCAGTTTTGGAACCAGCACATTTTCAAGCCCCAATTCACCACAAAGTATTGTTTACAATTCAAAGCTCGTTGAATGCAAAAAGAAAGATATGAGAAGTACTGGATTTTGAAGATGGATGAGTTGTGGCCTTGCGCGTTCTTCCCAGAAGGAAGGTCTTTATGCTTTGAGTTTATTGCCAATGGCAGGTAGTGAATGAAACTTAAAGCTTGTCCATAGGTTTAAGCTTGTTCATTTGTAGGGGTCATTCTCCCCATGCGTAAGCAACATTTGATCATTTAGATGCCATTCAAGCCGTGTAATGGAAAGTGCTTCACACTCTTGTCTAGCGTGTGACTGTGTCTTCACAAAGTGTGACGAGGATAGCACACTATGACCGGCGCTGCAAACAAGAATACACCACCAGGACAAAACATCAAGTGAAGCCTCACAATTTTAAGTTCAAGCGCTCCTCAGAACTGGATCTCGTTACGCCGTCCTCAAGCTCAAACGTTGTTGGTGGCAGCATGAAAGCGCCCCGGTTCCGAAACGAAAGGTATTGCACCTGTTTGCGGAGGTTGGCCACAACTTTACGCTGCAAGTTGAGCTCGTCCCGCATCATGAAATTATCATTTACAAGCCCATTGAGCACGCTCTCCTTCTCGGAGGACTTGCGGGACTCGCGCTCCATAAATGGAGCAATTTTCTCCTCGAGCTCACTCTTGTACAAGTCCATTTCGTAGGTCAAGTGCTTCACTTGACCCTGCAAGCGATCGTGGCAGCCAATCTCCTCTACGGGCTCTGCGTAGCCCAAATTAGCAATTTTGCCCTGCACAATGTTGCCCAAAATCTGATGGATTTGTTTTTGAAGATGCTTGTTCTCTGAGGCCAAGTCGTCAATGCGGCGCTCGAGCTTTTTGGTGTACGGATAAAGCAGGTTGAGGGCACAGTTGCCCTCTTTAGAGTGGATCTCGTATGCCGGCTCGTTGGTGCCTACCCAGTGGCAGCCAATATCATGGGCAGGACAAAGAAACTTGCCCGAGCGCATGCAATTGGCTTCGTGCTTCTCGAGGCTCTTTTTGGCAATGGTGTCATTTTCACAGAGCAGACACGTCACGTAGTTGGAGGGGCATTGCGTGTCCAAGTGTAGCTGTTCAGAGACCTTGCATATGGCAGAGGAGCAAAAAGGGCACGGGAACAGCTCGTGTACACAAGTCTCGTGCTCAAGAAAGCGTCTTTCGGTGAGAATCCCGCAAATCGTGAACCGGGATTCGGAACCGATGCTGGCCTCGTCGCTTACGCCACACTCGCTTGCGCTTTCCGTAAGGTCACCTCGTAGAGCTGCGGCGGCTTCCCTGTCCGTGCTCACTTTCGGCTCGCCAAATTCACCTCCCTCCGCTTTGGGATCGCATTTGCCCTCTCCCAGTATGATCTCGTGTCCCTCGCATCCCTCGCGTCGCTGGGCCTTTTCGTCTTCCGTCGCTCCGGTTTCCACACTCCCTCCAACCGCTCTCGGACGGTTGCAGTGTACTCCTGTGTACCCACAGTCCACCACCACGTGGTTCGCCACCTCCCAGCGAAAGCCTGTCCAATCACAGCCCCGCTCCCGATTCATACAGTATACCCTGAGGTCGTCCACCATATTGGTGATGATGAACGGCGTGGGAAACAAGTCGTGCACGTTGGCGCCATTGAGGGGCGTGCGGTCTAAGGGGCAGTGGCCTTCGCTGCCGTCTCCCATATTCAAGCACTGCATGATACAGCTTTGGCAGAACGTGTGCCCGCAAAATGTGGTCATGGGCCGGAGGTACGGCTGCTGGCAGATGGGGCAGTTGAGGGTGTCTGTGTCTCCCACGTACTGGACGTTTCGGAGATCGGGCGTCTCATGGCCGTTGACAATGTCGAACGTGTGCCGGCTGTGGATGAGCGACATGTATGGTGGCTATGTTAGTCGCTGGTGAGACTTCTCGGTATCAAAACGGCACTATTTGTGGCGGCTTAGCGGCGAAATACGACCCGAAGCGATGGATGCCTCCTGTGTTTTATGCGGTCGTCCACTTCTACTTGGAGTGCTCCGTGCAACGTCTGTATGTTTGGGGTTTGTGTTCTGTATAGGCCACTATGTGTGCTTCGTAATGGTGCGTGTTGATGGTTTCCCCGGAATTTCGCGAACATCGCCATAATCACTTCCGCATGTGAGACATTTTTGGCTTTGAAGGCTTCAGAGGAAGTATTTTACCTGCTGATAAGAATCGCCTTGATCGGTGAATCTCGGTATTTCCGTAAAAACCAAGCTCGAAATTTCGCATGGAATACCTTTTTGATACAACTAACTCCGTGAGGGCTAGTCGCAGAAAGTCGCAAGCGGCAAGCCGCGAAAAGAAAGAAGTGCTGGAGTATACCTTTACAGGTTAAGAGATCTACAGAAAAAGGTTGTATAGTGTAGTGGTTATCACTTTCGGTTTTGATCCGAACAACCCCGGTTCGAATCCGGGTACGACCTGATTTTTTTGGAGGTGCTTCGCGCCTCCCGGCCGAAGTCGGCAAACTTTGGGCAAACCAAAAGTTCGCCCGTGCTTACAATTTTCCGACAATAGTTTGTTCATTAAATATCTATTTGGTCTCGTCCTTAGTATAGTTTCTGAAGTTAGTAAGTTCTGTTATGCACCCCTTCCCGGAGGTGAGTGGTCGGCGTCACAGGGCGGTTCTGCAGCCATTGGTGAAATGCCGGGTAAGAAATTCCAAGTTAAGCGGTATTCGGCTCATAGCATGCCATTGCTGGATTCACGAGAGGCTGCAATTGCCAACTTAATGCTTTGAGCCAGCAAATTTCCATGTTCATCAACAAAAGACGACAAGAACACCGCTCTGTCATTCCGAAAGGCAATAGGGCCATTAGCGGCGATAAGGGTCCGCGTTCGATACATACTCAATAAGTTTTTCCAAGTCAAACTCGTCATCTTTAGCAGCAGCAGGGGCATTGACTGCTTTGGCCTCAGCCTTGGCTCTTGGCCAGGCGGCAACGGCCGTCACAGACGCTAAAGTAAGGATTGCGAGCTGCCGTTAGTATAGGTTGTGGGGAAGAGACGACATCAGTCGGCAGAGAGCAGAACCCCATGACGATAGGGGAGAGAAGATCATTAGCATACGACGTGTGGTTGCACTTGTTTTCCGAAAATGTTGTAAGCAGCACCCATTGGAATAGTTGCGGAGGAGTTTGGGAAGTCGCGGGCCTTAAGTCAGACACCACAGACTGCACACTGCTCAAACTGTGCGCACGTGACTCGTGCTTGCTACTTGAAGAGAAATTCAAGTTTTAAAATAATTGGTTTGGCTAAAAGTTTTAGCGCCTTAGAGGGAGTGTGAGCATATCACAAATTGATGGCCCCAAGTTTGACCAATTGATAAAGGCTTTGGAGAGGTCATTACTGGCAAGATCGCAGTAGGTATACTTGAGAATGCGAATGTTGTGATGCATGTAGCCCCAAGTAAATACAAAAATACCCCATAATCCCTAGATTAGAAAGTACTTTTTTGAGCCGTGTAGTGTAGTGGCTATTTCAATTTTTCAGGCATCGATGAGGTTAGTCTAGACTAGACTAAAAAAGAAAATTGCTCTATTCAATGCATGGATGCCTGAGCACCACAGATGAAGCATTGGTGTGGGCTGCAATTGAATGGCGGATTCACCGGAATTAGTTCTGCCTTACGCCTTATTTGAGACTTTTGGGCATTGAAATTCAATTTCACAAACAGTTGCTGAGAGAATTGAGCATGCATGCATATTTAACCTCTTCTTGAAACTCAGCGTTGTAGCCTGTAGTGGGCAATTGTGAGAAGAGTCTATGAACAAATAATAGGCTCAATAATATGTCACGGAAGCCAATAGGCAAGAAACTGGATATATTCGGGTGAAAATGAGCCATGAAGTAAGTATTGTGATGGGTGTTTCACCCTCGTTGGCGGTATATTTTGTTTCCGTGGCTTTGGATATCATTTACGTGGCACTAGCCTCCCGCCAGTAGTTTTCATGACCAAATTTGTTCAAAACTTTGTAGGCTTCTTCGTCAGTGTCTGTATACATCGGAGACCACTTCATGAACAGAGGGCTGGCAATTTCACCCTCCCAAAGTATACTGCAGAAATTTCCACTCAAATCCTTGTCCTTCGACAGCTCAGTCCACTTGATTCTTTTGGTCATTAATTTCTTGTAAAACTTTATGCTTTTTGCCCCGCCTTCTACAATCACAAGATTGAACTTAGGATTGATTAGACAGATACCAACAAGGTCCAACTGTTTCGCGTTGATATCTACCTTGTAAAAATGCTGCCCGTCGCTAAGGTCTGACACTTTGTATACTGTGGTAAAGAGACCATGGGCTATATCTTGCTCATGCTGAGTCTTTATTTTTTCATGCCTCTGTTCGGACGTCAACTTTCTGGCTTCATTGTCTTGCATGTGCTTATTGTAGCGATCCGCCACCTGTTGACGGACTTTCATCTCGATTCCAGTCGGGTCATTGATTGCTTCGTTTGTGAGCACATTCATCAAGTTCAGAAGTTTAACTTTAGGCGCCGGCGCCGGCTCTAGCCCCAAACGGATGCGGTCCTGGAGGTCCTGGTGTTTGGCTTGGCGCTCGATCTTGCGCTTCCTCTTTGTTTCTTCCTTGGTCAAATATATCTTCTCCTGAACCGAAGGACCACTGGGTGCAGGAATAGGCACGGGATGCTGGATGTACATAGATACTGGGCTGTTTTCATCGTCGTAAACAAACTGGCGTTTCTCACGATTAAACACCTCATACAGCCGTGTGCCCAAGTAAGGCCGATCCCACCACTCGACGAGAGGTGGCATTTTGGGATGGTACAAGTTCTCTTGTGTATTCACATCCGGGAGAATGCCTTTGGCCTCCATTTCACGTATGTGCTGCTCTTTTTGCCTCTCTTCCTCGGCCTTCCCCCGAATTTTGGAAGCCCTCTCTATATAAACACCCTTCTCATTGATCTTAAGAGGCCGCCGGTGCTGCTGGGTCAGAACATCGCTTTGGTTGATATAAGGATTGAGCGATGTGGCATCGAATGCATTGCGAGCACCAGCTTTGCGCGCAGGTTTACTAGCCTTGGGAAGCGCTGCTAGTTCTCTGAGAAGCGGATGTAGCTTGATGCTTTTGAGTGCTGGCACCTCAGGATTTTCCTGACTGCGCTTTGACATTGCAATAGAGAGGTGAAGCAGTGTGTGATGTTGATGATGTAACCGCGAAGAGCACCAGATCACGTGATACAGCCCGGCCAAGGTGGCCTTTCTTGTTGCTGACCAAACACATTGAACCCCGTGTCAAATCCACTTAGAGAGAAACGCTTAGAATAGATCATGAGTGGTTTCCACACTCTAACTGTTTCTTCATCACTGAAACCTCACCACAGTAGCGAAAAGCTTTAGGTACGGTATATTCTCTCCACAGATGACCACCGACCGTCTTTCCACCTTTCAAAATGTGAGCACTCTCGCCACACTTCTAGATTTGAGGTATAATAGCTAGGATTATGTTTTCAGAGCCCAACATATGATCTAGCACTAGGTAAAACCACGTTTTTGAAATGAGAAGCCCTTGGCCAACTTTGTTGTTCTGGTTCCGGTCAATCTTCAAAGCTTACCCCGGAGTTCCTTTACCTCCTACCCCAATCATTCCTGAGAGACGTACTTTTAGTGAGTAAGTCAAAAACACACCGACTTCTCCTACACCTATGATTGAGTGACTGTTCTCCCATACTTCGCATACCCCGAACTTTTGTTTGCCACATTCTTTTTGACACGTGGCAGCTCTTGGTTGGATACCTTAGATGGACCAAAAATGTCAATTACCTTAGATGGACCAAGAATGCTAATTGTTATCGTGTGAGCCAACTTAGTCCACTTGAGGCAAGGAAAAACGAATTGAAAAGAAAACGTTGCCACCGGGTTGGTGACCAAAAAAGCGCTTCCGTGGAAGAAAATGACGAGTGTTTGCAGTATCTTCGGGTAGAGCACTTTTTAGAACACCACCAAGTTTTTGATGTTGTTGGCAGCTTTGTTGCCAGGTGGGCACTTTCGACAAGTGGCTGCAAATGACGCGGTGCACGGGCCCGCACGACATGAACCGCATCGAATACTCTGAACTCCACTCATCTAGATTTGAAGATTGTTTATTACCTGAAATCGCAGGCCGTTTGCCGTTCGCATTATCCCTAAGCCTCTTCATTTAGTTTGTCACTAAGGTCCGGCATGCAATGGATCTCAACAAGCTCTTTCTTGAGTGGCTCGAGGCCCATCACTCAGACCTTACGCAAAAAGGGTCCAAGCTAGCTTTTGCCTACAGCAAGGCCATCGAAAAGCTCCGCAGCTATCCCGACCCGATCACCACCCCTCGCCAGATCAAAAGCATTCAGTACATAGGCGAAAAGATCTTTCTTCTTCTTTGCTCGCGACTCAAAAAACACTGCGTTGAGCATGGCCTTGAAGTCCCAGCCGCGTTTGAAGACCACGTGTCTTTAAATGACCAGGGCGGCGGGCGAAGAAATGAAATTGACCTGGATCTGGGTCCGGCAAAGAAACGACGCGTCAGCAAATGGGCACCCAAACGACGGTCTGGATCGTGGGCCATTTTGTTGGCGCTCTTCACCGAGAATCAAAGCCGCTCTGGGCTCCAAAAAGAGGCCATCGTTGCTGCTGCGGGCCAGTTTTGCGACCACTCCTTCACAGCCAATCCTGCGGCGCGGGATTTCTACTCTGCCTGGGATGGCATCAAGACCCTCGTCAAGCGCGAATTAGTTGAGTGCATCGGCCGCCCTAAAGTTTATGTGCTAACGGAGGCAGGCATCAAGATGGCTGCGTTAATTGCGGAGCAAGAGGGCTTGGAAGTTCCCAGTCAGACCACTCCAGGTGATCAGCCGGAGTGCTCCTTCGACAACGGGGTGCGGTACTCCCCAGAAACTTCTCGAGTGGTCGAAGTACAAGAAAATATACTAGAGGAAGTACGAGCGGACCCAAATGACTCTTCAGATGAATTACCAGAACTTTCGAGTCCCACGAAAGACTTCCCCAATTCAAAAGCTCATGCTGCAAACAAAGTGGAAGCGCTTCATCCGCTTGTCAATCTCGAGGCCCCCATGCTGATTGGTGGTTCTGCTCAAACCCATTTTCATGATAAAAGCAATAGGGTCTACGCTGGAACGCCTTATGAGATCTGGCTTGGAGACTCTTTCGAGGTTATACTCATAATCGACAGCCGGGAAATCCGTTCTCAGAGTGAACGTGACTTTTTTCACAACCGCATTGTTTCCAATGGCGTAAAATGTGAAGTGCGCTCACTTAGTGTGGGTGACGTGCTCTGGATTGCTCGAAACAAGCAGCTGCAGAGGGAAGTTGTGCTCAATTACGTATGCGAACGTAAACGCCTTGATGACTTGGCAATGTCTATTCGAGACGGGCGCTTTGCTGAGCAAAAGATACGCTTAAAGCGGTCTGGCTTGAAAAATATTTATTATCTTGTGGAAGAGGGCGGCCTTGGCGACGTCCAACGCATAGCCGAAATGAAGAACCTGATTGAAACGGCCATTTCAATGGTGGTGACCACCTCCAACTTTTTTGTCCAGCGATTTAAACGCACCGACGACACAATCGAGTGGTTGGTGAGTATGACTAACATCATGATCTCGAGGTACGCGAGCCGACGCTTGATGGTATTGAAGCCCAAGTGCATCAATACGCAGGACGAATACTTACGCTTGTTGTCGACATTTCGAAGCAAGTTCGAGAACACTGCTACCAAGCTCGATTTTCAATCTGAGTTTGAGACTGAAGCAAGTCTTTCGGGAAATCTCGAGCTCGGTTCGAGGTCAATTTACGAGTGTGTCCATTATTTCCACATGTATCAGGCCACATTAGTGAAGAGTAATATGATGACAGTCAAGGAAATATTCCTTCTCATGCTAATGCTGGTGCGAGGGATATCTTTTGAGAAAGCCATTATGATTCAGCAACGTTTCCAGACACCTAAGAAATTGATCGAGTTTTATCGAGAGCAAAGAGAGAGCGAAAAAGAGCCCCTCATGGCTAATGTCTTTGCAGATGCAATTGGCGGCAAGAAGATCAACAAGGCAGCGCTGAAGGCCATGTACGAGGCATGGGGTGTTTGAACGAAATTAGGCCTAAAAGGCTGTAATTCAATAATAAAGGACCGGTGTGTCTGAATTTGGGGCTACTCAATCAAAGTCTGAGTTAATTAGCTTGCTCCAACTACTGCAAGTAAACCTTTCCACAAGTAAGGTGGAAAAGTACCAAAGTTCAAGGAATCCTGTCGGAGCAAGCACTAGGTTCTCGAAAATAAAACTTGTGGCTGCGAAACACCGGTCGTGCAGTGCGCATTTTGATGTGCGAACTTTTTTACTCTAACATCACGAACAAGACTACGAGGTATTCTTTGGCAGTAGATGAGAGTGTCCAGCATAAACCTCGGCAAGCGAACCATAAAATATGGTGGGAAGTCGGGTATTTTGCCTGAAGTACGCCCCATCTTTAGATACAATCCTATTCGGCCCGACACCGAGGAAGAAAGAGCACAAAAGGCCAACACAGAGCAGGGGTACGCCGATGGAGTTGAGGTTCCGAGAATCCGGGGCGTCAAATTACCTCGGAAGCCCATAGAAAAGCCCGTCGTCACTGTTGAAGAACGCTTGAAGAAACTAGAGCGGAGACTGCAGCCCAAGAAGAGCCCATCTGAGATGACGCAACAAGAGTTGTGGGAACAGCAAAGAGAAAACGTACGGGTGGCGCACTTGAAAGATGCCTTCGTCGCTGAAGCCAAAAGATTGGAGCGTATCCGGGAAATGGAGGCCCAGAAAAGGCAGAAAGAAGAAGCCAGTGAGCTGCTCCGCCAGTACGATGCAAACGAGGACGCCAACCTCACCTTGCCAACGATCGACTCATATTTGGAGGGTCCTATCATGAGGCCAAGAACCGAGGAGGAGACTGCCCTTGTTGAGGAGAAAAGATTGTTGAACCGAAAGACCCAAGAGTTGCGTGTAAAAAACTCCAAGACCGTGAAGTTGTTGGAGCTCTACCACGCGGCAGGAAATTTCATCACAACAGAGGAGGAGCTAAATGCGGCGATCCACGATGCCTTCGAGGTGCGTATTGGTGCGTTTGAGTCCGCTAAGGGACAAGTGGAGGCCAAATTGTTTGGCCAAGTGAGCGCTTTCCAAACCAGCGCCAAGAGTGCGCAGTACATCAAGGATGTTGCTTTTGGCGAGATCGACGGCCAGCCGGGCTTGGAGATGGTCAAGGATACGTTGAGTGGTCAAACAGAGGTGACAAGACGCGAGGCCCAAGGGAAGGTCAACAACAACATGTAAATACAAGCATCGAATGGTACAGATAAGAGATTGTGCAAAGCCCGGGATCTTGGCGAAGAAACGTAATCAGCTTAGGGCACTTGGCGCAGCCAAAGAAGCGAGACTCCCACGCGCAGCTGTGCAGTGATGGACGAGTAAAGGTACGCACCACGAACGCCCCCAAGTGCAGCTATGTCTTGCACAGGCTCGTGGCCTAAGGGGGACGCTCTACTTCACGCTCCAACAATAACGCAGCGGCGGCGTCCGACACTTGGGCCGTGGCCCAGACGCCTGGTGTACGGGTGTCCGCACGCATTTTGCTCCATCTCCACCACCTTCAACACCATGACTCTTCTTTCCGAGGTGGACCCCCATGTCAAGCCGTACCACTTCTACTTCCGCAATGTCTTCTCGCATCGCATGAGGTACATCAACAAAATCGCCCTACTTGTGGCGATGCTTTTGTGGGTGCTCTTCGTGAGACATGACACATGGACCCAGAAAATGGCGTGTTTAGTCTACGAGATCCCTCTATTCACGGCGGCTTTGCGCATTGTGAAATACAACCGCATACGGACGTCTACAGTGGAGTACTCGCGTGCCAAGACGTTTGCGCTGCATGTGCTACAGACGGTGTCGGGGACCCTGTTTTGGGTGTCGGTGGGCGTGACTGCAGGGGCGGCCATGTGTCTTTTTGCGCCGTTTCTTCGCCAGAGCCACGTGTCATTATCGCAGTTCTCCAAGGAGTACCGCCACAAGCCTTTGGTCAATGACCAGCTCGTGTACTTTGTTTTCCACAGCGCCACGGTGGGGGCCCTCCACTGTGTGCAGTACCAGCTTCTTCAGCGGAACCGCCTTGCCTTCAGCTTTGGCACCGCCACCAAGCTGCCCGCAAACACCCTTTTCTCGCGTGTGCTTGTCACGCACGTGTTCAATGCCCTTATTTCGGCGGCGGTTTTGTTTCTTTTGGTGCCGGTGATGTACGCCCTGCTACACTCATCCATATACAGGTTGCTCTGGCCGGTGCTCCTTGTCTTGGGCTTGGACACAAAGTCCGTTCTGTGGAGCTTTTTCCACCTCTCGTTCCTCGCTGGTGTTTTCGGCATAACCTTCGTCGCTGTGCTAGCCTTGGAGTTCTTCAACCACGCCTTCAACACGTATGCCACGATCGGGTGCTTGCACCACTCAAAGCCGATTTCGCTGGCTTCTCCAAGCCCAATGATAACGCTTCTTTCAGGTGTCCGCGACGTGCGCCCCGAGGACTTCTTGTCGGCGTTGCTGAACTTGTCTGCCTTCCAGGAATTGGCATTCATTTCGTCCTCTCCTGATGCCGAGGCCCTCAACTACCGCAACCAGATTTTCAATGCCAAAAGTTCTGTGCCTCGCTCGTTCTGGCCCTCGATCTTGGACGAGTGCTCTTTGGTGATTAAAAACACCGCTACCAGCATAAACTATAGGTCTCTGTCCGACTTGGATGCTTTGCGCAACTTGAACGTCAAGGCACCCGAGACAGATGAAACAGTCATTTTTGGAAATTCCTCCAGCTTCAGAAAGGACCCGAAAGACACTTCTTTCAATGAGTCATCTAACGACACAACCAACTTCGCCATGAGTGCAACCTCCAGCCCAGTCAAGCAATATGACAATCCTCAACAGGCACAAATTGCCTCCAACCTCTTGAGAGCGACGTCTCTCCCAAAGTTCAAAGTATTGCTACTAAAGGCAAGCACTCTTCTCGACCAGCATGTGTTAGTGCCTTTGAACCACCGCTTGCTGAGAGTCTCCGGCAATCGCTCGGCAATGCCCCAAACTATTAAGCAAGCGAGACAAAGACTTCATTTTTACCATAGCAAGCTCTTGTCCCTGCCCGTGGGCATTATCTGGCGGACTACCTTGAAAAGAGACGCCGAGTCACGCATTCCCAACGCAATTAATTACGGGAATGCCGTGCTCACACTTTCAGGCCTTTTGTTACGGTCCATCGAGGAGGACAGATCCAACACCATAACAAATGCCTATCTCAGCGAAGTGCTTAACTTATTGGAAAAACCAATCCGGGCAAGTGCAAACTACACTGACTATTTGCCTGCGTCAATTTATCGCCCCAACTCCAAAAATCACTTGGTGGCGCTCATGCACGACTTAACTGTGAAGGAGTACTTCCGATTATCGGTCAAGTTTAACTACAAGGTTAATGATCTACAGCTTTCGCCTAGAGCTTTTAAGCTCACCAAATGGGTGATTGCCACATCTATTGCCAGCACCGAGAACAACAACCAAGAAAATGCTTTGTACATTTGAAACAAGCAAACGGTCAGCTTATAGACGAAAGTGGCCTGAATTAGTGCTGCGAGGAAATAGATTGTCACTACAGACCATGAAGTACCATTTTGCGCTACGGTTAGTATAATAACTACAGCTTACAAAGGGTCACAAAACAGCTGTAGCCTTCAAGTATCTTTCACTCGTTCCAATTTGTTGAAACCAAACCACCAGCACCCCCTAGATATTCGAAGTCGCCATAAACGTATCCAGTACCATACGAAGAGGGTTCCTTTAAAATCATGTATAAATCGTGACTCACCTTGTCATCAAAGGCTGAGAATATTCATATATATCTAAGAACAATCGAACGTGAGTGTTCACAGTTCCTGGTTATTTCCCTAAATTAGACTCTTCATCATTGCCATGATCAGCATATCCCTGCGTAGGAGACGAATCGAGAAGCACGGGCTTCAAAACCTGTTCGTCAAATCTAGTAAACCATTTTGCATGCTCCTCTGCACTTAGGAATGCACCCAAAACGCCCTGAGATGCTCCAACAGATGCATTGTTCAAAGGATAGCTGGGCGACTCACTGACCAAATCATCCAAGTCGCTAGCCGCAAACTCGTCATCATCGTGGAGGTCAGTCTGCAGATTGTTGAGGGAGTACAGGTTTCGGTTGAGTTTCGAGTTTGAGCCGTCTAAACTCTCATTGCGGTAGAGAGAATTCTTAGGCTGTCCCGCCCGGTATGCTTGCGCTGGAGTATTGTGCCTTCTGCTTCCCATAATATTGATGTTGCTAGCCGACTGTGATAGTCTTGGAGCCTCAATTTCGAACTCATCGTCAGAGTTATCGCCCTCTTGCACACATCCAACTTTGATTCCCAAAATCTCCAACATAGATGCCGTAGTGCCGCCGAAAAAAATCACCGTTAAAACCACCACCACGAGGACAGTAGCAAGCAATGTAGATTTGGCCTCTCCTTGTAAGCCTAAAGCTAAGGCCACACCTACTGCTCCTCTAAGGCCGGCCCAGAATATCATCATCTGGTAGGAGTGGCTGATTTCTTCTGGCATACTATGCGACGAAATGCCGCCAGATAACGCCGAAGTGGGGTTGAAGCGCTCGTAACGGGTCCGGAACAAAAAGTTAAGGAATCGTGAAAGTGGAAAGACCGCACACCAGCGGGCCACACAGATTGAGATGAAGGTGACAATGATAAGAAGCGGCTTGAAAACCAACTCAACCTCTGTAAACAACGACAAGCCCAAATAGATGAAGATAAAATTCTCGGACATCTGTGCCAAGAACTGGAAGATGTACTTGGTGGCAATCTGGGTGCGCCGGGACATGTTAAAATAGGCGTAGTGCTTTAAAGTGATCCCACAGAACAACAAAGACACGATCCCCGACATATGGATTCCGTTAGAGAAAAAGTATGACTGGTAGGCAAACAAAAGCACCAAGCACGTTTCGATCTGGGGATAGCGGCGAATGTGTGAGTGCTTCAATATCAAAGCCACCAAAATACCGACGGAAATGCCGATGATGGTAGAGACTGTGAAAGTCATCAAGAATAATCCAACACCTTCAAAAAGAGAGGTGAATTTCACATCCTTGCCGTGGAACTGTTGGCAAGTTTCGAACATGACGATAGAGATGGCGTCGTTTAAGAGGGACTCGCCGAAAATAATGGTGTATAATTTTGGGTCCACTTTGTATGCATTGAAGATGGAAAGAATAGTCACCGGATCTGTAGCCAGAAGAGTAGCACCAACCGCCAAAGCATCAACAAATTCCAATTGCACACTGTCGATTCCCAAAGCTGTCCATACATATAGGATAGTGCCAAGTACTAGAGAGGAAATGAAGGTGCCGGGGATGGCAAACGTCAAAATGGAACCAATGTTACCGAAGAAATTTGCCTGATGTAGCTCGTATCCCGAATTTAGAATAATCGGCGGCAACAAGATGTTGAAAAAATAGCCGGATTTAAACTTGACCGCGTCCTGAATATAATGCCCCGGGGCCGCTCTGATAATCAAGCCAACAATCATACCGTAAAAGATACTGAGCACTGTCTCATGAACCGCCTTAATACGGCGTTGTTGGAGGTAGTAGGACGACCACAATGCTGCACACAAAAGACAGAAAAGGATGAAGAGCGCCCAGGAGGAGAACATTTCCTCGGTCACCGGATCGGCATCCTCCTCGGGGTCCGGGGATGGAAGAACCACGTCATTATCTTCATCAACGGCCCGGCCGAGAAGATAGCGGGCACCACGTACGGTCACCTGGCGGGCGACAAGCGAAACGATAGATTCCATTGTGTTGTTAGGGGCCAGCACGCGTTGCCGAAAGACACGCGCGGCGTGTGCAGGAAATCGGCCGGCTTGTAACACACGAGTAAACTTCATGAAGATCGCTCCTCGGGGCTTCATATTTACCGTGGGATTTCCTGTCCAAATGGTTATTGCTAGAGAAGTATTAAAGCAGCCACCTTCACAGGACTCATAATAGCACACGGATGGCTGCGCAGTAAAGCAACCACGTTTTGCATCAAGACGTACATCTTTTTACATCTAACTTTTCGACGAGGATGGAGTCAAAGCCGAGTTTGAACAAAATCATTTGGTATTGTAGATGAGCATTTCAGTTGCAGGGCAATAAACAGGCTTTGATATGACTGGTGGACAAGTCGGGCAGCATAGATGCACGTGTTGATTTGTAAAAAATACAAAGTGATTTGATATTGTTCTGGATTAATCAAGATCCGAATGCCCAAATTCCGAGAGGCTGCGGAATTCAAGCGTAGCCGCTTGACGCAAAACTTTTTGCATAAGAACCCCCTGCCTTCTCTTTTCCCAGAAGATTGTATCAAGGATTCGGCCATCATTCCATTGTACCACGGTCTCATGTCCGTACATTGTGCAATATACTGACTTGGCATTGCCTAGGAACAGCGGCTAACTCAATCAATACTAACAGCTAGTTCCATTTAAGAGAGCACCCACAAGGAACTTGCTTAAGCGGCAAGCAATTGTTGTGAACGGACAACGACAAGATTGCATCCGGCTATCACTAGAGTGGGATTCAGGACCTGGAAAATCCCGGCAACAGATTCGCCACCAGGACCACCAATGTCGGGATAGAATAGCCCGCGATGGGGTAGCTTTTGCTTTGGATCGAACTTGAGATTCCTCGACATGGGTACGCCGATAGTGCGGTGGGCATATTACCGAAAAAACGCAGTAAGCCACTATTCAAAAAGCTGGAATCAGGAAAGACACTTTCAAGGATGGAACTTCATTCGGCTTCGGAAGGCTTCCACAATATCTGCACTAGGCAATATAGCAATGGAACTGTTTTGGGAGAGTACGGGTTATTCTGCCAAACTTTCGGGTGACTGGCTTCACATAGCTGACACGCTGCAGAAGACCAATGTGGGCTTTCCAGCTTTCACGAGCCACAAAACGACTTTCACGAGCCACAAAACGACCGGGCTTGGGCCCGCAGACCACCGGAAATGGCATACAGCTCATACAGCTTAGTGCCTGGTACTTTCTAAAGGCCGTTTTTCGCTTAGCGCCGCAAAATAGTGGCCATTTATGGGTAATGGTTCTAAGTCGCCACTCCTCAGCATACACACGCGGCGGGGAACGCCGTGGGTCCAGACCAGAATTACGCAAAAACATGTACAATGCTCGTTCCGGGAAAGCTCTTTTGCGGAGCCCCAATGTGCCACCGCAGACGAAACGCCCAGACATGTCGTGGGCATGGAGCTTTGCAGCCACCGCGCGGCTTGCAACGGGGTCACGTGGGCGCGCCTATCTATATAAGCCGGTGCACGGGCCTGTCACCGCGGGTGTGCTGGCGCACCTGCGTGGAAGCATTTCTGGGCAGGGGATGTTGATGCTGGTCGTCCGAGCCTCGAGAGCCAGCACTTGGAGGTAAGCGTTGCGCAATACTGCTCCAAGATCCAGAAGCATGCTGCCCGGGGAGTGCAGGTCTGCGATGCTGGTGGTGCCTGTCGCTCCTGCATGCGCGCGGCACCCGTTTCTTTTTTCCCTCTGCACACCTACAATAACACCATCTCAGCTCTGTTTAGCGTGCTTTTCGGCCTGGCGTTTTCTCGGTGCTGCCCGCTTTTCTTGTGACAAGTGCCATACCTCTGGCACCAAGTGCTGTTTTCCCTGCGCCCCAGCCCTCTGACCCGAGGCCCTCCACGCCGTCAGCCGCATCTTGACCCGCCACTTGTCCGCCGGTTCCAACCTACGCCCTTTGCACCACCGCAAGCGCCCTCGTGAGCCCGTATCTTAGCGCCGAGTGCCGTGTGTTCTCTTTCGCCCGCAGCCACCGTCTCAGATGCTTAGCGTGAATCCCTCTTTGGAGGACATCCCCAGATACCCGCAGCGAACGCTGCAAATGAACCCCAACTATTCGTCCACGGATATCCTGCGGCTCAACCAGCCCAGGGCGTCTCGCACGCAGTACCCTTCAGCATTTCTTCCGATCACGCCGCCCACCTCGAACTCGCCAACGCCAACCGGCGAGAGACACAAGGTGTTCAGCTTCGGCTCGCATGCCAGCTCAACCACAAGCTTGGAAAACATGGTGCTTGCGCCGGAGCCGCAGCAAGCGTGGTACCTGAAGCTCGTGCCGCGGGTCAATTTGGAAGTCGTGGGCCTCTGCTTGCTATGGTATGGTTTCTCAATTGTGTCTGCCAACTCCACCAAATCCGTCTTGTCGCAGTATTCATACCCACTCACCCTCACGCAGTTCCAGTTTGTCTTCAATGCCTTCTTTTGCATGGCCTTGTTCACCTTCTTGACCGTATTCCCCGCTGTTTGCCGGAAGTTTCCCGCTGGCTCAATTCCAGACACGCAATCGTTGGGCAATTCCTTGTGGCGCTTTCTCTCGCCCACTTCGTTTATTATACTGACCACTTTGCCGATGGGCGTGTTTCAGTTTGCCGGCCACATCTGCAGCCACAAGGCCACGTCGATCATCCCCGTGTCCTTGGTGCACACCATCAAGGCCTTGTCGCCCATCACCACGGTGCTCATATTCCGAACAGTCTACAAGGTCCATTTCAAAGCAATCACCTACATCACCTTGGTGCCGCTCATGTGGGGAATCATGCTCACATGCTACAAGCCTAAAAAGGGAAAGGTGACGAATCCAGACGATGCGTATGTTACCGGGCTTGTGTATGCGTTCGTTTCGATGCTCATATTCGTTAGTCAAAACATATTTGCCAAGAAGAGACTCACGCACTCCGAGCCTGTGAGTGCTGAAAAATCACTTCCGTCGTTCAAACCGGGCCTGGAGAAGAAGCTCGACAAGTTGACGATTTTGTTGTTTTGCTCAGTCATTGGCTTCATCTTCACCTTGCCCTTCTACTTAGTCTCGGAGTACCGCAACCCGGAGTTTTCTTTGGCGCAACTTTCGCTTCCCCTCTTGTCGTTGCTCGCCTTGAACGGCTTCTCGCACTTCATGCAATCGTTGCTTGCCTTCTCGCTTTTGGGCACAATCTCCACAATAGACTACTCCATCGCCAACATTATGAAGCGAATCGTGGTGATTATCTGTGCATTTTTGTGGGAAAGCTCGTTCAACTTCTCCCGCACTCAGACGTGCGGTATTCTTCTCACCGCGTTTGGCCTTTACTGCTACGACAAATGGGGTATCCAACGAAAGCACTAGCGTTAATACATTTGCATGTGAATCTGGCCTTCTGCTTCCATCGCCTGAAATGACAAAGTCGCCGGGTGAGGCATGTGTGACGGTGTGAGGCGCTACCAACATCCTCTGTGAGTATAATCCACGCACTTTCAGTGCCGTGATATCCATCTCAAGCCCATACCCTCATTCTAATACCATTCAATATGACTGCATATCTACACCGTGATAATCTCCCTCCACGGCTCACCGAAACCTCCTCCAAAATGATTCCCCGGCGCACATAAGGCACACAATTGCTCTACGAGTTTCCAGTATATGCACCCGCATGTAAGAGCCCTATGATTGAAACTTTGACTTGCTCATTAGAAGTCTCCTGGGAGCAAAAAAGTGCGGACTTGAGGTTTTTGAAAAGTGCTTAGTCTAGAGTAGCCCAAATGCTCCCTCTAGAATTTCTGCGGCGTTATACTTTCCCATACAAATAGCATAGCAGTCCTACCCTGCGGGAACTACGTGAATCTGCTTGCCAGTTCTGCCTGTTAGTGTAGCATCGCGAGAATCCCCACACCCCAATAAATCTCAAATTCGTACCCAACAGTTGTGTAATCGATACATTGAACGCCTACCAGAGTCATCAGAGTATTTGAGTAGAAGTCTAGTATTGAATATTTATTTGAGAAGTAGCGATGCCGCTACACATGCAAATTAGTGACCGCCATCGGCATTCAACATTTTCTTGAAAATGTCACCGAAGGCCACCATGAACACAGTCTGCCACACACCCAATGCGACTCTAGGCGCAACACCTCTGTACAAGCCCTTGATTCCATTGAGCGAGTAGATGTACTTGGCGGTTGAGAGCACACCCAAGTTCTTTGGTCTGTTGGGGTCGGAGGTCTTGGATTGCATCTCGACACGGACCACCTCAATGGGCTGGTTCCACGCAGACAAACCACCACCAATGCACGATGCGGCGATTTTCTCCACAGCAGACAACTTGTCATTCTTCGATTTGCCCAGAATGCTTTTAATGGCGTCCTCTGCCAAACGTGACAACCCAAACCGGGAGCCCCAGTTGGTCATCTGTCTAATGGCCACAGCATTCACACCCTTGTTGATACCCTTGATACCCTCCTTGCGGTAAATGTCTCTGAACACCTGCAACGAGGTCTGTTGAGGCACACCGCTGCCGGCCTGCTTGGAGCGAGTGATCTCCACCGTTTTCATGCACGTGCAGAAACCCATGGTGAGGTACGCCTGCGCAACACCTCCGGTGACACCTCCTCCCATGCCGGCAAGAAAGCTGCTGGCGCCCCACGTGCGGTAGCGGAACTCGGCCTCAGCGGACACAAACAACAAAACCGCACCCTTTGTGGATGCCTCGATCCACGCCCACGGAATGAGGCCCTGGTAGAAGCCAAGCAAGCCGCCACGAGACCACACCAATTTCCCGGCCTGAAAAAGGGACAATTTTCTGTTAGCAGCCATGGTGGTTTTCACCACCTCAAGCGGCTGCCCCAACGTGGTGGCTTCGGCCATGTTCAAACCGGCGCCCAACAAGATGTTGGAGAAGTTGATGGGTTTCTTCTCGATTGTGGTGGGGGACAAATTGGCCATGTTGCTGAACTAGTAATGACTGGAAGGTACTTGAAAAAGAGGCGCTAAGGCTATGTTATGCAGCTTTAGTTAACAATGGTCAGAACACGTGGAGGTCTTGAGGGACTGGCGATTCTGGCGTCAACAAGTTACAGGGAAAAAGGTGGGGGAGGGGTGGGCAGTTATATTTTTCGCTCGCGCGCCGGCGCCGAGCCCGGGCCAACCAGGACTGTTGCATTTTAATGCGCAACATGTTTGAAGACGTGAACTGGGCAAGACCGAGGCCATCTGTGCAGTGGGTCCAGAGCGCCAAGACTGGCGTTCTCTAATCAGTAAAGTCACAAAGGATGCAAATCACCATGAAAAGCGGTTCAGAAATAAGACCGGTGGACGCGACCATGGCTGATCAAAGAAGACGCGAAAAAAAAGAGGGGAAGCACTAGGCGTAAGCTCACAAGTTGCAAAGGCAACATGCGCGGTAGACCCACAACAAGCACGCCCACGCCGTCCCAGCCACTTGTACGAGGTGGCAGACCCGATATGAGGCACGCGTCTGGCTATTGGTGGGCATGGCGGGCATCGTGGAGAACCCCAAAAGGGAAGTGGTGCGGCCTGTATACACTGCAGCGCGGCACTCCAGGAAATCGCCCTGCCCTGTCCTGCATTCCAAGACCAGGCACGAAGCTTGTGAAGCGCGCGGCTTTATCTCGCCAATCACCAACCCCGGATTTGCCCGCGGTTCGCGCTTGACCGGTGGGCTGCAAATATACCATGGCTGATCGTGACACACTATATTTGCATAAACAGGCGGTGCTTGCCAAAAGCAGAGTTCCCACTGTAACTCAGTCTTGCAATCTGGAATTGCGCTCACTCGCTGGCTCGTCTCCCTCTTTCCCAAATCGCATTGGGTTGTTTCGGACATCCGCCTCGATATTTCTCCATCGTGGACTTGAAATACCCGAATGGCACATGAATCATTGACAAAAAGTCACGAGCATCGCAGGCCACAACCACAGCAAGCAACAGGCACGGCAAATCCGCAAAAACCCGGGTTCGAAGCCACCACCCAGGCGGGTGCTTCGGGCCTCATACGCACCGGGCCAACGAGCCATCACGCAAAAAGCTGCCAGCTGTCTCTCTTGTATAGATCCCCAATTGGGCCATGGCACGTGCGGCGCTCGAATGATCGACTGTTGTCAGTCTTCTTGGTGTTTGCGTCAGTTGTCAAGCCGCGATTTTGCGTGTCAGGTGCCAACGGTGCATGCAGACGATAATAGTCATCGGAAAATACTTGCTGGCAGCCACCGAGATTTGATGCCACGAAGGCCATCATACGACCCATTGGGTCTTTTTGGCCAAAAATTCTTTTTGCCAAAGTACTGATCAACCCCGTGCGTATCTCGTGCCTCAGCCCCAAATTCCAGGTGCGTCCGGCTCATCTCGGGTGGTGTCATACACGCCGTTCACCAATGCCGTGCTCAGAACACCGTGATCTTTGATCACGAGAATTGGGAAATCCTCACACAAACACCCCCAAAGGCAGATTCTAAATGGCTACGGAGGGATGGCCACGAAACTATATTATGTGACGCTAATCACCCATCAAGCTTTCTTTCAGGTGCGGCCCATTTGGACCAGTGCGCTTTTTCTTTTTGGTATTTCCGCCTCGTACATCGACCCAATATGCGCACATGCAGACTTTGGGTTTTCTTTTTTCCTGGCGCTATAAATCCCAGTGCCCGCGCTGCATCCCACTCCAAGCATTTCCGACCAAAAATGGCCCAAATCGCTTCTCTTTCCTCCACAACCACCGGGTCCAGTGCCCCAACGGTCTCCCTTAAAAAGACCGGTAACGTCACCACCTTTGATGCCAATGCTACTGCCACAGACACGTACGGTAACCAGTTTGAGGCCCCTGATTTCACCATCAAGGACATCTTGTCTGCGATCCCTGCGCACTGCTATGAGAGGAGAACCATGGAGTCCTTGTACTACGTGGGCAGAGACATCTTTTGGATGCTGTTGTTCGGATACGTGGCCAATAACTATATCCACATGTTGCCTTATGCTACCGCGCGCTTCGCTGCCTGGTCTGTGTACTGCGTCGCGCAGGGTCTCCTCGGCACTGGTCTTTGGGTTTTGGCCCATGAGTGCGGCCATCAGGCTTTCTCCGACTCGCGCTTAGTTAATGATACCGTTGGTTGGGTCTTGCACTCCTACTGGTTGGTGCCTTACTTTTCTTGGAAGTTCTCCCACGGAAAACACCACAAGGCCACCGGCCACATGACCAGAGATATGGTGTTTGTTCCCCGTACCAAGGAGCAGTTCACCGAGCTGAGAGAGCACTCTCACGTTGAGGAGATGGTCAGTGACTCGCCAATTTACTCGTTGTATTCGTTGCTTTTACAGCAAGGTTTTGGCTGGATCATGTACCTTTTCACTAACGTTACTGGCCAGCCCGTCTCCGAATCTGCTTGGGGCATGAACCATTTTAACCCTAAGTCTGCTATATTCGAGACCAATCAGTATTGGTACATTGTCTTGTCGGATATCGGTATGTTGACACAGCTTTTTGTCTTGTACACTTGGTATAAAAACTATGGAGCCTTCAATGTGCTTGTCAACTGGTTCCTTCCATACATTGGCGTTAACCATTGGTTAGTGTTCATAACCTTTTTGCAGCATTCGGATCCTGAAATGCCCCACTACGAGGCCAGCCAATGGAACTTTGCTAGAGGCGCCGCCGCCACTATTGATAGAGAGTTTGGTTTTATTGGTAAGCACGTGCTTCACGACATTATTGAGACGCATGTTTTGCACCACTACTGCTCGCGGATCCCATTTTACAATGCACGTGAGGCTAGCGAGGCCATCAAGAAAGTTATGGGTAAACACTACCGTCACAGCGATGAGAACATGTTTCAATCGTTGTGGAAGTCTGCCAGGTGGTGTCAGTATGTCGATGGTGACAACGGGGTGTTGATGTACAGAAACATCAACGGTAACGGAGTTGGCACCAACAGCAAGTAGGAAGATAGTCACTCCTGTAATAACAGAAAATTGGGTTTTTAAGTAGCTGGTTACATTTAATGAAGTATCAAGGTGGGGACAGGAAGGACACACCATTGGGCGGCCAAAACTCCTATCGACGTGTCATTTTCTGTCTACTAATGGCCAAAGAGGTACTTTGTTCAGCTCTGGCGCTAGCCCCGCAGCTGTAAATTATGAGCACAGAAGTCTATCCAGCTTCGTCATGAAATCATAGGAATATGCACAGGAGTCCGCGCCTTGTAGTCCAAGTAGTCGCTCCCAAAGAAAGATACCAAGAGATTCTCTTCATAAAAGATGCGGCGCAGGAAAAAGCTATGAAGCTTGTAGCAGCCAAAAACTAAGATGACATAGTTCTGCAATAAAAGCTGAGTACCGACAAACCACCAGAAAAAGCCAAAGTAGGAAGGGTGGCGCAAGACGTGGTAAATGCCGCCTGTGACCAAAGCATGTCTCGGACCTTTTTCTTTTTGGACATAGTGGTTGAAGGATGTGCCTGCCGTTTGCATGGCCACTGTACGCGCCATCTGCCCCACTAAGATGAGCAGCAAACCTGACCAAAAGAACACGCCGTGCAAAGGCGCCACGTAGCCTTGGATAATTGATTCCGCTAGAGAAGCCACGTAGATTGCGTGGAGGTCTGAGTCTCCCAAAATGAACAGATCATCATCGGTTTCTGCCGCATTATACACAGCGGTGATGATGAACTCGAGAAAGTGGAACGACGCAACAAAGAAGCAGTAAACCGCAGTACGGCAAAGCGTGCTATTCACGTCACGAGTACACGCGACTACAGCCACCGCAAGCATCCATGTCACGCCCAATAAGAACGATTTGAGTGCTACCACATGAGGCTGGGGGTGCATTGGTGGTGACTTGCGCACATCCAGACACCAGCTGCATTGTATGGGAGGTGAGGAAAAGAATGTAATCGAATAGCTATTATTTGGATGATGATGTGAACTTCCTCCTCAAAGACATTCAAACCCATCACTCGGCGATTTGAAGCACTGTAAGTGGCCTGAGAAAACTGCGGATCGTTGGCCTTGATGACTAGGCCTTTGACTCTGTCGTGTCAGCTCCTTCGGCAACCTCTTGTGCTGATGATTATGTGGCTTGAGGTCTCACAGCCTACCATTTCGAAGATCACTCAACACTTCTTAGCTAGGCACAATTGTAGTATCACCTAATAACGAGAACGCATAATACACTGCTAATGCTAAATGATGTAGCTTCAGTACCCCCCACGTCGTTTGTTGTTGCGGATATTCCCTCATAACCTTTTGGTTGTGAGACGTTCTGCTGATTATGTGGGGCACATCAATGTGGGTTGTAGAGATGGCGTTCAAAGTCTGGCAAAGTGTGGAACATGGCAGTGTATTTATACTTTCGCACAGTACCCCCCAATTCTGATGAAATTTGCAACTGGACCTCCCTATGCCTTTACAGCGTCAAGAGGCTGAGGTTTTACAATATAATTCTTTTTATGCTTTCATCTGTATTGCACCAGTCAAGGCATTAGCAAGTAAGCCTTTGTCGGTTCTTCCCTTGGAAACGCCAGTAATCTTTAACACACTTTTAACACATAGCGACTTGAGTTTGCAACACTAGTGTAGCTAGTTTGCTTTGACACTGGTGTTGTTATTCAATTGTCTTTTCAGACTTTGATAGAAATCTTAGTTTCCTAGAAAACACCCCCATATAGAAGAATACGCCGGCTTACTGTATTCATTGAAGACAGATGAAGCAACATTTGCAATACTTCCTGACCTTTGAAAAAGCCGAGTATTTACCATGAAAGAATCGGGAAGTCAGCCGTTTTCACAGCTTTTAAGCGGGATGAATAGGTTTGAGTTTTGCTGGCAATGTATCTTGTGTGATCTTTACGACGTTCCTGAGCAATTTTTCTGGCAAAATAAAAAGCAGGGACCTAAAAGCCATGATCCCTTCAGTTCCTTGCCCGTCCAGGCGTACTTCCATCAACTGGAACATCACTTAAAAAGGAGCTCGTTTCGGATACAGGCCTTGAAGTCGAGAATCTTTGCCTAAAATATTCCCTACAGACCCACACACGGGCCAATAAATTCATGGTGAGTGCCTTATTTGAGATCAGTGCCTTATTTGAGATGGGTGCCTTATTTGAGATCATAGAAAGCGACTAGAGGCCACCAAGATACGAGTTGATCTCATGATATCACGTCAACAAACTTGGATTGTGAAACAAGACGGTGCTAAGAAGCGTGTTCCTACAGATAACAGAAGTATCGAACCAGAGTTGAAGGAGCTATACTTCGATTCAGGTAAACTCTTCAGTGCGAGACGTGACAAGTGGAAGTATCATGTCTTTCACCGCTTCCTGTTTTCACTTGCTCCTGCCCAAGAGCCTGGCTGGCGTTGTGAGAGGGTGCACGGGTGTAGCACCATCCATCGCATATCGCATGCGTTAGTGAGGTCACAGACCAGAGAGCGGCATTCGCCTGGCTGCTTTACTTCTTGTTGCACATTGAATCACGATCCGTCTTGCGCTAGTCTCACATGGATAGTTTCACTGCCGTTCAATGGCTTCTCCTCATGGGTAGCGCCTGCGCCTCTGTGCAGTACATATATATGCCCACGGCCAAATATTGCCTATGTTGGGCGGTGTTTCATATACTGGAGTACACTCTAACGAGCTGGCGACTGCCAAATACACTTCTGCCCCAGTCGTTTCTTCTCTTTGGCGCGCGGGGATCTATGCCCTTAATGATGGTGCATTGTGCCAGTATGGTAGAACACATATTTCTAAACAGTAAGGGCTACTATTGGGGGCATCCGAGCATTGGCATGGCCATTGCACTCTTTGGAGTGTGCATCCGAGCTACAGCAATGTACCAGTGCGGTGAGTCGTTCTCTCACTACATCGAGACCACGCGGCGAGGCCAGGAGTTGGTGACTCATGGCGTCTACAGGTGGTGCAGGCATCCTAGTTATCTTGGTTTTTTGGTGTACGTGGTGGGCATGCAGGTAATCTTAGGCACGGTGGTGCTGCATACACTTAGCTTAATAGTGTTGGGCCGCTTCTTTACGCGGAGAATCCGGTTCGAGGAATGGTTTCTTGTCAATCGCTTGCACGGGCCACGGTACACGCATTACCAGAAGGAGACAGCTTGCTTAGTACCGTTTTTCTACTAGCCTTTCCCCGCCAGCGGCTTCACAGGGAAAGAGTGACATTTGTAGAGTTAAATAGCCCGGATCAAGTACCTTTTGAACTCTTTGCAAATACCATCATCCGCTAGCAAGCCAAACTCGGACCACTTGCAGCAGAAACTCTAGGTCTCTGAAAGTCAAGGCTTGAGCGTTCATCTCTGAACAGAGCTAACCCACATGAAATGGCTCTTCACTCCACAGCCTTTCATTTGCTGGCGCTCTTCATGGTAGCAAGTCCTGAGCGTGCTGTACTTTTGATTTGGAGACTCTTCTTCCTTCGATACCATCAGTGCCGTGGCCAAGACCGGCACGGGTCGCAGCGACTCACTTACAAGCTCCGGTTCATGAAGCGCTTTCTTGTGAAGGCCAACCAGAACTTGCTCGGCACCAGGTGGTCCTCGGCATACACCTTCTTCAACAAGCGATCGGCCAATTCCTGGCGGAACTGTTGCAAGTAGCCGCGCAACAACTCGGCCTCGTTTTTGGTACCAGGCGCTTGGTACAAGGCGTTCATAGGGAAGCCGACATCGCCAGGCAAGGCGAAGGAGTCTAGGGCCAAGTTATTTAGCGCCCGCACCGCGTCTTTGTAAGAAACCCTTGCGGAGAGCTTCGACAAGCAGTCGCTGACAAAGAGAATGCCGTAAATGAGCAAGCGATCCGCCGGCCCTTTGATGTCGAAGTTCTTGAAGAAGGAGTTGGCCCGGAAGAGATCAAGCACTTCCTCGATAATGTCGTACTCCTGGCTGGGCGGATACGAGGGGCCACGGTATGCAGTGTGAATGGGCAACAACACAATGTTGCCGACGATTCTCTCTGCAGACTCGCCGAGGAACGTGGAGTGGTAGGCGGGCATGTTGAGGGTGGACGTTATGCGCGAGGTGAGAGAAGTGCGGGAGGGTGTTGAGGTGTACGGGTCTGGAGCAAGCGTGGGGAGTACGGGTTTTGAGAACGGGCCTCTGTGCAGACTATCGAGAGGGACGGCCAGGCGACAAGAAGGCAGTGATGCATCAGTGGCGATAAGGTATTTTGCGGCCATGGGGCTTGAAAAACGACGGCAGGTTCGAAAATCAAGCACTACACGGCAGACTAAAGAATCAAGCAACACAACGGAGATTAAAGAATCAAGCAATACAACGGAGATTAAAGAATCAAGCAAAACAACGATCTACAACACAACGGCCAAAAACCGCATCCCAACGGAGCACCGCCCATTGTGTTCTGGTGAATCACACAAGCGTCCCGTAGATAATAGCCGAGTTCGGCAAAGACGCCGGCACGGTCGGCATCTGGCAAAGCGGCCGGAAAAACGGCTGGCGGTAACGCAGTGTTCCGCTATTCCCATTCGCAATGGCGCTGCATATGTGAGTTGCCGCACTAGTCAGGCACGCACTGGCATTGAACGATGGGCTCTGCCAGACAGGAACAACGGAGGCCGGCGGCGGCAGCGGAGCACGGGACTCCCGTGGGGGACGGCATGCTATGGCGGGCGCTGGCAGAAGTGCACCCGGGCGCCCCTTTTGTTTGGCTTCAGGTCGTAGTGCTTGCTTGATTCGTTCCTGTATGCTATTAATATCACTCCCAGTCCGTCGGGTGCGCAGTTTTCGTTGCTAGCCTCACACCCTTACATCCGCACCCTCAACACTGTTCTTTTCTTCCTCCCCACCATTCTTCCTCCGGATCACGTTCTGGCCACCTCCCGGAAGTGCACACAGCAGCTACCTCCCAGCCATCTTCACCAGCCCACGGCTTTTTTTTGTTGTTGTTGAGGCTTCGTGTCCGAACCCGTCTGGCGGACCCCCGGTCAACAGAGCATACTGGCGAATCTCAGATTGCACATTTGCTCCCATCACTTGATTGCATTCGCCGCAGTTGCCTCCAAAGCCCCCGGCCAAGAGACAACCTGCTGCCTCCTTGCCGCCCACCGCGCTGTTTACCATGTCGTATCCGTCCAACCACGATGCGTTCAATCTCCCGGAGCACCTAATACCGCTGGCGTTGATGAGCGGCAACTTGGGCCACAAATCCACCGCGCCTGCCCCGTTCAATCAGCAGCTGCGCGGGAGTGCCACGCTGCCAAACCCTCACCCGCCCCCTAAGGGCCTGGAGTATCCGGCGCCCTCGCAATCTCTGAGTCCTTACTCAGCGCCACAAGCGCCCCATGGATCCAGACCGCCGCCCGGCAGCTATGAAAATGCGCCAAAGCACCATTTGTACGGCTACGGCGCTTCAGAAGCGCTGCAAAAGTCGGCGCTGTCGTTGACCCACGAGCCGGTACAGAGATACGGTTTCTCTGACCCAGGCTTTCCCCAGGGCCAGTTGCACAACCAAGCCCACTCTATGCCCGCAAAGCAATCTACGCAGCCGCACTACCAACCAAACACCCATCACCAACATTCGCACTATCCGGGCCACCAAAGCAACCCCAATGTATCGAATCATGGCGCTCTGCCGGGTTATCCGGTCCAGAACCGCCAACGCGACTCTCACCAAACACATCTGCCACAGCAGCTCCCGCATCCTAATGTGCTGCCACAGAAGCAGTTTCCCACATCTCGCCAAGGCTATCCTGCGGATTTTCAGCAACAATACGACTCACGCCAATTCCCTCCCCAGCAGTATAACCAAGGCCCCATCCCACAGTCTGCTACAAACTATGGCCCTCTTGGAGATAATTACTCTAGAAAACCTCCTATACTGCCTATTCTGGAGAACAGGCGGGTGGTCACATCTCCGTCCATGCCTATTTACAACGCCGAGGCTATTCAATCCCAACAGCTCAGGAAAGAGCGTGATGTCAAGGATAATAGAACGAAGTCAATGACTGCTTCCAATCAGCCGATGCCTTATAATAACGCGCAAACTCAGCGTCTGACCTCCGGAGGCTCGGGCCATACTTTTTCCTTTTCCTCCAAATCGAGGTCCTTGAGCTCCTTGGGAAAGCTTTCCTCGCTTTCGACCAAAAAATTTTCCAGCACTGCCACTTCACAAAAAGACCGTAACGTATCGCTGTCCACGTTAGCAACTATGAAGTCGATATCCCAAAAAAAACCTAGTGTTTATCCGGCCTTTCTTTCTCGTGTGGCCAAGGCATTTAAAGAGGGAATGGTGCTTACCATTAATATGAAAGATGGCTTGGAGTACCATGATTCCTTTACTGGAAATGTTGCCATCGACCTCATCTGCAATATCATCAGAACCAACGATCGAAACTTGGCCCTACTTCTAGGCAGAGCTTTAGATGCCCAGAAGTTTTTTCATGACGCTACTTACAATCATCGTTTAAGAGATTCGGCGAACGAAATTTACAACTTTACCAGAGTCTACAGTGACGTGGAATTCTTTGATGATAATGGGGGCAACAGCGGGAACGGAAGCAACAACAACTCAAACCGGACCTCCTTGCTTGAAAACCAGAATTCTACCAGCACTCCTTACCCAGCCACAAATTTTATCCCGATGCCCGGAAGTCCAATAGAAGGTATTCCTGGAAGCTACACTAGCCTCAACCGAGTAGCAACAGAAAAAAATTTTCTGGACCAGTCTCGAATCAACGGAGTCTTTACTATTCTAACAGATTGCTATTCTCCAACATGCAGTCGCAATAGATTGTGTTACTCAATTGCATGCCCTCGTCGTCTTGAGCAGCAAGCGCGTCTTAATATGAAGCCCAGGGGCGGCTTGAAGCGTGCCGTGTCAAGACTATCTTTACATGATACTGAGTCTTCTAAAACTTTGTGGCACGAGACTGTAGATGCTGCAGTGCTCGAAAAGCTAGACAAGCATGAAAAAATGAGACAAGAATTGATCTACGAGCTTATTTATACTGAGCGAGACTACGTCAAGGACTTGGAATTTATGACAGATTTCTACATCATGCCTTTGAGAAACCCAACTAATAACATCATTCCCGAAAGAGAGCGTGATGCTTTCATCAGAACCGTTTTTGGTGGTGTGAGTGATCTATTGAGGTTGGCAAAGAGTCTCAGTGAAGCGTTGACCGCACGTCAGCAGACTCAGAAGCCAGTAGTTGAAATGATCGGAGATATTTTGTTGCTGTACGTCGGAAGTTTTGAACCATTTATCAAATATTCTGGAAACAAAGTCTTTGCTAGTTTTGAGCACGAACGACAGCAGCAAGTAAACATGAAGTATGCGAGGTTTCTCGAAGCTATCGAAAAAAAGCCAGAATCAAGGAAACAGGATTTTTCTTCTTTCCTCATCAAGGGTGTTCAAAGGCCCGCGAGATACCAATTATTGGTCAGTGGTATTTTGAAAAACACAAAAGAAGACTCGCCTGACTACAAAGTTCTTCAAGAAACGAAAGAAGAGTTAGAAAAGGTTTTGGCTCGAATTAATCTCCAAACCGGTGAGGCTACTGATCGTCACAAAGTCATGGTTTTGCACAGACTTTTGGGCAGGCAGACCCTCGAGGAGCGATTCAATTTTAAGTTGAACTACAACAACCGCATTATTTATCAAGTGACGCTTAGTCGGAAAAGGGATAATGAGAAAATTGATTTATACCTCTTCGAGCATGCATTACTATTGGTAAAGCATAAGATCCAAAATAAGCGGGAGGTTCATAAAGTTTTCGAGCGTCCAATGTATTTGCCGTTGTTGTTCATGAACAGTGGCTATGAAGTTCCAACGTTCAAGACATTGCTTCCGTTTAGAGAAGATGGATCCATTGTCTCCGACGTTGGTTTGAGGAACAAGGTGGAAAATTCTCAATACAATCCCGTCTCTTCCTCTCAACCCAAGTTGCAGCTCAATTTCTTGGGTCTTGGAAGTAACGCAACGCATATTTCCTTATTTGCAGATGACTTGACCAACCAAAATCAGGTTTTGCTGCAAATTCAAGCACAGCAAAGAAGACTTATCAAGAAAAATGATATTTTTTCTTTGTGCAAATACGAAACCAGGAGATTCATAGGAAATAATCGCATCAACTGCGCTGTGCCATGCTACGGAGGAAAAAAGCTTCTCTATGGTACAGACTCAGGAGTTTGGGTCTCGACAGTTCGATCGATCAGCATGACCTCAACCGAGAAAATCTGCTCCGACCCCACATTGGTTATTAGCAAGCCTTACGTGACACAGCTAGAGGTTTTGGTGGAGTATTCCAAGGTTTTAGTTCTTTCTGACAAAACATTTTACGAGTTTGATTTATCGTGCACAGATTCTTTAGACCATGTCAAAAACACGAGAAGTGGTAAAGTCATTCTCAACCACATTTCTTTCTTCAAGACTGGAGTGTGTGACGGAAGGCTTCTCATGTGTGCTGTCAAGTCAGGCAACGCAAAGGCCATTAACATTGTGGAACCAATCAATCCATTTGACAAAAACAAAAACAAAAACAGGAAGCCCGAAATTCGCGAGATCACGTTTACTTCCGATCCAGTGTCGATATCCTTCTTGAAAACCAAGCTATGTGTTGGATGTACCAAAGGGTTCGAAATTCTTTCCTTAGAGGCTGGCAAAAAAGAAGCCATCTTGGATGAGGCAGATCCATCGCTTGATTTTGCAACTCAGAGAGAAAGCGTTAAGCCATTAGCGATCCACCGTCTCGACAAGAAGTTTTTGTTAAGTTACAGCGAGTTCTCGTTCTTCATAAATGGGAACGGATGGAGGACAAAACACGATTGGGGGATCTTTTGGGAGGGTGTTCCTCAGAACATTGCCATGTTTTACCCGTATCTATTGGCTTTCGACCCCGGCTTTATTGAAATCCGTGACCTCGAAACTACAACGCTCATAAGGGCCTTGGTTGGGGAAAACATCCGTTTCTTGCACTCCAACGAGCACGAGGCTTTGTATGCATGTGAGGAGAATGGTTATGACATTATTGTGTCGATTGACTTCTTGAACCTTAAGCCCAAACCAAAAAGCTAGTCACATGTTGCAGGGCAGGTGTAGTATATATATATATGCAAAATACAGCTATTCATTAGTGTTGGCGACGCAGGGTAGTTGGTACAGCTACTTCGTGTTCTGGCTGTTTGCAGTTGTCCGGCAGATAACCTCAACGCGAAGGTAACAACTATGGACGTGAAGCTGTGAGCAGCAGACCACCATTAGTCACAGGTCTGTGCATTGTAAAAACGAAAAGATGCTTTCTCAATCTCTGCAACCATCGATACACTCCCGTATACCTTGCACTGACTGGTAGTTGTGCAGTCATACGCCCACCTTGGCCACTCCTGGTCTTCCCCCTGCTGCTTGTCTGCAGAACCATGAAGTGAAAAAGACCGACTTTCAGAGCTGGAAGAACACGAGTTACTGCAATTATAGCAAAAAACACGCAGTGGACTGGAATAGGCTGTCCGATACAACGTGCCGGCGCCGAAATCGGCTGTCTGCAACACCCGACGGAGCATGCAGAACACAAGTCTCACTTTGGGAGTGCCGCAGTGCATAACGATATATGCTGCACAGAACGTCTTTGAGGCTGAAACAGTGAGCGGAGGCAGAGCATTTGTATGCTGGTGTTCTGGAGCAAATTTGCTGGGGAGTCGCCTGGCGCAAAGGTGAAGTGGAGCATTTCTGATACTCCCATGGGAAGTACTCCGTTTTCACTTTGTTGTATTGCCAATACGAGTTGTTTGGCGTCAGCTAGCGAAACCAAAAGGTAAGCGTCACCGCTTAGTAGCCACTACCCCTAAACTTCCTTGTGTTGCTCATTGACTCTCATTGCACGGCCATTGTGTTTTTTCCGCTTCAAGAGCCTTCTTGACAGCTTCAAAATGTAGTCAAGGAGACCATGGCGAGTTTGCTGTTGATAGGAAACGGATCGGGAGCAATGAGTGGGCAAAAACAGATAGAGAAAAATGAGTGGTCAGAAACGGATAAAGAAAAATGAGTGGTCAGAAACAGATAAAGAAAAATGAGTGGTCAGAAACGGATAGAGAGTATGTGGTCATCTCTGTCGTTCTGCATTTATCTCACAGTCATACCCAAACAGCACATTTATCATCCATGCGTTTTGAACACTGAACAGCGGCGGCCACATTCGGCTCTTACCGGCGCTCTGTAGAGGAAAGCTGGACACGAAAGGGGTCGAGGTCTCGCATAGCGGCCCCATGTTACACGTCGGGCGTATAGCTGTGCATGGGGATTCGCAGAGAACAATACCGACAAATGGAGAGTCAGAGGGCCGCAAAGTCCGTGTGCGGAGTAGCGCTATCATGTGCTCTGCTACCAGCTTTGCTTGCACAAGCAGCGCTTTTTTGGTCTTCAGAAGCAACAAAACGCTTGGACTTTGGCTGAGTTTGTCCGGCCCTAAGAACGAGAAGGGCCAAGGACCCCCAACCGCCTTAGGGTTTGAGGCAGTTCAATGTGCATAGCTGTGGGCGCCGCAACTATTATAGGCTCAGCCGAAGCATTGCGGGAGATGGGAAATACACGCAGTGGTAGTTCTGCGGGGCAAAAGACTCAATGGTTAAGAGGGGTGTAGTAAGAGAGAGTGTAAATGGGTAACGGTAACGATACAGAGATGGGTCGGCGTGGCGTTGGAATAATTGGCGGTAGTGGCATTGGTCAAAGAGTGGCGTAGAAAGAACCCAAAGAGTGCTAAATGAGGGTCCCGTGGAGAATTAAAAGAACCCAAAGAGTACTAAATGAGGGTCCCGTAGAGCATTACAAGAACCCAAAGAGTACTAAATGAGGGCCCCGTAGAGCATTAAAAGAACCCAAAGAGTACTAAATGAGGGTCCCGCAGAGCATTACAAGAACCCAAAGAGTACTAAATGAGGTCCCGCAGAGCATTACAAGAACCCAAAGAGTACTAAATGAGGGTCCCGCAGAGCATTAAAAGAACCCAAAGAGTACTAAATGAGGGTCCCGCAAAGCATTAAAGAGTACCTGGTACTCAGTTAGTAGCAAAGAGTATACAGCACATTTGCCCGAACGTCGCGCAGTAAGCAAGTGCAGAGTGCAAAAGCTACCTCGAGAGCCGAAACGGCGCAGCACGCCCGCCAAAGGTGCCAGAGTGCTCAATTCCAGGGACTCGGAATACCCCGATAGCGTAGCAGACCACCACGGGCGGAGCATGGCACTTGATGCACAAGCGTGGAACCCACGGCTCCCGGAGGCACGGAGGCACGGGCCGCGGCCCACACCACCGAGACTACTACCGCGACGCGAAAACTTCTCCTCTTTTCCCCCCAACAATGCCTGACTTGCACCACCTCTTCCACCAGGAGCCGCTAGTGCAGTATGGCGTGCCCTCTGTGGAGCGCCCCTTTGGATTGTACCTCTGGCCACTTTTCTCTGCTGCGTTCGAGAAGGTGGTGGGATACCCTGCCGAGGACTTCCAGTTTGTCTACAACAAGACCTTCTTGGCCAACGGCTGGCAGGCCATCGGGATCATTGCCGTGTACTACACGGTGATCTTTGGCGGGCGCTTTCTCAGTAACAAGTTGGCGCTTCCTGCGTTGAAGTTGAACTTTTTGTTCCAGGCGCATAACTTGGGCTTGACCATCGCCTCGTTGACCCTCTTGCTCTTGACCATCGAGCAGTTGGTGCCTATTTTGGTCAACCACGGAGTATTCTATGCCATCTGCAGCGAGCACGCCTTCTCGCCCAAGTTGGTCACCTTGTACTACTTGAACTACTTAACCAAGTACTGGGAGTTGATTGACACGGTGTTTTTGGTGTTGAAGAAAAAGAAGCTCTTGTTTTTGCACGTCTACCACCACGGCGCCACGGCGCTTTTGTGCTACACGCAGTTGGTGGGCTCGACCTCGGTGGAGTGGGTGCCCATTACCTTAAACCTTGCCGTGCACGTGGTCATGTACTGGTACTACTTCTTGAGCGCCCGCGGCATCCGCGTCTGGTGGAAGGAGTGGGTCACGCGCTTCCAGATCATCCAGTTTGTCTTGGACTTGGGCTTTGTGTACTTTGCCACCTACACCCACTATGCCTTCCGCTACTTCAAGTCCTTGCCGCACGTCGGTGACTGCTACGGCTCAGAATTGGCTGCCTTCTACGGCTACTTGATCTTGACCAGTTACTTGTTGTTGTTCATCTCTTTTTACATCAGAGTGTACAAGACCCTGGGAAAGAAGGCCAAGAAGGCTGCGGACGCCGCTGCCTCGGCCAAGACCACCGCCTCCGAGCCTGCAGCCACCAAGGCTCGCTCTAGAAAGGCTTAAACTTTTCGGGAAACGAGAAAGCGAAACTCCAAGCAAGGTGTGTCTAGCACCGTGTGCTTCAAGACCGCTGTGATCAAAGCTCAGCTGGTGCCATATGGACACTGCCCGACTCGCGCTTGATGTCACAATACCCAGTGGGTTAATTAATAGGATAAGTGATTTAATCTATCAGTATGCCATCGTCAATACATGTCTAGTAAGTTTTGCCTACACTATTTGATTCGCCAGTACGAGAAGCACTAGATTCTGGTACTAGGACAGCAGAGCGCTTGCAATGTGGAAAATAGTTATTCCACCCACCTGCATACGAAAAACGCATATCGAGAAGCGTATCATAGAACATTATGCTCCGTTGCAGTGAACCGATACCAAAATCGCCTCAACGAAAAACACTTGGCTATACAACCTCCAGCAGCACGAGCAGGCTGCCAATTCCTCCGTATACTTAATTTTGGCGAACACAGACCCGCAACCATATTGAGGTTATCTTGAAACTTGAAAGCGGCATCTTTCGGTGCTGCGGCTCGTACGGCTTTGCTCTCCGCACGCGCGGCTTTTATGGCGAGTTAGCCGCGTACGTCAGATCGCTCGGCGTGCTGGGAAGCCGTTTTTCCGGATTCGTTTTCCGAAGCGACATTCCGAAATACCGCAGCTTCCGTAGCCGCGCGGCCGCACTTTTCTCATGCGCCTCACATTTAGTCAAATATCCCGCAGAATTATCTGAGGTCTTCAAACAACCTAAATAGTCCGTAGTCTGATGTGCCGTCGTACAGATCCGAGCCTTACACTTCGGGAAGGCCCCTCGCCTCGGCGCCTGCCCCCGCGTACTCCCGTTGTCCTCGTACCCCTAGTATAGTGATGAACATCCCTAAGACATCAGCTCAAGAAGCCGAGCTAGCATACACACCGCTAAACGCTAAGCGCTCGTATCACGGGCCCCTAGTCCAAGTTTTGCAAGTGTCCTTTGTTGCCGAGGCTGATTAGCTGCCATTGGGCGCCGCAGGAGAAACCACGTGACACGCCAAGACGAGTCCGCCGTCAAGGCGTTAAAACGAACCAGCCGTCAAGCCGTGCCACGAGGGTAATAGGGGCACTCCGTCAAGAGCTCAAGTCGTGTCCAGAAAATAAAGCCGAGCCAATTGACCGTCTGGCATTTCTCGGTGCTCGGACGAAGCGCCGAAAAAGGAAGGCGCGCGCGCAATGGGGTACCCCTATTTGTCGGCTTTCCAACCAAGCCGCCACGGGAGGCACGTAGCGAACAAAGCCAAAGCGGCCGCCCGTGAGCTCCGTAATCACAAGCCTCGAGACGGCCAACCTCTACCCCTTTTGGCCTGCAGTATGGTGCGGCCAGCGCCACGGTGCTTACGAAGACCTGTAGTTCATCATGCACAGACTGCAAATAGTGGCCGCAGGCAGCCGCGGATCGGTAACACCCAAGCCGAGCGGCTGCCGCAGTAGGTGCCATCAGAACCCGGGGTGATATTGAGCAGCACCAGAAAGTCCTGACTGCCGTGTGATTTTCGGCCGAAGAGCACTTGCGGTTCGTAGTCGGCGTTTCTGGCTGCGTCCTGTGCGACTGCGTCCTGACGATTTCCGCTGCGGGCGGCATATAATCCACCACCCGTGGGCGGATTCTGGTGCGGTGCACGGGCGAGGCGTGCACAAGTCAGGGATAGCGGCGAAAGGCACCCACGCACAATTAGTAAAACCCAAGCCAAGGACGTCAACTGGCGAAAACAAAAGTCGCGGCGCGAGGAATTCGCTTGCTCCCGCTCGCAGAAGTGTGTGTCGTTTCCGAGCCGCAGCCTGCACACACGCGGCGGGGCTGCGCTTGGCACATTTTTTCAGCCGTCCGCGAGGTATTATTCTGAGCGGCGGGAAAATCGGGTACACTTCTAACCGACCGATTCTTATATATCGGCTCACACCGCCACCAACACGCAGTGTTTTTCTCGTGTTTTCTTCCCCCGTGTTGTATCTGTGCAAGCTTCATAGACCGTCACTCTTTATCATTAGGCTGCCCAGATCGATTCTTGGCCATATTTCCCCAAATCCACTTCCACCCCCCATTTTCAATTCGCCATCACTGATTAGGTGATCCTGAAGACCCCACTCTAGCCACCGTTCCGTGCCTAGTATTTGCAACCCTTTCGAAGGCTCACATCCTAGTGCCCTTTCCCACCCAATACCTGGGACTGCGGTTGCCACTCTATTCAGTCGCCACCGCGTGAGACCCCTCCAAGCCTCGCCTCGCTCTTCAGTCCCGATTAGTATAAAGTCCGCGCTCAACTGGCAAAAAGGCTGATACACCTCTGCCTTCCGACCACCTCTTTTTTTCCGAGCCATCACCTACTTCCACACCATGGGCTACAAAGTCGAGTGCCGCCTCCCTCCACTCAACTCGCTTGCTTTGGATTTCACGCTACCGCAACCAAACATGAGTTTCGGCCCTTCCCAATACCCATACCCCACACACTACTCGGCTCTTGATACCTCTCGCACGCCTTCTACCTTTGACTCCTCCTGTGCCCTTCCCGGTGTGTTGCTCCCGAATGTTGCGCACATAAAGCCTGACCTTTTCACGTCGGCCAAGTTTGGCGTGCCCAATGCCTACCCTCTCGACCCGCTCACAAAGTCAAGTCCCAACAGATCAGACACGCAAGGGATCCCCCCGCCTTCCTACGTGGCCATGCCATACACTGCGCCATCATCCAAGTCCTCCTCACTTTCGGAACCGGTTGCAAATGAGCCTCCCAACGCGGTGGCGTTTGTGCCTGGTGTGTCAGCGTACCAAATCCCGCCACTCAATGACAGCGTGACTTCCAGAGAACCGAGCGGCCCTTCAAGCGAGGAGGCACATTATTCCGACCACGAAGCCACCTCGCCTGAAGCAAGTAGCGAGACAGGGGGCTCTGAATCGCCCGAGCCGCTGAAGAAGCGCAAAAAGCGCCAGTGCCCTCAGTGCTTACAGCACTTTTCAAACTTGGCTACCCATCGCTCTACACACTTAAACCCTACAGCCAGGCCACACATCTGCAAGGTTTGCCAGAGAGGATTTGCCCGCCCCAACGACCTTTTCCGTCATTTCAAGTGCCACTGGAAGGAAATGGGCGCAGATCACGGGCAGTTCAAGTGCCCATTCAAGACTGGCAAGGCGGGAGATAAGTGTAGCCACACGCTGGGTATCTTCTCTAGATGTGACACCTACAAAAACCACTTGAAGGCTATTCATTTTCAATACCCCGAGGGCACGAAAAAGAGCAACCGGAACAAAATCCCCGGTACCTGCAAGGTTTGCTCAAAAGAGTTCAAGAATGTGGACGACTGGATCTCCCTGCACATTGAGCCTCACGAATGTGAGGCCATTGAATAGCCCCGATTGATTCCTAGATCCCGGTTGATCTCACGGAATTTTATAGATGTGCAATAGACGGGCAGCAACGCTGCATGACAATAGAGTGTAGAAGGTCACGTGCCGATCAAGCGCTATAAGTTTTATTCGCGCGCATAGTGCGCAGTACGCGTTCAACTACGACAGGCACATCTGGCCGAGCCGGGGGCGTCACGTGATAGCCCCACTCACAATCTGGCCGGTGAATGCTTCCGGGAACTACACGGAAGAAAGCCCATGTGCCTGCCAATGCCGGTGGCTAGTACCCCTGGAAGCGGCGCGGGCTATTGGCGGGTGTGGTGCACGGGTGTAGCGCGGTGCACGGGTGGCGGCACCACAGATAAGCCGGCGGCACTCCCTCATACAACAAAGCATGAAGTTAGTCAAGTTTGCCGTGGCGCTATTTCTTGCGTCCACATACAAAACGCTCCCGTTGGCGTACATGGCCCGATTCTATTGGCTCGTGGCCCGCCACATTGTCTTCCGCAAAAGGCAGTACTTGAAAACACGCAAGAACACTTACGGGTTCGGCAACAAGCCGGACGACGTGTTCCGCCCCATCACTTACAAGACATACGCGTCGCCGCTTGAAATCGACATGTACTTGCACAAGTCCAATCTGACTTATTTGGTGGACTTGGACATTGCACGGACAGATTTCGTGTGCCAGATCTTCCAAGCGCTTTTCATGAGGTTTTGGCACAACGAAAACGGCGAGTTCCGCGGCAAGTCGCTCCGCAACTGCCCATACATTCCCGTGGGCACCATCCAGTGCTCCTTCAAGAAGGAGATCTTGGTGTTCCAGCGCTACAGCATCACGAGTAGCGTGTACGCGTGGGACGACAAGTGGCTCTACGTGTTCCTGAAGTTTCAATTGGCCAACGGAACTCTCTGTGCGGTGGCCATCACCAAGTACGTTTTCAAAAAGAAGGGGCGGATCACTATGCGCCCTCGTGAGTTCATTTCCGAGTGTGGCTTGTACAACGAGGAGGCGGAGAAAACCAATGAGGCCAACTACGCCTCCATCAGCCAAATCAAGAGCCTGGAGGAGTTGGAGCAGTGGGCCGCACGCCTCCAACAGTAAACGTCCCTGCTAGTCACGGGCGGTCTTTTCAACGCCTGTTCTATGGTGTTTTAGGGGTATATTTTGAAGCGGATGGCACGTGCTTCACCTGTTTCTGCTACGGCCACTGAGTCGTGCTCTTCTCGACACCATACGGTTTGTACCCCGGAATATGCAGAATTACGGGTGTTTTGCCGAATAGTAGTCGTTGACCAAACTCAGAGGATTACTATTTCCTTTAGCACTTCGTGCAGCTGGCAGCAGCAGCTTGTTTATTTCCACGCCGGGTCACCTTCAAAGCTTCCCTTCCCGAGCAAATGTGCTCTTTGTATATAAAGCCCATTTCCAGTATGGGAAAGACCTTACTATATATATGACATCTTGTACTTTCCGCCTTGGGGCAGGTGCCCAAGTCTCTTTTTTCTATATTGCGAGGTCTGCGCCTGAACATTTTATTCGGCAAACATCGGCATTGCCGGGCCGCAACACACAAGTCGAGGTATGTGACTACCCGATGATCATATCTATGCCAACTGGAAGCCCTCATGGCCCTCTGAAATTGCCAAGAGGAGAGATCCCCGAAGAGTCTCGTAGGATTCGTACACAGGCAAATCTATTTGATTGAAGCACGTGTGCGATGACGGCAATCTGTCCTTTGCCCCGTAGTCTCGGTGTATGCTAAACTTGCAGATGCCGTTTGCACCCTGTAGGTCTTTGAATCCATTCAAAGGAACTTTCAGTGTTCCCGTGGAAAATTGGAGAAGCCGAGCTCTTTCCTCGTTGTCGAATGATTTAACAGCACGCCAGAACCACTGAATTTGCTCCGATGATGCAGAATAATTATTATAGGTGCAATTGTTTTGCCAGTCCTGCACGTTAATGTCGGGCAATCCACTGATCAACAACTCGAGCTCCTGCTCATCAAAGATGCTCACCAAATCTTTGGGTATGATCTCATGGAATCCCGCTATGAAGTTGCCCATTTGCTCCTTCACAGATGTCTTGAGACGATACTCCACAACTAGACGAATATACTCTTGCTTGTTAGCCTCAGTAACTGGAATGTTGCGCCCATCTTCCACAAGATCAATGATTTTGTGCTCTCCGTAATCATCGGTTTCAATAGAAAAATCCTCAGTGATGATGTCAGTAATATCGTTTTCCAACATCCACATTAATGACTTGGCGTATTCGAGATCTAGATTTTCCATATCTTTAAGTGACACGGCCTTGTTTAAAATCTCCTTGTATACTGCACGGCTAAAGTGACAATCCAAAAAACAATCGTCGTAAATAGCTTTTCCGATGATTCGTCCGATAAATTTGAAAAACGACAAATGCTCTGGGTTGATGTACGAGGTGCGATTTGGGTGGTATGTGTTTTCATCACTGGCCACGGGTGTAAACAAGGCGTAGTCAGGGTTGAACATTTGTCTCGAAAGGACTTGATACCACTCTCTGGTCACTCCACCGGCATCGATCCCTGCTTCTCCTTTGAAATTAATTTCCAATTTTGCGGTTTTAAACTCTTCCGTGGACTTGAAAAAAAGCGACCTGTAGGAATCCAAAAACACTTGATCTCGGCGAATGGAAATGCTTAATTTGTTTCCAGTCTCGCCTTTGCTGTGTAACTGCCCATTGAAGTAGTTTCTCTTATTATCAAATTCCAAAACTTTAGGGTTGCGAACCAACATACTGAAAGGACCGCTCATAAGGTTTGCATTTGACCTCACCATCTGATTCAAGATTTTTTTATGTTCATCGATAAATGTGTAAAAAAGATCCTGAAGTGGCTCTTTCTCGAAATCCACTTCCTTAACCTCATACTTTTGCACATCTTTTAGCTCCTTCACTTTGCTGTGCTTGCAGATAATCATCAACGATTCAATCAATGGCAACAATGCAGTTGCTATGTGAGACATATTTGAATTTTCTTCCATGACCCGCAAGCACCCACTTAAAGCTTTCCATAATTTGCCCAAATCAAGATGCCTGTATAACTCCGTTAACTTGTCTTGAGCCGAGTCTTCTTTCGCTTCTTCCCGCTTGTTCGACTCGTACATATAGTTAAGTGCGGTTAAGATTCTAAGAAGTTTGGCCTGATCAGAGCTCGGAGCAGTTAACTTGCTAACCACTTTACTCTCATAGACATCGACATCTTCTTTGTGCGTAGACGTGAGCTCGCTCTGCAACAACACCAAGTCATCGACAATGACTTCGCCTAGTTTGCTGGCTTTTTCAGAAAGTTCCATAGAAAAGACCATTTGAGAGTTGCCAAGGAGCGACAAGTGGTGCATAGCGCTAATTGTATTCCTAAATGTGTAGTTCACACATTCATTTGACGCAAGAATTTGGGTGAGTAGCCTTAAGTTGGCGTTCGAGATGAACTTAGTGTGAAAGCTTGGGGGAGAAGGCTTGGACTTATCCCTTAACACTAATAGTGGCCGTGTAGCGAAATGCAAAGCATTAGCAAGTAGATCAATGAAGTAGTGTTCTTCGCTCAACAAACCGTTTTCTAGAAGCTTGATCATTAAGTTAATCGGAAATTTCTCTTCAGCAGAAGACTTCTTTAGCTTGGATCTCTTAGAAACCTTCTTCGAGAGAAAAATGTTTTCGTGTTCTGTAAGGAAGTAAAGCCTCACTGCAGGGTTTTTCTCCAATAAATAGAGAACTGCTTCAATCACTTGTACACCAATGACGATTGGCGTAGCATTGAAGGGGAACGTGCGTGGGCTCACTGCATCTTTCCCAGCCTTCGCGGACACTTGCACAAACATCTTCTCCAAAGCGCGTTGGCTCAGTAAGCCATCATTCAACACTGCTATGAGCATACTTAACACATCGAGCCTGTTTTGCTTATTGTTGCATATCTGTGCTAGCGCCTTGTATACGCATTCTCGCAGATTGATAGGACAGGGCAAAAACAACAATTTGACCATGCTTGCAACGCCAGCGCGGTCAAGTAACGGCACGACGAAAGTTTTTCGCTTATTTTCTGTCTTCTCTTCTTTGTTTTCATCAGATGGGTCTACTTGAACATGTAATTGCTCAGACTCTTCGCCCAGACTGTCGCCTTCATCTTCCCCATCAAACTCGTAGAATCGACGTGCTAGTGACTCTTGTTGAAGAATATCATCACGAATTTGTTGAGGAAGAGCATCCAAGAAATCGGAGTCGATTTCTCTCACGTCGTTCCCACTATGTGTGGCATTAGCACGTCTCTCGCGCACGTGCTGAGTGAATACCTCTTCTCGAATGTCTTCTGGAAGTGCACCCAAAAATTCGGGATCTATGCCTGTACCACTTATATCAACTTCTTGGTCACCAATCCAGAGCATGATCGGCTCCAGTGACTCGGGCCCCTCAGGCTCGTTGATCAGCTCTCTCTCTTCATTGCTTTTTGTTTCCTCCGCAAGAGCTGCAAGTTCTTCTCGCTTTTTTCTGATTCTTTCTTCTTTTCGTTTGCGCGCTTCTTCTTTCTCTTCAACTTTTCTTTTTTGAATTGCAAGACTGTCCTCGCCGATCAAATCGACCAATCTTGAACGTATAGAATCACCAACCTTTCCCCCAAGTACATTGTCAATATCCCTATAAGCTTTGTTCCAACGTTCTGTTGTAGAGCTTATAAGAATGTACCCAGATGTCGAATTTGTGGGCAAATCATCGTTTAATATTGCCTGGAAAGCTGCATCTATTTGAGGAAAAACTGACCCATTCCGTATGGTAAACGTAGATCCCAAGGACCTAAGAGGGGTAAGAGTCTCCAAACGCTCATTCGCAGGTGCAATCTCGTAAACAAAATTACCATCTTGCTCATAGTCAGAAGCGGAATCCGATCCATTTCCATCGTTTGTCTCGCGGTCATCCTCATCGTCAACTTCCTCATCTTCATCTTCATTGTCGAAGGCACTGAATCTTGTAGAACCAACATTACCAGAACCCTCAGAATCAGCAAACGCTTCGAGCCATCCGTCTAATTCGGACTCGTCATATTCCTCCTCGTCAGATCCATGCTCATCTTCAAAATCAAGGCTTTCTTCATACTCACTGTCGAAACCATTAAAGTCTTCTTCAGATTCGACTTCGCTATTAGACTGTAGATCAAGGTCCTCAATAATTTCAATATCTCCCTCGCTATCTTCACTATCATACCCATGGAATCCGTGAGGGTCCTCAGTTCCTGAATCGCCAGCATTTTCAATGAGCTCTTCATCCTCGTTTCCCCCTTCCGAGTCCAGATCCAAATTGCTCATATCATCCGAGGTGTTCTCTGAATCGTCCTCGGACATACCGGACTCAGATAAAACGTGGAGTGATTGATCCTGATAGAATTCTTCCTCTTCGCTGTCAATGTCGTTATCATACATACCCAAAGCTGAGTTTCTGAACAAATCAGGTGTTTCATCCTTATCCTCAATATCCTCAATATCATCTTCCTCCTTGTCAATTCCAGGTGATTCAAAAAGATCAGAATGCGCCACTTTGAGTTTAGCCAATCCCGAAATAGTTTTGAGTCCGATATTGAGAACTTTGTTGATTTTTGGAAAGTTCAAGTCAAGAGACGACAAAATGCTGGTTATTTGGTTAGGCAAGTGTGCATCTATCATTGCAGAAGAGAGATAGAATAGGTCAGCTTTCGTAGCATTTCGACTCAAAAGAGGGTAGCATAACTCCCGAAATTTCGAGGAGAGGAAACAATAACATAAGTCAAGCGTATCGAAAATCTTGGAGTATGACTTAGCTTTGTATGAAACATCGGAATTCGTATCTTTCAATATTCTCGATATGATATCCATCACAAGCTTCCTGATGATGGCCATATCAGGGTTTTCCTTACTGCACTCTGGTATCTCGTCGTTGCGGGAAATCGTTGTCGAAACGAGGGCCAAAAGCGTAAGTTTTGCAAGTGAAGAAATTGCTTCTCTTCTTTGAAACTCTGGACCCAGCAGTGTAATGAGCAGCTGCGCAGGGAGGAGTTGATGTATAACAAAGTTTAAACTTGTAAAACGGGGCTTGTTTTGTTCGTTGAGGTCCTTTTTCCGGGAAAATGTGATGAATTCCAATTTGGCCTGATCATAAGAGCCTACCAATTCGCACAAGTTTTGTAGAAGAAAACAAATGTACCTAAAATTTTTGTTTTTGATAAGATACTCAAAGCTCAGATCGTCCTCTTTCTTCTTTTTGCCCTTAACATTGGATGATTCGCTCAGAGCGTCTTCGTCAGGTGGTGTTGACAACCAATCTAATTTGCAAACTTTCATCAACTCGTTGAGAAGATGATGGACAAGGCCAACTGTGTAGCTTCGTGCATTCGCATCTTTCATTTCCACGTCGTCATAGTCATCTTGAGGTGACGAGACAGACTTCAAGTCATCAAGCAAATAAACTTTGAGTGGCATTATTGTCTTTCCGTCATAGTTGTCGATGCGAATCATTTTAGAAGCAACCTCGAGGAAAACTTCAGTATTCCTAGACGCCAAGAATCCCACTTCATCAAGAAAGTGGCGCATTTCGAATTTAGTGGTGTTGTGGCGCTTGAATTGTCTAGCTATTTCTGCCGACATGACGTCCTTAAGAATTTCTTTGTTCTCGTGACAAGCTCTGATAACAAGTATAACGCCATTGTGAATGTCTTTGTGATATTTCTCGTCGCTAAACTTGTAGAAGGTATTAATTCTTGTAACAATACTCTTTAACAAAGGTGAAGATGCAACGTCCCTCAGAAATGCTTCCTCTTTCGCGAGTAAGTACATGACTTTGCACATGACTATAGCCACACGAGCATTCAGTTGAGGCTGCAAAGGTAGCATAGCTTGTGCAATTTTTTGCTTCATTTCACCAGTTTCAGTAATTTCAGAGAGCCACTTAATATTTCCTGAGAAGGAATCGCTAGTAGCAGTAAATAGTGGGAGGAGTAATGTAAGTCCATCTGCGAAATAATCCAGGTCAATTGAGGTTGCCGCGGAAGAAAGATCGCTTAAAAATAAATCAACAAACTCAAAGTAATTGCGCTTCTGGCTCTCATCTGTAGCATTGTCGCGTGAGTGGGGAGTCTGGAAGAGGTATTCGTTTAAAAATTTTGCCAACCTACTAAGCTTACCTAGATTTGGCTGGGTCTTATTTTTGGACAAGGTCTTTGCCATATCAACAACCGCAAAGAGAAGATCTGTTTCTTGCGGCATCGTAGTAAAAGCATCGCTCAACGAACTTTCGATAACAGGATCACAGGGCACTGAAGCTGCCAACTCCACAAGCACTCTCTGTGACATCATCTCAACCTCTTTATCTCTCCCAGCAATCAAAAGATCACCTTTGTTGCTCTTGATAGGCTCATAGATGAATGATTCGCCTAAATCAATGGCGGAGATAATTTCCTTGTATTTTGGCCAAGACTTGTTTGCACTTTCCAAGGATTCATCGGAGATATTTGAGATGTTTCTAATTCCTCGAACAAAAGAGAGAAATTTTTTACATGCATCCTCTTCAATCCGTAAATTCGATTTCAAAAACTCCATAGCATCCGTAGGGTAGGCCATCTTGTGTTCATCCAAAGGATAATATTCATTGGTTGGTTCACAGCTCCAGACATTAGAAATCAAAGCTATAAGATGGTCCGGAATCGCAATGGGCAATTCAGAGAGGCTGCTGTAATCATTCTCGGAAAACATTTTTGAGCGTGATCCGATAGTGTTCACGAGCAAATTTAAGCATTGCAAAGATGCCTCGCACCGAATGCCATCGAGAATAAGAGTATCTTTGTTGCAATAATCTTTGTTGTAATACGACCACAAGTAAGGAAATTTAGTCAAATTTCCCAGCTCAATGAAGCTGGAGAGATATGGCACAGCAAGTGCAAGGAACTCCACGTTTAGTTGAGCCAAGGAATAGTCAATATTGTGAGCGTTTTTGGATTTTTTTGACTCATGCTCAGCTTTGAACTTCTTAATATGCTGAAGCTCGCTGATCGAGGGCATTTGTTGGAATAACTGGATGCAAATTTCCGTGATATATTGATAGACATTTGTAGTCTGAAAGAAATTCACAACGAAAGATGTATAAGGAAATTTCCCAATGGGGCTACCTGAAGTAATTCGTTTGATCAAGTAAATCGAAAATAAGCGATAAACTGCAGCATTGTAAGCCGACAATGTCTCAGGCTTTTTGAGAAGATCTTGGATCCAAAAGGCAATCATTCTAGTAGCCTTGACAAAGGTCTGCATGCTAGAGAACAGTAATTGGTCCTGTCTTCGAAGCATGCAACTGTGTGTTATTCCGCTGATGAAGTGATATGAGTTACCTCTAATGAGATCAAACACTCTGCGCAATTGAAGTGTATTAAGAAACTTTCCGCCACACTGAGCCTTATCTTCAGGATCCTGAGGAGACGCAATACCCACTCTAATCACTGCGTCACACTGTATGAAGCGAATTTTGGGCATTGTTTTGTTCGCGATTGATTGCGGGCAAGAGGTGTGTAGAGCAATCTCTTCCATGAACGATGTTTCGGTCAACTTTGTTATTTTCTGAATAATGTCCAAATTTGCGGCAAGGAACTCCGCCCAGGGGCCAGGAGTGAAGCTGTTCGAGCTATGGAGATAGATGTTTACGATGAAATGTAAAAGATTCAGGATCACCAGCAACTCCGACATGAGAAAGGCCGCACTTGGTGGGTCACCCGCAAACTTTGCAAAAAACAGGACTTCTCCTTCGTACAGCAAGAGCTCATTGACTCCTGACAGGCTTAACTTTTCATGCAACGTGCTTAATATAATGTTCATTCCATTAGGATAGTTAAGCGATCTCAAGAGCACCTCAAGATCTCTCAGACCATTATTATCCAAAAAATCGTAGGGTAAATCGGGAATGAGCAAATATTGAAGCCAGGTTTCGAAGGGAACTTGAGCACGTATTTCGCTCTGCCAGACGTCATTGTGGTCTAATATCGAGGCAATAAATATGAGAAATGCGTCATATAAATAGGATGCGGGAGAATTTTCCCATGAAGAAGGCTCAGAAATCATTGTGTCGCTCGTATCTTCGGTGCCCGAAAACAATGAGCCAGATCCGGTGTTGTAAAATTCACGTGGATTGAATTGTTTCTCCAAGAATTGGTAGAACTGCTGGCCCATTAGAGTGATTTCATCTATGATAACTGGTCTTAGGTCTGCGTTGTGTCTTCCCAAAGTTCTCATGGAGCTGCTCAAATTTGGTGTCAAGAAGCTCGCCATTAACTCCATAGCACAGTCAGTTTTGTAAAATAACTGAAAGTAGGTATGTATAGCCTTGGAATTGACAATATTTTGTAGCCCATCCTTGCTTAAAGCAATAGCACCCAAGACTTCTAACAAAGATAAAAGAAGGTCACTATTCGGAAGAAACAAGTTTTCATAGTTATCAAAAAGACACTTGATTACTCCTGCTTCTTTGAGAATAGAAAAAGCAGTAGGATCGTTATGAATAATTTGAGTTATAGCCTCAATGGTCTCGCTAAGGATCACAGGTCCAAAGACACGAGGGTTCTCAATCACTTTTATAAAGCTTGAGAGAATCAGAGAGTCAAACAAGTTCCTCAATCTATCCCCCGCTTCCGATTGGATGAGTCCGATGACAAACTTTAGGAGAATCTTTATGTAGCTCACCTGCTTCAAAGAGATAGTGTGATAAACCTCAACTATTTGTGGACCACCACCATCATAACCAGGATTGTCAAGAGCAAAGGTAATCTCGTAATTGATCGAGTCTATCAAAAGACGAAAGCCATCGTTGTCTGCAAAGTTTACCACTAGCTCAACCGATGATGAGAGGAGGACAGATATCACGCGGACCGCGGTGGTAGCAACCCACCGATTATTTGTATGTATATTCATAAAGGACATTAGCTCAGTGAGTAAGCCACCAGCCACAAGACGAGGAGCCAAAGTACGCGAATCAACCAAATTTGGTAGAATTGCTAAAAACAAGCGATAACTTTCCTGGCAGTTGCTCTTGTCTTTGCTCCTGATTGTTTTGTTGATGAAACGAAGAACCTGGTAAAGCAAGCCGTGGTTGACATTCCCACCGAGGTGGCGCACAAGCTCACTTCCCCACACGCGCCTCAGTGAAATTGCTCGAATAGTTCGCAGAGCAGTCTGAAAGATCTCGTCCGAGATGAAGGGAAAGTATTCTGGAGACACCAAGTCCATGAGAAAACTCAAAGTGTAAGGCTCTGTCTCAAAGAGCTGACAAGACGTGAAATCAGTATTGAATGTAAGGCACACGTAAGCAATGGCCAAGCATTTTATGCGAAGTAATTTTGCTCTGAGAAGCATTGAGTCGTCAGAGTTCGAGTTAAACGCTTTCGCGTTGAGAGCATGGAAAGTAAAAGATGCAAGAGCGTGACCTGGAAGTAATTCGGAACCCTTGTCGCAGATTTGCTCAAATGAAAGTTTGCGTACATTCTCCTCGTTGAGGCGGAAAGTACAGAGTCCTTCTTGCTTCTTTTCCTTTTCCTTGGAACCCTCGTGTTTTTTATTCCTGTCTTTGGCAGGTTTGTCCTTTTCCTTGAATAACTTGTCGTCCTTGAGCCTCGGCATCTCAGAGTTGTAAAAGTCAAAAGTCAAGGACCTCCACTTGGCAGGGTACTTTTTCAGATGATCGAGGGCATCCACCAAGCTATAATGGTCAGAGTGTGCCTTTCTTGCGTTAGGGGCCGGGTTTGGGTGAGCCTTCTCTTCGTCGATCCTGCTCTGAATGAAGCTGGCCGGAACAGGTGGAGGAAAAGCATGTGCAATCTGAAGAACTTTTAGGCGGAGGGCTTTAGCCGGGTAGTCTGCCGTGGCACTATAGCCTTCTGCAAGGGAAACGCAGAGGTCAAGGGCAGCCAACTTGATTTCCACGGAAGGGGTGTCGATCAACTTGAAAACGCGGTCCGAGCTGGAGTAGAGCTTGCGGTTGACACAGTTCTCGAGCAAGAGCTTGGAGAATTGTAGACAAGCCACCACTAGAGCTGTGTCCTCGCTGGATATCTCGCGTAACTTAGGGAACTCTTGGTCGTAGCCATACTGCGCAATGATATCCTCAAAGAGCTCATCAAAGTGGTTGAGAACCTTCACCCAATGAACGAGATCCGACTTAGGATAGTTCCATACCATGGACGCGTTGAGAAGGGCGCCCAACTGGGACCTTGGGCACAATGTGATTTTGCCAATCAACGCATCGAAATGCTTGCCGCGTTCGGCCTCAAGGAAGCCTGGTTTTTTGAAGGTAGTCATTTCAGATCGCCGAAGTGGAAGTTTGCAGAGGATGGGAGGGAGTCGGCAGAACGCAGAAGTCCGGCCACAGATGTGATGATCGGGTTTGTATCGATCACAGACGAGGAGTGGTTTGACGCCAGCAGTATGCACTAAAACTTCGCAGCCTTAATGGATGTGTTTCTTCTCAGCGACAGTCTCGGCACTGGTAGCCAATGATTCGGGGAAACGGTAGTAGTATGGCGGCAATGCAGCGGAGGGCTCAATGACGTTGGAGTAGCGAGGAAACTGCAATTGTTTTTGGATTGTGGGTCCTGGTATATATCCTGCTAAGCGTTGCAACAGATGAGTAGGAAAAAGGGGAGAGACCTTCAAAATGGCAAATGTCCAGCGTAGGGTGAAAAAGTAGGGGCCGGAGCTTTGCTCTGCTAGTCGCACTTCCGGTACCCCTGATGCAGGAGCCGAGCAGGAGTTTCCGGGGCACTCCCCATGGAGAATCGAAGCACCACTCCCTGAAAGGACGGGGCCCTGTGTTTGCCATGACTTCATAGCTTTCAAGCTCCAGTGGCTTTTCCCGATAATCTCCTTGCGAAAATCGTGCTAACAAGCACGGCAAAACGGTAGGTCCAGAGCACCGCGCAGAGGTACTGTGGCCGCGCGCTGCTCTGGTTCTTGGTGCGAGTTACACTACGTGGTAGGGCGCCATTTTGGCAGCACCTGGGCTGTAGACACCGGCTGAGTCACAGACGCTAGCACTCGTGGGTGCTGTGGCTTGGTCATTGCGGCTTGTCAGGAGCCCAAGGCGTCTGCTCAATTGTGCCTCGGGATACCCTGTGATTGGTCGAAGACTGCCCCGTCCAACAAAGGGACCATCTGTGCCTCGGCTGTTCACACTGACTCCACCGCGTGGGTTGGGCCTGCGTTATGGGCCCAGTGCCGACCAAAACACCTCTGCTCTTGTCAAGGATGTAGAATCGCGTCAGAACCGTACGTGGGTAAACTTACGTTTGGCCTGAGGTGCGTGTTCAAGAAGGCCCGGAGTTAGCGCACTTGACAAGTACCGTCAAACAATCGCCGACGCTGGGTGTGGCCCTTCTTGCTGAAGCCGTGTAGCATCAACGAGGTTAGACTCCCCGTGGTGTACGGGTGTGCCCATCCCGCACTCGCGGCACCCATTACCCTCGAGCCGACACTGTACTTCCACTCAACACACACCACATTCCACCAATGTCCACGGTCAAAAGCAAGCGGTCAATGCTCCCGCCTATCAACCTCATCTTCAAGTTCTTGCAACAGCAGGCGCTCGTCACTATATGGCTCTACGAGCAGACCGGGCTGAGAATACAGGGCAAAGTCAGAGGCTTCGACGAGTTCATGAACATTGTGGTGGACGATGCCGTGGAGGTGTGTACCAAGTCCGGAGCACGTGAGGAGCTCGGCCGGATTCTTCTCAAGGGCGATAACATTGTGTTGATTTCAAGCCCCGATGTCTAGGGACCCACAAGTGGCTCGCTATCGGGAATCGCAAGTTCCTGTTGGAAAAGACTGCCGCTGACCTGAACAGCCGCCAATCTCGATTTCCAACTGTGTGCCGGCCAGAGTAGTGACGTCTCTCATGGAGGGCACTCCACCTGCACACACTCGGCCCGGCTGAGTATTCAATCATTGGGCACGTACCCATTTCGAGCGCAGAATTCCATGGCTCCAGCTGCGTGGTCCATCCTCGTATCGATGTATTGTCGATTTGCTTGAAAGTCTGCCTGAAGCGTACTATCATGACATTGCGGAGCTTGGATCGCGATCCGGGCACCTTCGTGGCTTCAGTCTCTTTGTGGGTGGTAATCTCCTTGATCTCGGGCGCAGGCGAAGGTCTGTGCTGGAACTCTCGATGCGAGTGAGTTTTTCATTACCCGAAGAGCTACAAAAACGCCAGGCAGAAGGGTTGTAGGGCAGTCATTGGCGGCCCCTCACTTCAGCTCGGAGCATGAGTTACACTTGTCTGACGGAGCACTCTACGTGATTTCAGTAAGCTTTTATTGAGTATAAACAGTCCTGGATTAGCATTCATAGCTGGTCGGCAAATTGATCTCCACGGCCTTAGGGCCATAGTCTTACTGCGTTCGCTGTTCAAGCAATCACGCAAGCTGGAGACCAGCCGTATTTGGTCTTGATAGTCCAAAAGTTGTCCTTTGGGGCAGGGGTGTTTTTCTTTGAGTTCTGTTGCGGAGCGGCCATTGTTAAGATTGTTTGATGTGGGTGGCATGGCAGAACTCACACCGTCTTATATATACGTAAAGCGTCTTTAGGCGCACGAAATGTACACACTGTGTCTGCAAAGGCGTTTCATCACATGCCAAGTAGCAGCGTTTCATCACATGCCAAGCAACACATCCCGTGCGTCTCAAGTAACGAAGAGTTGCCTAATTCGGCGGTAACAATGGCCCAAGATGTGGGACACGCACCGTATCAAGTGACGTTTTCTGCGAATACCAGCCTCCCCTTTTTCTGACGTGTCGTCTCCATGCGAGGCAGCTGATTGACCTGCGCTGTTCATGGTTGATGTGCCTCAAAAGCTGCTTAATCTACTAGACCGCAGACTTGTGCATCTCCAAAGCGCCTCAGGTTTCAAGATTCCGTAGCCCATTCATCGGACTAAGAGTTCATTTCGATGCCGCCATAAAGGGACCTATCGCCCCAGAAGCTCTACTGCTGAGTCTGAGAGCGGCCGCCGTCCAACATCACAGGGTCAAGGCAACTCATGGTGCCTGAGGTCCGAAGAGGAAGTTTTCGTAACAGCATTCAGCTGCTACGCTTGGACAAAAAGGCGCATTCTAGCCGCTCAGAGAGCCTCAGCAACGGCCCAATAGTGGTGATCGTGTCCTGCAACGCGGGGAAGAATGCGGCCGCCACCGGGGAACCGGCTCGGTGCAGTGGTGGTGGGACAGCAAAACTCGTTCATCGCCTGCGTGGTTATCTGAAGAGTCGTCATCTCCGGCACATCCCAATGCATCACTGGTCTGATGCAGGCAACGCCAAACACCTGTAGAGCAGTCTCATCCATAGCTGTCCCGCTTCATTGCACTGTCCTTGCACACAATACCCGGACAAGGTCAAACAGCATCGACGCGTCACAAGCCAAGCTCGTTTCACACCTGCAGAGCAAGAAAGTCCACCCGCTTGCGTTTTTTGGGCGACTCCTCCGCCCAGCCATGCCGTAGCTTGCTTCTTTTGTCACGGGCCTCCTTCAGCACGGCACTCGTATACAGTCTGATCTGCTGTTGTCGGAGGGCGTGGTTTTCGTCTTTCTGGGCGTTGGACTTGGGTTTCACCGCCACATCTGAGTCATCGGGATCAGAGTTTGTATCGTCGGTTCCATGAAAGGCCAAGTCAGAATGCAGTGTAGAAGCATCGGCTCCTGGGCCTACACCTACCATGCTGTGCTCCCGGTCTTTTGGGCCGCTGCGTTCTTTGAGCACCTGTCGCGAGCGCCGCCTGGCGTCAGGGGCTTGAGATGTGTTTCGCGGCGTTGGGTCTTGGGGATCTTCAGTGCCTGCTCGTGGTTCGCCAGCCGTTCCGTGGCTGCCCATAGCTTGTCATTAGTGGCTGATATGTGCTGTGCAGGGCTCTCCATGGCACCATGCGCAGCCGCGCCCGTACACCCAGTTCCCCGCCGTCTCGAAGAGTGCCTTGAAACTCTGCAAGCCTGGGACTTCCCGGGATGCTTGTGTCTTTTGAAGCGCCTATTCGGATGCTTCAGATTGGACAATGTTTTTCTTCGAGTGTCGTGTCCGAGGAATGACTCCACTTACTGCAGCAAATGTGCTCGTGGGTGCAAATCTGCGAACGAGCCCCGTTTTCCTGCCGCCGCAGCCTTTTCTGGAGGCCTAGAGAGTGATAGTGTGCAAGAATGTCAAAGTGACGATGCAATAGAATGTCAGAGTGAGAGTAAAAAAAAGTGACCAGTGACAGAGTAAAAAAAATGACGAGTGACACGTAATATAGTAAAAAGACTAAATGACTTGCCATCTACGCTTTAGAGGACCTACTGCGCACGGGCTGCAGGTCTTGGGCGAAAAGAGCTAGTTTTCATGGCCCCTGCCCGGAGCGAAAATGCCGTACTAGGCATACATTATTCACGCCCAAGGCGCGCCATGGCCACTTTGTTCTTGCGGCATCTCTTGCAACGGAACTACTCCAGCTCCAGCACATGCGTTGCCTGCAGGCGCGCGTTGCTACCACGTCTCATGAGATCATGTCTCACGTCTGCCTTGACTCTGCAATGAACAACAACACCAACAACACGCGAGCAATACCCGGCAGCCGAGCAATACCGTCTGGCACACGCCCACCGCCGTCAGCGCAGAATTTCCGGCCGCCTCCGCCCACTCAGAAGCCGTCGCAGGCTTCCAACACGTTTCATCTGGCACACACGTCTACCAAAGGGCCCACTACCGAGCAGTACACCGCCGAGGAGGAACGACGCATTCAACAACTGCTCAACAAGGTTCTCGGGCCGGAATATGTGAGTTTTCGCCCCGGTGGCGGGGGCCAGAACGTATCATACATCGAGGGCTGGAAGGCGCTCAATCTCGCCAACGAGGTTTTTGGGTTCAATGGGTGGAGCTCACAGGTGATCAGTGTGCAAGTAGATTTCTTGGACTCGCTTGGGTCGGGCCGTGTGTCCTTGGGTCTTTCCGTGGTGGTGCGGATCACTATACGTGATGGCACTTTCCATGAGGACATCGGGTACGGCTTCATCGAGAATGCCAAGGGCAAGGCTGTGGCGTTTGAGAAATGCAAAAAGGAGGCTTTCACCGACGGACTCAAGCGCTGCTTGCGCTGCTTCGGCAATGTGCTTGGGAATTGTTTGTACGACAAGGGGATTGTGGCAAAGATGCAAAAGGTAAAGCTTCCGGTTCCAGAGCTACAGCCGGAGGATTTTCATAGAGACCCATTGGTGGTCAAGCGGGAGCAAGAGCGGGTCACGCGAGCCGTTCGGGTCTACGGGCCGAGTGCGAGCAAGTTGGACTCCGGGGAAAAGACTGTCCCAAGTGGCCATTTGGAACCAGACGACACTTCAACCGACCTTTCAAACGGAATCAGCTCAAGTGCTCTAATCCCGAATAGAGGCTCTGCTGCTACCACAGCAGATCGCGCAGCGACAAAAGGAACGATGTCGGATAGCAACATGACCAAAGGCACAACGAATAATGGCGCAACGACTAATAGTGCAACGATAAATGGCACAACGAATAATGGCACAACGAATAATGGCACAACGAATAATGGAGCCACGTCTAATAATACTGTGCCTAATGGAGCCGCAAACCAGGCGATTAGGGCCGTGAAGGACTACGACCTTGATGATTTCGACGAGCTGTTTGAGTTTAGCGATGACTTGCCCGGAGATGGAGCAGAGCCTAGTGATCAGATAGAAGACTATGATATGGACTTGCTCGACGGCGCCGAAAAAGGCAACAGGAGCTTTGAAAACAAGTCTGACGATAAACTGGCCCCGGAGCAGGTGTTCTTCACAAGCTCAAAGAAAGCAATCGACCTACAAAAAGATCCCGAGCAAGGAAACATTCCTGTGTATGACCACAAATTCGTGGCCAGTAGCGTCAAAAGGACGGTGGATCCTTTCAAGTCTCAAAAGGTCAGACGTGCGGACCTCCCTCCAAACTCTAGCCAAGCCGGTGGCCGCACAGGGTCAGCTATACCCAGCGCAGGTGCTGTGGGGAAGCGGCCTCTCGGAATGCCACCTTCTCAGAGACAGCACCCGAAAAGGCTCCACAAGGATGGAGATTAGGATGTATATTTGCACCGTTTATGAATTGAGAGAAAAATCATAAGCGTCTTTTGCACCGGCTGATACGGACGAAGCTCGCTTCGGAAAAAGTCTGCTACATATCACCAAAGAAGGTCCGCTAAAGGCCTCGAATTCACCAGCATTGTGCCTGCCGCTGTGGCACTGTGTGCAGGATATGGAGATTGCCCGCGGGGTCCAGATGAACGTCAAGCGCATGGGAGGGTTTTGCAAGACTGCTTGGAGTGCGCAATCTTCCTCATCGTTTCCGCCTTTTTGTACTGGGGAAATCAATCCCTGTCACCGGGCCATAGCCATAGCCTTTCTCACCTCTCAAGGTCTTTATAATACCATATCTCATCTTGCGTACTCGCAGCAGGCTTCATCAGCAGTAGTTTGGCCGAGACATCACCAGCCCAACAAACTCAATCATGCCCCGCGATCTCAGCTCCGTGTCGTGTCTTCTTTCCAACATTGGTCCCTACAATGAAATGCCCACGGAGTTCTCTCCAGAGCAGGCACTGGAAACGCTTGCAACATCCAAAGTCCTCATCATCGGCGCCGGTGGCTTGGGGTGCGAGATCATCAAAAATTTGGCAATGGTGGGCTTCAAAAATCTACATATAATTGACATGGACACCGTGGATATCTCCAATCTCAACCGACAATTTCTCTTCCGGCAAAAAGATATCGGAAAGCCCAAAAGCGTCACTGCGGCCGCCGCAATCCGGGAGCGGCTCCAGGACCCCGAGTTGAGTATTGAAGCCCATTTTTGCGCCATTCAGGATATGCCGTCCGAGTTTTTTCGGGGATTCTCCACCATAATCTGCGGCTTGGATAATGTGGAGGCCCGCCGCTGGATCAATTCACTTTTGGTGGGCTTCGTGGACGAGCAACTTAACGGGCTAATCCCCTGGGTTGACGGCGGCACAGAGGGCTTCCGCGGCCAGGCTAGGGTGATTCTTCCCACCCTCACATCGTGCTTCGAGTGCTCCTTGGATATGCTACTGCCGAAAAACACCTACCCTGTGTGCACAATTACAAACACACCTCGCTTGCCCGAGCACTGCATCGAATGGGCCAGCCAATTGGAATGGCCGAGGCGTTTTCCCGACCAGGGATTTGACGCCGATGACCCTGCTCACGTGGACACTATGTTGGAAATGGCGCTCTCCCGCGCTCGGCAATTTGGCATCGAGAATGTAACTCGGGCTCTCATGCTTGGGGTCGTGAAAAACATCATTCCAGCCATTGCATCCACAAACGCCGTTATAGCGGCCGCCTGTTGCAATGAGGTGTTCAAAATCGTCACCTCGTGCAATCCCATCTTGGACAACTACATGATGTATCTGGGGGACGACTCCATTTTTACGTATACGTATTCTCACTCCAAGAAGCCTAGCTGTCCAGTTTGTGGTACGGAAGCAAAGCGCATTGTGGCACAGCGCTGGTGGACATTGGAGGACTTTGTGCTCTGGCTCGGAACACAGCCTGAATTTTTCATGAAGAGTCCCTCCATTACCTCTTCAAGCGCTAACTTGTACATCAGTCACCCTGAGATTTTACGGCAGCAAACTGTGCCGAATTTGCCGAAATTGTTGCTGACTTTGGTGGAACCAGGCGAGGAGTTGGCAGTAAGTGATCACGACTTAAAGATCTTCATGACCGTGGCGATTTCGGCATACGAAGGAAAGTGTGAAAGACCCATAGATCACTGAGCTACAGATCGGGTGGGTGATGCTCACTTTCTGCTTGATCATACAATGAACAAACGGGCTGTTCAGTGACTACTGCTTACCCTATCCGTAGTCACCGGATTGAGGACTACTGATTACACTGATGAGGGATTCTTGGGATGGGCTCTTTGTACTATTTTGTGCTATGATGGCTTGAGCTGCTTCGAGCTTGCAGTGCCTGGCTAACATCAAGCGGTGTTTTCCATTGACCTCATTTCCCTCAAAACCAAACTGTTGAACTCTGAGGGGTTATCAAGATAGATGTGATGGCCTGCATTTGAGACTACACATACACGGCTTTTGGTGTCTGAGTGATGTGTGTTGATGAGCCTAGACGCTTGAATGCCTCCCTCTTTGTCCATCCAATCGTGAGTTCCGTAGCACCAGAGTAACTCGCACGTGAGGTTTTCAATGCCTCGCTCTAATAGTGGAAATCGGGCATCAGCCCCGGGTGCCAAGAGGTGGTTGAGCATATATTCGCCGGACCCTGGGCTTTGAAATATGCCATACGCATACTTGTGAAGCAACTTAGCTTTAAGCGGCGCTAAATTAGCAAATCTTCTGCTGGACCACATGCTGACAAGTTTGGAACCCAAGGGCCCTGCCTTACGCACTAGCGAAAATGGACTAATATTTTGCTCCCAGAGCTTGGCAAAGTATGCCGGGACAGGCACTTGACGGCGGTGTCGCATGACAGCACCTGGTGACACCATCAACATTTTGGAGCAGAAGCCAGGGTTTTTGAGCCCGTACGTGGCCATGAGGTATGCGCCCATGGAGTGGGCCAAAACCATGTTTTTTCCATTACTTTGGGTTAAATTCCGTGCGGTAAGCCACTCCTGGAAAGAGTCGTGAAAAAAAGACTCGACAGACGCTAGCGAGTTTGCAGAGAATTTGGGCCGAGACGAGCAGCCATAGCCCAAGAGGTCAATGGAGTGAACAACCCACTTATCCCGCAGAAGCGCCTCAAAATTCTCCACGAAAAAGCCAAGACCGGCGCCATAACCGTGGACGATGATCAAGTGATTACACTGGAGGTATTCCAAGGAATTGGCATCTGCACTCTTCGCCAAATGCAGAGGGTATATGACAAATTCATTGATGGTATCGCCCGAGCGAAGACGCGTTTGAACAACCTCAGCTTTTCTTCCGAGCGAGTCTTGATCGGGATAAAATGGAAGCAAAGAGAGTAAGTCATGCTGGAACTTAAGAGGGTTTTTCCTCCACGCAAAATCTTGCAACAGCTCTCTGGCGGATAGAGGGAAGCGGGACTGGAGGAGGCGATTGAAAGGAACCGACGTGGGATGCGTGGGAGCTTTGTATTTGGAAAGCGGCTTAACGGCTCTTGTGCTTGCTTTGGTGAATTTCGAAGCATAGTATGGCGCCTGTGATGAGCTGTATCTTACAGGGCTTAAGACTTTCCCGGTATAAAAAGAAGGTGGTTGGATGGAGTGAAGAATGGGTGCTCTTACTCGCATGGTACTGGGCGTCACTCCATGAGATGTGTTGCTATCAATGATGCCAACGGCCCAGTGATGAGCCGAGCGAGCAACCGCCGGTGTACGGGTCTCCATTCCGGTGTCCGGGTTTAGCTACAGCGGACACTGAATCATGCCCCATAAAATGCAGTGAAAATGAGCAAGTCCCCAAGTTGCTTCATTTTCCCTGATAAGTACGCTTATGGCACTGCGCAGGCTTCCTTCGAGGGTGAAGATGCGGAAGACTATCGATATTATGTGCTTAGCGCTTTACGGTGATAGATGAGAAGTCTCTATTTCTTGCGCCCGCTGGTGGTGAACAATAGGCTTTGAGCAAAAATGAGCTGATGGTTCACGCTCGAATTACAGTTCCTTGAGCGCGCATCTGATATTTTCCGACCGGCTCTAAAATTAAAACCAGTAGTATTACGCATGATTTACACAATAAGTTTTTGCACCCTGAATGCAGTGCTGCAAAACACTCTCTTAACCACCCGCCATTGGTCCTGCCGTATTACTGTCTTCCAAATTAAAATTACATCCTTAAAATAGATTCACAGGTCAAACATAAAGCCATTCTGGCCTCTTCTCCTAATACCTTAAAGGGCTGGGCTTGTAGAGCTTGGAAAGCATTGTCCCGGCGCCGTGCAGGCATTGTCATTTGTGTGGCACGTGATGTTGTGCCACAAACCTGCGTAGTGGCGCGCGAGACGATAAAGATAATGTGGTTGGAGAGATGTCGCAGTGCATAGGTGTGCAGATTATCGAAAAAATCATGGACCATAAACGCATGCCCGGAATAGGCACACCCACATTTCTCAAGTCTAATCTCGAAGCGCCGTGTGGTGACAATAGTCGGAATGTGTAGAGTATTGGGCTTGAACCCCAGTGGCTTCACATGCCTTTGGAAGTATGCTCGCATTGTATGTGCGCAGAAAATAATGCCGGAGAAGAAATAGTACCCAATGTAGATTCGCCCTCTAGTGGCCCCCACGCGACGCAGTAAACGACAATAAAAAAGTTGGTGCATGCCCTCGCAGCAAAACCGTAACCTGGGCCCACCCTCGCAAATAGCCAACGCGTATGTAGCACCCATTGTCGCTTTGGCATTCATAGGAGAAATTTTTATCAGACCCATCTTGCATGGAAGTGTGCACACAGTGCGCGGGTGCCCGCTAGCATTGGCCAGGTAGCTGCAAGTGTGCACAAGTGGCGCTACGCGGCAATCCATATGCAGATGACCGCCGTCATTGGCTGCGTCAACCGAAATTCGGGACCAGGCCGATGCAATGCGGCAGCAGCCCCAGGATATAAAAAAACAGGTCCCCTGAGCAAATATCTTTTCCTTTTTTTCTTTAGCCTGTTCTTACATCCATAGGGGGGATTCCTTTTCACACAGAACACTTCTAGCTGCAAGACCCGGACAGATGCGTGCGTTTTCCGTCTTACTCTTGTCGATGCTCGCCAGCCTTGTGGCAGCAGAAACCCACACGTGGTACTTCAACACCACTTGGGTCGAGGCCAACCCCGACGGAGTCTTTTCGCGTCCCGTGATCGGCTTCAACAACTCGTGGCCATTGCCAACCTTGAGAGTCACCACGGGCGACCGTGTGCAGGTCTACTTGACCAACGGCTTCGATGACAGAAACACCTCCTTGCACTTCCACGGAATGTTCCAGAACGGAACTTCCCAGATGGACGGTCCTGAGATGGTCACCCAGTGCCCCATTGCTCCTGGCGACACCATGTTGTACAACTTCACCGTTCCCAACCAGGTGGGTACCTATTGGTACCACTCGCATACCGCGGGTCAGTACGGAGATGGTATGAGAGGTCTCTTCATTATTGAGGAGGCCGAGAAGTCCGACTACCCCTTTGATTTCGACGAGGAGGTCACTTTGCCAATTGGTGAGTGGTACCACCATAACGCAGACTACTTGATCCCCAAGTTCTTGAACAGATTCAATCCCACGGGAGCTGAGCCTATTCCTCAGAACACCTTGTTCAACGAGACCAGAAACAACACTTGGGAGGTGCAGCCTAATACCACGTACTTTGTCAGAATCGTCAACGTTGGTGGTTTTGTCTCCCAGTACTTGTGGATGGAAGATCACGAGTTCACTGTTGTGGCCGTGGACGGTGTCTACGTGAAGCCCAACACCACGTCTATGCTTTATGTGACCATTGCTCAACGTTACGATGTGTTGATCACAACGAAGGACTCCACCGACAAAAATTACGCATTCATGAACTCCATTGACTTGGACATGTTGGATGTTTTGCCCAGCGACTTGATTGTGAACTCCACCAACTACATCACTTACAACTCCGACGCAGACAAGCCCGAACCTTATACCGTCGACTCTCTCGATGACTTCTTGGATGATTTCTACTTGCAGCCCCTCTCCAAGGAGAAGATCTTGCCTGACTCTGACACCCAAGTCGTGATCGACGTTATGATGGACAACTTGGGCAACGGTGTCAACTACGCCTTCTTTAACGACATCACTTACACCACCCCCAAGGTCCCAGTTCTTGCCACTGCTTTGGAGGCAGGTGATGATGCTACCAACAAGGAAATTTACGGTAACACTAATGCCTACGTCTTAGACAAAGATGATGTGGTTGATATCGTGCTTAACAACCAAGATACGGGTAAGCATCCTTTCCACTTGCACGGTCACGTCTTCCAGGTGATTGCCAGAGGTGAAGGTGTCCCAGACGACGAGAGCCCTGTAGCTTTTGACAGCAACAACCCTCCGGAGTACCCTGAGTACCCTATGGTCAGAGACACTGTTTATGTGAACCCTCAATCGTATATCGTGTTGAGATTCAAGGCCGATAACCCTGGTGTCTGGTTTTTCCACTGTCACATTGAATGGCACTTGGAGCAAGGCTTGGCCATTGTGTTGATTGAAGCCCCTACCGAGATGCAAAAACAGTCTTCCCAGGCCCTCACCGACAACCACAAATCTGTTTGTGAAAACGTTGGAGTTGCTTACACGGGAAATGCCGCAGGTAACACCGACTACTTGGACTTGACTGGTGCAAACGTCCAGCACAAGCCATTGCCTGCCGGTTTCACTGCCAGAGGTATCGTTGCGTTGGTCTTCTCTTGTATTGCTGGTGCTCTTGGAATGGTTGCCATCAGTTTCTACGGAATGTCGGAAGCCAAAAACATCGAGGAGCACGTCATCAGAGACTTGGACGTGGACCTCTCCGACGAAGACGAGATTGAGCTTGAGGCTGAGGAAGCTGCTTCTTCGGAACTCTCCAACCGCAAGTAATAATGCAGGATGAGATGGGCTGATTGGTCAATTGCAGTGAAACCATGGGCTTTTAATTAAGTGTGTGTATCGAGAATATGCCCATGATTCACGTTGCTATGTGTGCAGTTGTCCGTTTGCTCCAATCCGGCTGCTTGATTACTTTCCCTATATGTTCAGAACGGCTCGACCACTTTTTTTTACACCCCCACCCCATGTTTTTAATATAAGAACCTTGATATTACGGCCTGCAGCCCATGGCGTATCACTGTAGTGCTGAACTTTCTATACTCGACGCACTCGCGCCTCTTGTTTCTCTTTCAGAAGATGAGTTTATTTAGCGTGGAACTGAAACCACTTTAAGATATCCTCCTGCATGCGCGCCCATATATCTTCCGCTACCACCAACATTGAACCACATGTTCGAAGGCGTGTACATCACCGACGACAAAAACAACCTCGCATATGAGTACTTGGTGTTTACACACGTGCCGACATTCTCTGCCGTGGCGAATACTCTAAAAGCCAAGTTTGCTGACCATGGCACTCAGCCTCTTCAAATGGTGGACATAAACGAGGACTACCTCATTGCATCACACGGAAACCCCCGGTTCGTTGTTTATTTGTTGTGCCTGACCCGCGAGTTTGGGCGCAGCCTCAATCCTCTTTTGCCATTCTTGTTCATTGAGCAGTTGTTGGAGACCATGGCCGAGTACTTTGGTGTGCCTCTTACCACGGTTAAAGTCGACGCCAACAACGACACCTTGACGCTTTTGTTGCACCAGATGATTGCGGACGGCGTTCCCAACATCACTGAATTCAACAACTTGAAAGACTTGGTATCACTGAAAAGTTTTCTCTCCAAGATTCTTCTGACGGGCAATCAATTAGCTTCCGCGGCCAATGCAAAGGCCATATCGTCTATCACCAATCCGCAAACTTCGCCCTTTGCCCTGCCATCTGAAAAGGCCGAGAAAACGGTGCCGTGGCGTACTGCTCATGTACGCTACACCAACAACGAGATGTTTGTCGACGTGGTGGAGTCGCTCAATGTAATCTTGACGCCAAAGTCTCGCAGCAAAGCATACTCTCAGACACAGAACTTTGACTCGGCGTTCTACTCCACTTCCCAAGCTACTTTACTGAGCAAGAAACTCTCGGTGTTGTCTGGTACCATCTCGGGTAGGTTGGAGTTTTTGTCGCACATCTCAGGTGTGCCTGAGATGCAGATTCTTTTGAATTCTGCCGCCAACCACTTAGACACGCCCCGATTTCATCCATGCATAGATCTTCAGTCGTGGCTGAGATCTAAGACTTTGTCGTTTGTCCCTGCAGACGGCAGGTCCGTCTTGATGGACTATTCCATCGACCTTGACGACTTGCCCTTGAAGACAAAGGGCAGAATGCTTGGTTTGCTTGAGTTCAACTACGAAGATGGCTTGGGATTGGCGGGCAACGAAACCGAGCTTCGTATCCAGAGTTCAAAGGATCATGCAGTGGCAAAAATAGAGACTATTGAGATCGAGGTCCACGCGCACGACATCTCTTCGGCAGACTTGGAGATCACGGCGATTAAGGCGGTCCGTGTCACCGAAGGAGACTTCCGGTACAAAGGTGATGGAGTGGGCGTATGGACTATACAAAATCTTCAAACGGGAAACAATCCTGTTCTCCGAGTGGCGATTACCTCTCTGCGTGACGAGGAGCAGCCCCAAAACGATAACGCTGGCTTGCTCGACTTCACAGAGAGATCGAGATGCTTGGGGCCTACTTGGTTTAAAGTCAACTTCATGTACAAAGGTCAGGTGCCCAGCGGGCTCAAGATTGACAGCATGAAGGTCATTAAATCGCAGGGCATGGGTGAGTCGGTAAAGCCGTACAAAGGTGTTAAGTACATGACAAAATGCGGCGACTACACCATACGAAGCAAATGATCCCGATACATCGGTCCGTTTTCTCATTGCTCCAAGAGGCGTTGTACACTTGTGACGTGTTCTTAGGACGAGCACCTGAACCTGCCTCCTAGATTGAACCGCCCATTTGCAATTGTTTGTACAGTCTGCAGCAGTTCTTGGTTTGTGCAGATACATGGCCATACTCGAAGATTGCTTAAGGCAAATTATACAGCCAGGTTCCATGTCCGGCATCATATTTTCTCCCGTGGTAACGGCGTCACACTTGGTGAAGCCGATGAGGATAACCCGCGTGAGCGCAAGACCACCCTCATGTGAGCAATATGTAATAACGGAGTATACATGCATATTTGGAGGTCTAACTAGAAGACTAGATTATCTGTGTGACCAGCTTCATAGAAAATTATCGAAGGTTCACGCGCTTCAAGGCCACTGGCCATGACGAAGCAGGCAAAGCATGAACTTCCACCAAGGCTACGTGGTCTGAGCAGACCGAATAAAAGTCTTCATTCATCAGTTATTGAGAGTGTAGGTAATAGTGCTTTGAAAGCTATCCGAGTAACCTGTTCAGCGGGCCCTCGGTTCATTCCGTCTTCTTGGACCGCTTCAACTTCTCCTTCTGGGCGTTTTTGATCAACACATTGCCAATGAAACTCCCGACAGCCAAACCACCTAATAAAAGGAGGAGGAAAGGCAACTTGATAGCGTAGTCACGAGGTAAGAAGAAGCTCTGAATCAAGTTGTCCTCGTCTAAAAAGGGCAATAAAAAGACCCACGCCGTGTAGTAGGAGAAGACTGCCGTAGCGATCACAAGCATTACCAAGCCAACTAGTTTATCCAAAGCCTGGAGTTAGTATACTGTCCCTGATGGCTGTCATTTGCCACATACCATTGCTGTTGTAGTATGAGACGAGACGGGCGGCTTTACGTGGCCATGGCTTGCACCCGTGCACCAGGGCGCACCGCTACTACACTACCCGAGTCACCCCATTATGTCCAGCCATTGACAGCACCCATGCTTGACAAGTTCAAGTCTAGAAAGGCCCCACTTTCGCTCAGTTCTGTAAGCAATGCAATCAAAAACATCAACTCGGCAGATCTTTCGCCTCAGCTAAACCCCAAGCACTTGCAGATTGTGGCCGGTGACCAGCTCGGCTTACCGCTAGATTCCATAGTGGCCGTGGCCTTGGACCCCGTGCAATCGCTTCTAGCAGTTGCGACCAAGACCGGCTCTGTGCATGTCTTTGGCCAGAGCGCCGTGGAAGTCGTGTTCGAAATGAAGACGAAGGGCGAGATCTTACACTTGAAGTTTGTCAAGGGAGTCTACTTAGTCTGTGTAGAGGCGTCTGGAAACATCACTACATTGTCCCTTCACACCAAAAAAATCATATCTTCGTATCTGGCTCCTAGCGCTGTCACGGCTGCCGAATGTGACCCGTCTATGGATTGGCTAGTGTTGGGCCTCTCCACCGGGGCGGTTCTCTTCTATGACGTGGACCGCAGCAATTTGACTCCGCTTCGACTCGACAACCTACAGAAGGTCGTTTTGCCCAAGCAAAAGTTGTCGCCGGTAATGTCGATACAGTGGCATCCTCGTGACGTGGGTGTGCTCTTAATTTGCTACTCGCACTGTGCCGTGCAATACTCCATTCAGCTGGGCGCAATCCGCAACGCATTCGTATATCTGTTGGCGGCCAATTGCAAGGGCTTTCAGTTCTCCAATGATATCGAAACGGGCGGCAAGAAGAAGCTTTTTGGCTCCGCCAAGGAGGTTACCTGCCTGGTGCGCGAAGCACACTATCATCCAAACGGCTTGCACTTGGTAACACTTCACGTCAACGGAACCTTGGTATTTTGGGATGCGAACACTGGCACACTTTTGCAGGCCCGCACGGTTCTGGAGTGCGACCTTCAAAAGCCGGGTCCTCCTTACGCTCCAACCGAGCGGTGTGGAGACGTGACCATGAAGTGGGTATGTGGTCAAGACCCCGAGCTCACGCAGATATTACTTGCTGGTGCCAATGTTTCGCAACCAGATGTGCTCAATGTGTTCGAGTTGGGCTTCACGCTCAAGTACAGCTTGACATCTCATGAGAAGCAAGGTGACTTTTATGCCCGGCCGTTGGAGGGCCAAAGAACACTACAAGTCAAGTTCAACCGCAGGTCACAAGATCGCGGTGCTTTTGAAGCTATATCCTCTATTGTTCCTATCCCCGCAGCATTCCAGCCCTACTTTAGTGGGGGACACAACCCAACAGAGATTTTTTTCCTATCGACTTTTGGTGCGCTCTACCACACCCCATTCAACCCAAAAAGTACTAGAAATTTACCATTGAGGCTCCCTCCTTCTTTGACTACGATTCTTCCTCCTACGACTTTCAGCTGCACGCAGTCAATCAAAAAGGTGGATTGGTTTGGCAGTATTTCTTCTAAAAGAAATAATGCTTTGAACCATAACGCTCTCGTAACTGGGGGTGCTCCTAATCCTAGGAATTTCCCCAGAACTTTAGGCTTGGACGACAACATTATTGATGTTTATATCTCAGGGCATGAGGACGGTACAGTGCGTTGCTTTGATGTAACAACTGCTGACCATCAGAGAGAAGAACATGGATTCGAGTTCAACCTCAAAGAAACTCTCGATAACGGGACTGGCTCTGCGTCTTACAGAATAACGCACGTTTCATTCTCTTTCGATTGCCAGCATGCACTTATTGGGTTGGCCAGTGGAAATGTTGCCATCTGTAAGATTGGCAAGTCTCCGCCTCTTTCAAACACCCCTGGTCGTGACGGCTATGAAAATTGTAAAATATTACACAGCAATGGTGACATTTCACTCCTTGATTTGTCTCTGAGAGTACTTGGCGATTTTTCTCAGTCCTTGTTCACGCCACACTTTTTGTTGAAGGCCAATTCTAAGGATACAGTCACATCTTTAAACATGTCTCATACTGGCTTTGCTGCCATAGCTTATAAGTCTGGACGGCTTGTTGTTTGCGATGTGACCAGAGGCCCTGCTATTATCCTTAACTTGGATTCTGTGGCACTGCACTTGCCTTCAGTGAATGACGAGTGCTATGTTACCACAATGGAATTTACCATCATGGAGTACGATCAAGATGGCTACTCTTCCTTAATGCTTCTTGTGGGTACGAATGCCGGTGGTAACCTTTTGCTTTTCAAAATTGTTCCTCTTGGAAACGGCGGTTTTGAGGTGGTTTTCGCCAACAAAACACTTGGATTGAACTACCGAACTGCAGACTCAACTAGTGAGTCTTGTTTGGACAAGATAATTCCAGTAAATTCCTCATCCGGTGAATCTGCAGTGGCGACAAAAGAAACGTTCCAAAGGTTAGGGCAAGGCATTGTAATTCCAGGCCTCATAGTGATTTCGTCTTCCCGGGACTTACGAGTTTTAAAGACACCAAAACAAAAGCTTTCACACAAGGTGGTAGATGAGGCAATTCTCTGCAGTGGCGTGGTTACAATGAGGAAAGAAGGTGCAGTGTTAGCCAGTGTGACGAAATCTGGCTTTGTGAAACTCTTCTCTCTTCCAGCTTTGAACGATATTGCAGATATCAAGATACCAACTGGTATTTTCACTAGACTCAAGCAGTCTTTAGACAGAGGGACTGCTTCAATGTCGGATGTCTTGTATTCGGGCGAGATTTACATTAAAGTAAGTCATACCGAGGTTTTGAACTTACTCATATATGACACAAGCAAGAACAAAAGCTACAAGGAAAAGCCTTCAGATTTCCTTTTCAACGACACTGCCATAATTCCGTCCAGACCTGTGGCAGGAGCAATGCTGTGGGCAAAAGGCCAAAGCTCTTATACTTCGACTAAAGATTTGGCATTGTTGATATGTGGACCGAACAGAAAGGCTCCGAAAGGCCCCGAAAGTGAATTGGCTCACAACATAAGTCCAGAGGCAAATCCCAACCACTCCTATGGCATGAGTGCTCCGTATGGGAAAGCAGCTGCAGAAGACAAGGGTTATGTTGAGCCAAAGAGGAAAGGCGCTTCTAGTAATCCGTATGCTTTCGGCACTCAAGGGATTATGAGGAATATTCGAGATGGACTAGACGTCATGGAAGAGTCGGTAAACAATGTGGCGAGCAACCTATCTGAATCGATGACTGAATCTGCGGATTCAAGTAAGAAGGCATTATATACGCTGGCTTTCAAAAGCAAGTTCGGCTTCTAAATAGCATGTCTCGGTTACTTGAGTATGGATCGAATTTGCAATCACACTAGACGCAGTTCGCGCACCTGCACACATGTATGTGTTTACCTCAGGTTTAGTAAACCTCGAGTACTTCCACTTTGCAATGGCGTCTTTCGAACAACCCTCAGATTCATTTCTGTCTCCTCAAAGAAATACACAGAAAAGCGCTTCGGGAAGCCCTAGAAGATCTCTTAGAAGCGCATCTCCACTAAAATCTGCGGGTGCAGTCGGTAGACTTAACTTTATCCAGAATGATAATATTGACGAGCAATTTTTGCAGCTCTATGATTCCCATGAAGTTATCAAGCAAATCCTTTACTCGATCGAGAACCAGTCGAAACAAACCAGCTTTGATTTAGGGCAACTTTTCGATCGCCTGAAAAACAACAATCAGTATTTGAACAAACTACTTGATGGTATTTCTGCATACTCAAGAGAGGTTACCGAAGAAGGCAGCGCTACCAAGACTGATATTTCCAAAATTATTCTGGTCTTATTGGAGCTGCAAATGCAAGTGAAGGACTTCCTGACAAAGCTTGAAAAGTCTCAAAAAGACTCGTTAGATCAACTCACTGCTTTTTTTGAGGATGCAATGAATCGGCAGCGAAAATCGGGGGCTTACATTGATTCCTCGCGTTTGGTTTCTCATCACTTGGAGAAGGAACAGTCTGAAAAATGGGATTTGAGACTACATCGAGTCCATGAGCAGGTGGAGAAAACACAGAAGGATATGCTGCAGGATCTCAGACGGCATTTTGAACACTTTCAGTCCAGCATTAAACAGGAATTATCCGATGAAATAGCAAAACGTTTAGAAGATGTCTATCTCAATGAGAGGCTGCAACTAAACTCATGTCTTAACTCGATGTCGCAAAGACTCGAAAAACTAGATTCGGAAACCCTTCGTGGAATGGATGCTCTCAAAAGAGATGACAAAAATGTGGGGCAGTCAGAGCTGGCGCAGACACTCGCGCCTGATAAAGACTACTTGGCTCTAGCAGAACTGAAAGCACAACTATTCACTACAAACGAAAACTTGAAAAAACAAAATCAAGATATGATCGAACAAAAAGCGAAATTGGAGGGCGAATTAGTCAGCTTAAAGTCACAATACGCGCAGCTACGCGAGAATTACTCCGACCTTAATGACAAGTATGAAGCCAAACTTGGGTTGTGTGAACGCATCAGAGCAGAATTTAGCACACTACAAGACGAAGCGCAGCAGTTTGAACTAAAAATGCAAAATCTCGACGTGTCAAGGTATGAAAACCTCCAGCATATACACACCAAGAAAGTGCAACAGCTTCGAGTTGTGACTCCACTTTTAGAAAAGAAAAGAGTGGCGAGTATGCCCTCGCAGCAAAAAGAGAATATGCTGCTGAATAACTCCGATCTCGAATAAAATTTGCTGATAAGCCGGTTCAAAGAGATCCATTTCTATTCTTTGAGTAGCAGAGCTTTTGACAACCTGTTTACCAGTTTGCATGTCTAAATTTTGACTATCTGGATAGGGCACTCATTGTCAAACCGGTAAAGATACCCACATTTGCTCTTACGTTCCTTGCTTGGTTTATCACTTTACTTTCGTCTATGTTTCCGACTACTGCTTTTGTGAATTCTTTTGTCTAACTTGTGCGTAGAAGCGTCAAGTGCAGATTGTTTCTCGATTCATACGCAACTCGTTTCTATTTACAATTGCCGGCCTTCGTGATTCTCTCTTTCCCATCCATGAAGGGCCGAAGTGCATGAGGGATCACCACTGAATCCGTGGCCGGGTCGTAGAACTGTTCAAGGATGGCGACAATCACGCGAGGCACTGCCATGGCTGTTCCGTTTAGCGTGTGCGCGTACTCGAGCTTGCCCAAAGACGACTTGGTTCTGACTCCAAGACGCCGAGCTTGGTAGTCGCCACAGTTGGAACAGCTGGTAAGCTCGCCCCATGAGCCTCTCCCCGGCATCCAGGCCTCGCAGTCGTATTTCATCATGGCCGGAGCCCCCAAGTCGGTGGTAGGCATGTTCAACATGCGGGCACGAAGGCCCAAGTCCCGAATGATGGATGTCTGCAAGGTTCTGAGGGCCTCAAGCTCCTGCTCGGAATCACCGGCTTTGGTGAAATGAAACATCTCCACCTTTGTGAACTCGTGCACGCGATATAATCCCATAGTGTCTTTGCCACGGGCGCCGGCCTCGGCCCGATATGCGCGAGAGACCCCGACGTACCTGACGGGATCGATGGTGTCTTGCGAGTGGAGAGCGCCCAAGGGTATCTCTGCAGTACCCGTCAAGGAGAGCTCCTCATCTTGCAATGTGTAGACCTGTTTCTCGCCATTTTGGTCTTTGGGCTTGAAGCCACAGGCACCGATTATTTCCGACTTGACAATCGTGGGGGGAACCACCATCCTGTAGCCATTCTGCCTGGCCCGAGACAATGCGTACTGCACCAACGCCTGTTCCAATAAGGCTCCATCATTAAGCAAGTAGTACCATGAAGACCCACATACCTGCGACGCCTTTGCAAACTCCAAAATGTTGAGCCGGAGCCCAATCTCGCGGTGGTCGTGTTTTGTGGCTGGCATTTCCGCCTCGATGGCTTGTTCTGAACTGCCATTGATCACCTCCACCGTCTCTGCCTCCTCTGGGTTTTGGGGCACGCGCAGAGCAAGCCAGTTGGGCAAGCTTTCTGCGCAATGGTAGATCTGCTCCGACAACTGCAGAAGCTCTTCTTCCACACGGGCGATGTCTTGCTTGTAGGAGGCCAAGCGAGCCCGCAAAGCATCGGTATTCTCCCCTGCTTTCGCCTGTTGAGCCATCTGGGCACCTAGCTTCTTGCGTTCGCTTTGCATGGCGTTGCGGCGGCTTTGCTGGGCAATTTCCGTGTGCCTGTTGGCTACGAGAAAGTTCAACTGGGCTATGGACCCTGCGTTCCGCCGCGTAATGGACTCTCGCATCTCCGCCTCATTGGCAAGAATTCTCTTGAGATCCAACACTGGGCGCTTCAATGCCGTGGAGTTTTTGTACGAGCTCAGCGCTCGGCAGAAGACCCGAGACATGGTGTGGTCGTTGAGATGCTGCTTCGCGTGTACTGCAGGCGAGCAAAGGTGATGGTAAGAATGGTGGAGCAGTGGGCCGTTTCGGGAACAGGTTGGAATCTAAACCCAAGCCCTTTTCGGACATTTTTGCAAACCCAATTAACCAGCACAATCTACACTGTCGCACCAAAGCATCAAGTAGTGTTGGATGGTGTGCAAGTTACAGGTTGGCCAGAGCATTCACTACTTTCTTCGCTTTAATTGGCAGAAGGAATTCTGTCCTAACTGCGCTTGGTTATTCAACGTGTGCTTGGTTATTCCACGTGTGCTTGGTTCTGCCGGTGTACCTCCAAGATACAAGAACTGCCACGTGCTCCGGTTAAATAAATGTGTATCTCTTGATACCGCGGCACCACTCTTGTTGGCCACGCATAAATATATACAGCTTGCTAGACGTCTCCAATAATGCCCATGGCCTTCGAGTCGCCTTTGCTCAACTCTGGGTTGTCTAAGGCATCGGCCAAACACTTCCAAGGGTCTTTGGTGCCGCCCCATTTCAAAATGCTTTGGCGGTACTTCTCCCCTGCCTCTCTACTCCATGGGTCGGCCTCGAACAAGCCCTTCCAGATTTTCACCGCAATGGCGCGATCTAATAAGTATGAATAGTAGACCGCTCCATATGAAAACAAGTGGGGAAACTTGCCGTGCCACGTGGAGTACTCGTCCGCGAACACCTGTAACTTTCTCTCCAAGCTATGGTAGATGTGCGTCGCGTCAAAAGTGTCAAGCGAAGTTTCATCTGAAAAGTCGATAATCGGTCCATGAAGCTCTTGATCCAACATGGCCATTTTGGATTGCATATACGTCTCAGTCTTTTCGAGGCTGCCAGACTTCTTCTGGTGTGCTTTGAGCAAAGACTCGGGCAAGAACTCTCCAGTGGCATAATGACGGGCGATTTTGCAGAGCACCCGTGGATCCGAGCTGAACAGCTCCATCAACACTGACGGTAATTCAACAAAGTCTGTCAGACACCTAGTGCCTGACAAGTTGTGAAGTCTCGTGCGACCGAGCATTGAGTGCGTTGCGTGGCCCATTTCATGAAATATAGTGTCCACCTGCTCCAAGGTTAGCAAGGTAGGCTTCTCGCTCTCTGCCCAGCCTTTCATTTTCTGACGGTTGTTGTTGTTGTGAAAATTGCAAACCAATGAAATAACAGGCAACTGGTAATCCTTAGCCGCATTCAAGTGTACTTCGTCTGCGAGCTCTTCGCCGCTTTCGCTACCAAGCTCGTTATTAATTTCTCGCGAGCAAACAATAGTAAAATGCGAAGGGAGCACCTTCGTGGACCAAAAGTCCACATAGAGATAGCCTAGCGTCTCATTATTGGAGAGGTCCTTATAGCTCAATTTGCGCACACGGTTCTGATCCCATGTTTCGCCCTTTTGCGTCTTTTCGGGAACCAAAGCGACATTGTAGATGCTTTGAAAAAGTTTGTCCAAGCCACTCATGATGGATCCCACGGATAGATACGGCGAAAGGTCCACATCGTCGGCAGAGGCTGCGGCGGAGGTAGCATTTTGACTAGTCAATAAATAGTCTCGGTCCCAGGGCTTCACGCTATGAAGCACTTTCAGATCACTAGCCTCCAGATCAAATCCAGGCTTGTGTTTGTAAAGTTCTTTGATTTCACTGACCACGCTTCCATCAGAGAGAAGGCTGCGTTGAAGATTTTTCAAAAACGCCACCACGTTCTCGGGAGACTTGGCCATTTTGAATTCTAGCTGATATGTGGCAAAAGACTTGTAGCCTAGCATATTGGAGAGGAGTGCCCGGTACTTTAGGAACGAGTTGAGCGTGTGCAACTGAGACTCCACGGAGTTGTGCAAAGCAGTCCACACCTGCTTCCTAATTTTCTCCGCTGAGCACAGCGATAATATTGTGGAGGGGATGTGTCCAGCCAACGGTATATAGACGGTCAGAGTGTCTGTGGACTGGAGTGGGGACTTGGGTTGCAACAGCAAGATCTCCTTTTTCATATCCTCCAGGTCGATGTCGTTAAAATCCTCCTCACGCACAGCAAGCCAAAAAGACTCCAAGTTTTGCATTTCATTGCTAAAGGAAGATCCCAACACTGAAATTTGTTGTGTGATGGACACAAAGTTGTCCCGTGTTTTCGGATCCATGGCGATCCCCGAACGCTCGAAATCCTGGCGCAAATACTTGCCGACCTCGATCTCCTCCTCGCTGAGATGCCTCGTGATGAATTTGTCGTCGAGAATATCACAGAGTGTGGAATGGAGCCGTACATCTGTGTTGAGCTGATTCATGTACTCGAACATGATCTCATGGGTGTTCTGCGCCGCCTCCACCCATCTTTGACTGGGATGAGCTACTCGTATGAACTCGGCCACATCTATCACGCGGCAAAGCGTATCGCTGAGCTGGTCCAACTTGCGGATATATGAGAGCTTTCCCTGCTCGGTATTCTGGGCCTCCAAGAGCATTGTTTTGACGAGGTTTTTCGCCTTTTGCAACAGATCTTTGGAGAAGCGGATGAGCCCATCGGGTGAAGCTAGCTTCTTGTTGCGGAACAACCCCACGTTATTGGATGTGAATACCAGGTACTGTGCCAGGTTGAAGTTGGAGAAGTATTTCTGGCTATCGAAGAGCTTGAGGATCTGGTCGGATCCCGACGTGCGGTGGAAGCGCCGAGTCAAAGATAGCGGTGCCGGAAAGACGCCTCTCTTTCGAACGGCATGGGTGACTCTTTGGCGAAGCATTGGTGTAGTTGAACCGTCGATGCTCGCACAAGACTCGCATGGTGCGCGCAGATAGTGACGTCTTGGGTACCGAAAGATAAGCGAAGCGCTTCATTTCCCGCAAAGATGACGAGGTCCAAGGGCTCCCAGTTGGGCTTTCCAAACCATAGGCAGCACTGTGCCCTGGGTTTTTCAATGAGAGTGTCTGATTTCCGTCGCATGCCCGTTACATCTCTATCGAGCGCTGTTGCACGTCCCTTGATGGGTCTGAACCAGCGTTCTCGCATAATTCCGGACCTAGGTGCTTCCAAATACAAGGAGCTTTGGCCGTTTGTAGGTCTACGTGAATTGGATCTGAGCTATAAAACTCCAAAGCGGCGATAATGCGCTCTGTGGAGTGGTAAATTGGCAAGCAAACCGATGGCTACCTTCCAATCAAAGCGTAGATGCAAGAACCGCCGTTTTTTATCGTCTATGGCGGCCAGTGTCTATCATCGTGCCGGCCACTAACATCCGTGCATCGAGCTCTGCAAACACTCACGTGATGCCAAGACCTTCAGCAGGGCGGACGGTCCGAGCAACACAAGAGACCAGAGTGATGTCGTGCTTCGGGGACATGCGCAAGTGGGCACTGCCCAGGAAGCTGAGTATGCCCTAGTGAGGCCGATGGGTGCAAAAGAGCAATGACTCTAAACAAAGTGAGCCACCTGCGCCGACAAAATGAAAAACTATAGGTGTTCGGGCATCCTTAGTACCGCCGAAATCCCACAATAGCCAGCAGAACGACCCGTGTCGAGCTAGCGCCGGATTGAAAGCCCCAGGTGGATCTCATAGACCAGGTCGCTCACCTTCTTGTGTGCAGACACCGCAGGACAAAAGCCACCGCGGCCTGATCAGTGTTCGCGGAGTCTGGCAGAACGTACCCACGCCTTTTCATACCCGGTGCCTTAGCTGATCACGCCCTTGTCCTGTGCCAAATTTCGGATCCACTGCCCTGCGTGTGTTCTTTCTGTGTGTTTGAGACTGGTGGTGTATATATATTTACCACTTGCGCACTCCTTACTTGCTACTTCAATCGCTATATCCGTTGGCGATCTGTCATACTGGGCCTCCTCCTTCTCGACATTGGGTATCACACCTCTCCGACATTGGTCATCATTCCCTTTCCGACCATATTTGCCATCCGTCGATTTTGGCTAGTCTCTTGTCTGCTTCTCGTCCCGGACTTTTTTCTGCTTCACTAATTCCAAGATCAGTCTCGATTCTTCTTCCTGCATTCTTGGTACCCATTGCTTTGTTTTAGTCTTCCCTATTTGTCTGTCATGAGTGATCACCAGGCCTCTCGCAGAAGATCGGCCAGAGACTACCAGTTTGGTACTCGCATTGGCGAAGGCCTGTATTCCACCGTCTTCCTGGCGGTGGACTTATTCGACAAGAAAACGTACGCCATCAAAGTTCTATCTAAAAAGCACATTGTGCAAGAAGATAAAATCAAGTACGTGAATATCGAAAAAACGACCTTACATCGCTTGGGCTTGCAGCACCCCGGCATTGTTCAGCTCTACTACACGTTCCAGGACGAGCTGAGCCTCTTTTTCGTACTCGACTTTGCCGAGTACGGCGAATTACTTTCCATTATCTCCAAATTTGGCTCCTTACTGGAGCCCGTGCTGAAATTCTACATGCTCCAAATCGTTGATGCCGTGAAATTCATACATCTGAAAGGGGTGATTCACCGAGATTTGAAACCTGAAAATATTCTCGTGGGCTATGACTTTAACTTGAAAATCACTGATTTCGGCGCAGCTAAGCTATTGGGTGATGACGATGAAATCGCCGGCGAAAAAGTTAACTATGATTCCTTCGACCTGCTGGTTCAAAAGGAGAAATCAGAGCGCAAGGGTTCTTTTGTAGGGACCGCCGAGTATGTCTCTCCAGAACTTCTCAAGTATAATGTCTGTGGATTCGAGACAGACATCTGGGCCATTGGCTGCATTTTATATCAGTTTTTCAACGGCGTGCCCCCGTTCAAGGGATCTACTGAGTATCTAACTTTCGAGAAAATTATCAATGTCGATTATCATTACCGAGAGCCAATCCCTACGGTGGTGAAAGAAGTCATTGATAAAATCTTGGTCTTAGAACCGAAGTCCAGGATGTCTTTGGCTGAAATTCAGGCTATGCCTTGGTTTAAGGGTGTTCCGTGGAATAATAGAGATTATATCTGGGGACGTAATGTTCCTAGATTTGAACCATACAACCCTGGCCAGACACAGCCTTCCGTTCAAGGTCAAACACAACCACAAAATAGTAACTCCCCAGGGGTGAAGACGGGATCTAATCGAAATATGGCCAAGGCGAATTCGAACTACAATCTTCTCTCTCAGATTCAAACTTTTGATACTTTGGTGCCTTCCATGACCAGTAAGGCTCTGTACTCCCCAGCGACCCGTTTAAAAAAGAACATGCCATTAATGAAACCACCAAGTCAGGCCATGCATTCGGGAAACTTGGGCCAGAGTGGCAACAATATGAGCAATCACAATAACACCAATCACTTGCAGCAGCAAAATTTCCAACACGCTGTCCGTAGTGATCCGGGGTTTACTGATGCAAAAACAAATGCCGCGATGAAACCCAAGCTACAGTATAAACCAAACCCACAACAACAACAATTTTTCAAAGCGACCCCAAGGGAACAGCTGCCAGTGACAAGAGAGCATACTCTGTCAACACCTTCGTGGAATCCGCATACCCCTCCTGGAAAACTGCCCACACAATCATCTCAGGTGAATAACTCATTTATTGCTGCGAAGCAAGCCACTTCTGCATCGACACAAAATCTTCAAAAAGCAATGAATGACACGACCATTTCTGCCAAACCAACGGGATCCCCAGATTTGAAAAATCTAAGAAGTAACACTGCTTTTGCTTCGATTTCCAAACCTGTTTCGACAAGGAGCAAGCCTCCGGTGATACAGCCCCCATTACCGGTAAAAAATGCGAACACACTGCAAAAGCCGGCCAAAGCGAAAGTCAACCGTACAGTTTCTGTTACATTCGGCGAAATCTCTTCCTTTTTGGGTACTGATGAAAAGATTATCAAGCTTGACAGTGTCTTGAAACTGATGTTGAGCAACCGCTTAATTGATCGAAAGCCCGGAAGCTTGGACAATGATACCATTGAGAGTTTAGTCGAGACACATCAGAATATTTTGAGCAAAAGTCAAATACCCGTGATTGCGTGCATCACAAACAAGGCGAAAGTGTTCCTCATAGACGACACCTTGAGTGTAATGATGGTAGACTTGACCGCTAATCGTGGTGGTGACTACCTGATGTATGACTATGAGTTCGAGAATGTAGTGGAAGACAACTCCAACGATCAGGAAGGAGAAGAGATATTTGGATACTTGATACTCGAGATGATCAAAGAAGGCGGGGACTTAATCTTCCTCAAGCGTTTCAGTGATGCTGACAAGGCCAAGCATGGAAAGGCAATTCAAGTTGTGGGTGCTTCAGGTGACACCATGCGAATCGGTGCTAATTTTGGGTGGATTGACTGCCTCATCTGGGCCAAAGAGCAAGTTGACAAACAAGCCAAATCACGAGTTAAAGAAGTGGGGAAAAAAACAACCGCAATTCCTCCCAAGCCTAGATTAAAGAAGGGCACCAGTCCAAGAGTCGCCGGTAAGTCAGATACGCCGTCAGTCCTGCCGGTGAAGTTGGGCACTCGGAAAACGTCAGGAGAAGCAGCCAAAGCGGCAACCTCGAAAAAAGCCATTAACAATTTTGCATTTGCAGCCGCTGCAGCTGCGCATCGATAGTGACATGTCATAAGCATCTATAGAAAACAGACACTCCGCGTGTACGTGGTCGCGAGAGAGATACATGTCGCCAATAATCACCTGTTTCTGCATCATTATTTTATAAACATACTACTTGGAATCATGTCATAATTAGCGCGTTATTTACTCGACTCTCGCCTAAAGGCCGAAAGCCAGTCTGCATAATAGCATTTTTCATTCAACACATTGCCCGTCTGCTCCCTGATGATCGACTCTACCTGCAACTCATTGGCGACCCAGTTTTCAACGGTAACATGTTCCAAGTTCTGCTCCGCGATTTTGTCGGAGACGCTCTTGGAAGCATACGGATCTGTGCGGAGGTCGTAGGTTGCGTTAGTGGCCTGTGCTTCCTGGCTTTGCTGGCGTAGCTGCGCAGCATAGTTGGAACAGTACTGGATGACCTCAGCACGCGCTTTCCATTGCGGGGCGATGTTTGTCTGAAAGTACTCGTGGCAGCTTGCTTTATCGATCTCGTTCAAATGTTGTCTGATGGAGTCGTCTGTTGCAATTCGAGAGAGCCTGAGAAAAGCCCGGATGCGCGAGCTCTCCACGCAGTTCTTCGGCGTGTATAACGCGGTCGAGGATGGTTCTGGAATCACAGCCTTGCTAAAAAGCATTCTGCGTCCGGTGAGTGGGTGCGGAGGAGCAGAAGACTGTGGAGGCGCGCGCAGTGGCGACGAGAGGCGAAGATGGGAACACAATAAGAAGGACTGGAAAGCGCCCTGCGAGTTACCTGTCTCGGCTCTGCGTGCAACGATATACGTGGTTGATTGCTCACCTTTGGTGGTTTGCCCTATTGGTAGTTTGCCCTATTGGTAGTTTGCTGGCTGTCACAAGTCACACTGGCACCTATGATAAGCGCAAACGGTGAACATGCTGAAAGCTGATTGTGCCGATGCTTTCTTCGGCAAAGCACCACAGGCCATGGATTCGGGCTGGAATGCTTGGTTCGGTTAAGCATTTCTTTGCGTTGGCAATCCTATCGACATCTTATATGTTACGACTACGTATTCACGAGTAACCCGAAATCTCCACGGCACCGCTGTAAAAAGTGTTTCGAACCACACCAACACAAGCCGCTTGATGAGGTTGGCTTTCACACTGTCCATCTCAATGCAGCAGCCCCTTTGCTCCATAGCAGAGGACTTTGGCGGCGACTGCTGCTGGGCCAGTGTGCAGGTGGGGTGAGGGCCGCACATCAGTCGACCTTCCCTCACACTTGCGCCCGAAAGACCGTTTCTCGAGGTCACCCACAGTTTGTCAGTCAAGAGCCAAAAAATAGGCGTTTCACTCAAGAGACCACCAAGAGATTCCAGGATCCAGCACCAGTCCGCGAAACGCACTACCGCCTAAGTCCACGCCAAATACCATGTCAGCTTTGCCCGAAGATGCGTGCCAGACGGCCTTCATCCTCGCATTCTCCTCCCACTTGGACTCTTTGAAAGCTCGTTTTGACGCCATCAGCGAGGATCCGTCGTCGTCCATAGAGCAGTGCTGTTACGTCGAAGAGCTCTCCATTGGACTTCGAGTGGTGAAGAACTATGGATTGCGGACATTGGCCACTTCTCACGATGGCACCGCCGCATCGGCGGCATGCACGCTTTTGGGCGCCCATTTTCCCGGTGAATCGCTGAAGAAGCCTCTCTCTACCCCGGAACTTATTGACCGTGTGGACGACGAGAAAGCAGACACCAATCCCTTGGCCCAGGATCCCGCGTTGCTCGCAAAGCTCTATAACCTTCTCCAGGCCGCGGTTCAAATGGCCACGAGCCTGGCGGAAAGTACTGATCTGCTGCTTCTCGCACTGCATATATCGCAGCTTCTCTATGGATACTTGCACTCTCAAGAGGCTGCTACCCCGCTGAGGATTTCTCTCGGCGGCATGTCCTCGGCAGCTCTTGCCTACTTAAAAGGCGAGGAGACGCTGCAGGTCCTGGTGTCTTGGGAGTCCGTTTTCTCGCTCTTCAAGCACCTTCTCTCGTTGCACGTGGAGCTTGCACCGTCTAGCTTGTCGCGCGTGTTGGAGTCTCGAGAAGTGGGCAATAACCTCATGGCTAACTGCTGCTATCCGCAGGCATTGAAAGTGTACACGGAGGCGATTGAGAATGCCGGCTTTTCGGCGCTCAATAACCTTCCGCAACTTCACACCAACCGTGCCATCGCTTTCATCGGCTTGAACTGCTTTGCCGAGGCGGTCTCAGACTTGCAAACTGCAGTACTGTTGGACCGCACTTTCACCCCGGCGTGGGCACAGTTGGGATACTGCCACCTATACTTGGGTCTGGGTCTTCTTGCTTTGAAATGCTACCTTGTGGCCCTCCGCACCATTGCCGGCGAGGTGTACCCGCTATATCTTCCCGCCGACGTTTCTCTGAAACTGAGCTATACTGAAGCTAAGTTGAGTACGGTCTTTCCACAATTTGTGCAGAAGTTAGTACAGTCAATCCTCCTCACAGAAAAGCGTGCAGAACAGCAACAGGAACCCCAGGCGTCTATTCAGGAGATAACTACACGGGTGCGTGCGATTTTGGCCCGTCTCCGCTCCTATGTTGCAAACGAGGATATCCACTTTCTCTCTTATACCTACGATTCTAACTTGGACTCCACACGCGCCACTGCTACGAGAGCAAACAGAGTGCGGCCCACCATCTTGACCCCAGATGTGGCTCAGGACATCTTGGCCAGCAGCAGTGTCGAAGCCTCCGCTGTGACTGTTCTGCCCCCGCCTCTCGCTGCTTTCACGACGCATGCAGTTCCTAATGCCCCGGACTCGCCGCCTTCACCCGCTGCCAATGCAGGTGCTTCGCTGCCGGAACCACAAGAAACTAGTATTCGCGAAATGTTTAACAACCTCGGTGAGGTTCTTGCTGGAGTTATTCCAGAGCAGCGCGCTTCGAATACCGGAGAGCCCACGGCAGGCACCAATACTGAAAATGTCCTGGCTGACCCCAGATCCTCAGAGGACAGCGATGAACAAGCAGACCTTGACCCGGTGTCCAGAGCCATTGCCAGCGCACAAAGGGTGCTTTCCCCTGGCCAGAACGGCGGCGAATCTTTCACGGTGGGCGGCTTTGAAGTTCCTGGAGGTTTTGGTAACATAATAAGTCAGGCCTTGCGCAATCATCAGGCATACACCAATATGCGTCAAGGAAATACCCCGCATGCTCAAGGGCAGACCAACTCACGCCCCAATAGTGGCGTGCGGGTCACGGTTCATCATCATCCGCCACGTAGTTCAGCGAACGAATCATCCACCAGAACGCAGACTTCTCAACGGAGAACTGACTCGCCCAGGCCCGAGGATACCGAGATGCCCGATGCGCAAGACCTTGATTAGACTACAATTCATAGGCGTAAAAATAGACCTGGGAATGTCTACTGTAATATCTCTGAAGACTTGTTGGAACGCATTGGCCATAAGTCTTCGTATGACCACAGCTCACCACGCAGGCCCCGTGCTCTCCCTGCAGTGCCGCGCTAGATAAGATACAAGACTCAACAACTCCTACTCCACAATGGCCGGACTTGAACAATCGTTATTTCAGTTGAAGTTCACGGCTAAACTGTTGAACCGGCAACTGGCCAAAGCAGCCAAAGAGGAGTTGCTGGAAAAAGCCAAGGTCAAGAAGGCATTGACGCAAGGCAACAAAGACATTGCACAACTCTACGCCCAAAACGCCATTAGGAAAGCCAACGAGCGGGTCAATCTTTTGCGGCTAGCATCTCGTATTGACGCCGTGGCTTCTCGCGTCCAGACAGCCGTCACTATGCGTTCGGTGACTGGCAACATGACTACAGTCATCAAAGGAATGGACAAGGCGCTCCAGACCATGAACTTGGAGCGCATTTCGCTTGTCATGGATAAGTTCGAGGGCCAGTTTGAAGACTTGGACGCGCTGACTAACTACTACGAATCTGCCACCAACAATGTCAGTGCATTAACCACGCCTCAGGAAGACGTGGACGAGTTGTTGAGCCAGGTGGCGGACGAGGCTGGTATCGAGATGAAGCAGGGGCTCAATGAGACAAAGGTAGATCTAGACACACCGCAGGCTGTCATCAGCGAGGAGAAGGAGGACAAGCTTGCTGAACGGTTGCGTGCATTACGTGGTTAAATCGAGTGAGCGGGCGTCATCAGCTGTAGGATCCACCAGCCAAGTAACAAGCGAGGGCTCCGGTGTAGGGGTTTGTAGATAGTACATTGAGATCAATGGAATGAGGAGCTATAGTGTCTTATCAGTTCTCTTTAGCGAATCTCCTGTGTGGAATTGCATGTCCTACGAAGAGTATGGGCTTTATATGTTCAAGTTCGCAGTAATACCTACATGAGCCACCTGAGAGTAAAAGTAACAATGTCACGGCGTAAACGGCGGGGTGCGACATCGGCCCCGAAAATCGCAAGTGTCATCATTAGGTTCTCCTAAAGAACACCCCGAGCTCCACATGTATGCTCGCAAGCTTCTGAGAGCAGTCAAACGGGTGTTTCTTCAGTGCGCCCGCCGGGCCTAACGCCACCCTCGAGCAGCTCCTTCCGAAAGTTTTACGCCTTTCCTTGACTCTACTCCGAGACTTGACGCTAATTTTGCTGCACGCAGACGCACCATGAGCTCATAACCGCCTGCTACTTGGCGGCCCTCGGAGAGTTATTAGGCAGTGCTACATGGGGTTGAAGAGCCACAGAAAAGAACGGCTCGCCGGAGGCACAAAGCGAGCACCTGTACGCGACGCCGCCGGTTTGCATTGAACAATCCACGCCCCTCCCTTCACACTCAACTTAGTAAGCGGCCCGAGTGTCCCGTGCGCGCACCAAGGACGTTGCTGCCTATCGCACCACACTAAAGCCTCTCTTACTCCTCCTGCGTACTCCTCATGCTTTCCTCCACTCTTAGAACTTCGCTCCGTACCGCCAGACCCGGCGTTTCATCCATTGGTGCCATCAGAACCAAGGTTTCCTTGCCCGACTTGGACTGGGACTTTGCCGCCTTGGAGCCTCACATCTCCGGCCAAATCAACGAGCTTCACTACACGAAGCACCACCAAACGTATGTGACGGGCTACAACCTGGCCATTGAGCAGCATGCAGAGGCCAAGGCCAAGGGTGAGGTCAAGAAGACAGTTGAGTTGCAAAAGTTGATCAACTTCCACGGCGGTGGCTACATCAACCACTGCTTGTTCTGGAAAAACTTGGCTCCTGAAAAGCAAGGTGGAGGTGAACCCCCTTCGGCCGATTCCGACTTCGCCAAGAAAATTGAAAAGCAGTTCGGCTCTCTCGACAACTTGAAGGCCGTCACCAATGCTAAGTTGGCCGGCATCCAAGGCTCTGGCTGGGCTTTTATCGTCAAGAACAAGGAGAACGGTGGCCAATTGGAAGTCGTTACAACTCTTAACCAAGACACCGTCACCGGTCCATTGGTTCCTTTGGTGGCCATCGACGCCTGGGAGCATGCTTACTACTTGCAGTACCAGAACGTCAAGGTTGACTACTTCAAGGCCATTTGGAACGTGATCAACTGGAAGGAGGCCGAGAAGAGATACACCGTCAACTAAGTGTACGCGCCACTGTCTTTTGATGGACTCGCTCAAACGTTAAATACGTAGCTATTTATCCAGATATTCCTAGACACTTATGACTGTACAATGTAGATCTCACCCGTTTGGCGCTACTAATCCAAGACTTATCAATAAACTCTCCTCTAATCAAAGTCTTTTAGCCAATTGGCTCTACTTTTTTCTACAGAATTTGTACCCTGAGAATAGAACATTGATTAAAACGTGGCCACGCCGAGTATAGACGCAGCTTGCTTTGCATCGACCGGTTCGTCTAAATCCTTGAAAGAACGAGCTCTCTGCTCCGAATTTTCATTGGACTTGAGGCTTCTAAACGTTCTAGATGACCACGCATCACCATTGGCCTCCTGTGACTGCGTAATCTTGTGTTTCATCAGTGTAAGGTTGTCTCTGTTGAGCCGAGATAGTCCGCCGTTGGAGTCAATAATGCGTACATCAATGCGTATGCTTTCGAGGTTTTTCAAAAGCTTCCGACTTTGGTCTATGCGACAAAGGGAGTACAGCTTGAGCATTCGTTGAAACTTCAGCTCCAAAAACTGAGTGGCTTCCTTTTTCTCGAACATCATCTCGCCAGAGATTCTCTTCACCTGCTGATGAAGATTTTCTTCAGCTCGAGTAGCATGCTCTAGTGAGCTCAATGCCTCATCTACTTTAATAGGGTCGAGAGAAGACCGATTTTTGATCTTCGTGGCCGTTGCATGTTTCGCTTTTGTCTGTGCTTGAGCCTGGCCAAACTCTCGCATGATTAGATGTCTGTTGGTGAGAGCCTCCTTTATCTCGTAAAGCTCGCTGACGATAGCCGAAACACCGTCCCCTAGAGAGCCCATGTCTGTCATCAGCTGCACGAGCAAAAGCTCCGATTGAGTATGGGAGACGTTGGACAACTTTTCCCACATATTTTTCATGCCTGGATGCACATTTTCAAAGTGACTGAGGCCCTTAAGCTTCGTGCCCAGCTCTGAGACTAAAATAGCCATTTGGCGGTCGTTTCGTTGGGCCTTTTCTAGCAGCTTGTGAAGCTTTTGACTCAACACGTACGCCGTTTTCACAATGGGACGAAACTCGGCCAACTCCAGATACGGATCGTATGGAACAGCCAATTGCTTGAGCGTTTTGCGCACTAGGCCGCTTGCTACCGAGGCCTTGCGATTGGAGTTAATCACCGAGTAACCAAAGTCATTTTCGATGAAGAAAACAAATTCCTCATCCCTGATCAAAATTGGATTGCGTGTTATACGATCCATCCACTCCTGCCATACGTACATCAATTGCTTAGCCTCGTCATCCCCACCAGTGGGGTACGACGTGATGTACAGTGGAATAACGGGCACGAACACTTCCAAGTTGGAAATAGTCAAGTACTTGTTGAACTTCACCATCTCATTGTATGTCCTGCGTATGTCCTTGTAATGAGTCTGGCGGTACTTGGGCAAGCCGGTCACCGTGGCGTCGAAACGGAGGATGGGATTATCGGGTTTGTTTTTCTCTACGCTTTGAAGCGTGAGATGCATCAGATACGTGGAAGTAAATCTTTCGGGAAGAAGCCGCTTGAGCTCGGCTTTCACCAATTTCCCATCATCCTGATGCGTATTACTGACAGCGCTCGAAGCGTCTGTCTGTTGGCTAATTTGAGGCGCACCTGTTTCGGGATAAGCTTCTGAATCTTGGGTGATGGTCGTCTGTGGAGGTTCCTGAGCAATGTCCTCAGGCTCTGCGAAAGGATTGTTGTTTTCGAACTCGTCCGGATCGTAGGCATAGGATGAGGTCATTGTATGGATATGATCTTCGCTGTGAAGCGGTGGGGTACGTTTTGAGACTTGGCCATGAGTGGTGCACATGCGCGCAAGCACGTGCAAGATAAGGGCCTATGTTCTACCAAAAGTTTAGACGAAGGGATCTAGTGGTTGTCATGTTTTGGAATTAAGTTCTCTGCGATGGTATCAATTTTGCTATTTCTGAACCTCTGATGAGCGCGCTACATTTAGAGCTTTGTCCGAGAGTTTCGACATCGCTCATTCGTTATCTAGATATGCATTCAAAGTCTTTCCTCCGGCATCACGGAGCTTGATTTAAAAATATTATAGCCCCAAAAGCCTATCACGTTGAGCACACCTACACGCCAGCCCTTGAAAAGACCCAACTTTTTTACTCTAGCCCAGAAGCTAAGTTTGGAGGCATGTTCATGGTCCCACGAGTTGAAGTCGACAACAAGATTCTCATCAGGGTTGTCAATGGTGACCACCCTATATTTGTCATCTTGCAACGACTTGGGTTGCAACAAGAAGCGCACTTGCTCCTTTCTGAGCAAATTCTCGACCGGAAGTTTGATAAAGAGTTCGGTTATCAGAAGCATGAGGTTAGCCACTGTGAACAAGCTGGGAGCCAGGTACAGGTCGATGTTGTACTTAACAAATAAGAGGTATGGCGCAGATTTGCGAAACACAATAGTGGAAAACTGATATAGTATCGTCAAGATCGTAATCAGCGGTGGGGGGGCCACTAAATATTGACGGGGAAAATGTCTAATGGAGTCGCGGATGCTTCTGCGGTTCACCGAAGCCGGAGATGCAGAAGACTCGCCTGTGCTATGAATTGGGGTGATCATAAAACGCACTTTAAGCAAGTCCAATGGCATCAAGAGCACCCCGGTGAGAACGCAGGCCAGAACAGAAAGCCAGAGAGATTTCACGGGCTCAGTGGAATGCGTCAAGTCTAAAAAGAACGGGTCGGGTATGTTCAAAAACGGCGACAAGAACCCAGTGAGCCACGCCTCAATCGTATGCGTCAATGTATAGTGTATGAAAGAAGCATTGACACCCCTGAAAAGAGCAAACGGCCCGTCCTTGTTGGCAATGGCAGACATTATATCGATCGTGTGTTGGGAAATCGGGTGTATTTTATTGGTGTTTTTATGCTTCGTCAGCTCAGCCAGAGCAGAGGCTGCCACAGGGGTGGATTGCACGGGCTTATACTTGGATAGAGCTGAGGGCAAAAAAAAGTCGACAATTTCATCGTCGTCGTCGACTGACGTCGTGGGCGCTAAGTCATTGGCCAAGGGCGAAGAATTCAGCAGGTTTGATACAAAATCAAAGGTGCCCACCTGGAGAACCAAGCGAACAATGTCCAAGGGCTGTGATAATAGAATGCGGCAATAGTTTTTCAAAAAGTTGGTGGCCAAGTTTTTGAACACTTCCAGAATGTTGTTGAAGTCAAAGTACTCCAGCATCTCTAGGTCGTTGAGGTAGTTCTTGTCGGAGGTGCCCGGCATGGCCAGCATAGCCCGGGCCAGTCCGCCGGCGTTGATGCCAAGGTTTGTGCCCAAAAGGCTGCCCTTAGAGGCCGAGAGTCCATGGCCAAACGAGGCGGTGATTTCCTGTTGGGTCTCTGTGTTTATGAGGCCGACACCTGGACGGAACACCACCAGGTAACCTGCATTGAAAGTTTCCGGGTCGTAGTAGGGACGTAATTTTGGGTCGCCAGGCATGTTGAGATGTGCACGGCTTACTACACGGTGTGTGGGCTTGATGGCGATCCGTACAGAGTGAGGGGAGCATCTGCAGGCAGCGCAAAGTTGACTAGCAAATTTTTGGAAAAGGGCGTGGGAAGCAAAAAAACTAGGAGAGGAATATATGATACAGGTTTAGCACAAAGTAAAGGGATAAGATGGGCTGCTGCAAGTGAAGGGCAAAGCGGCTGTGGACCAAGGGTGGAGGCTCCAACCCGGATTATTGTGCACACCTCAGTAGCAAGCTTCATGAGGAGCCACTGATGTGGCCTTCTGCACATACGGCGCCTAAGATAGATTCGAGTCGGACATCGGCGATGTTCCCAGACAAAATAATAAGCCATGCGTCCATTTCAGTACCCTCGACTAGAATCAGCGCAAATCGCAGGACTGTGACGGGCCGCAAGTGTGAATGGAGATCTAACGCACCAAGTATAGAGCCCCGATCCTCCGAAGTTTCACGGCAAAGAATCAAGGACTGTAAATCACTACTCGCTACTCGTCCCCCAACAAACCCTCGGGCGACAAGCGTCGTGGCCATTTCCAGCAAGTAGAGCACCGCACCCGTGCCTTCAGACAGGCACGGCGCGCGACTGGCGAAAAAGATATTAACCGACCGGAACTCGCAAACACTGTTTTCACGGTTCCACGCTCCTTTCACAATCCTGACACTGACTGAAGAGAGTCGCTACTGCACTTGTGCTGCTTTCTCACTTCTTTCCCCGCAGGCATTCTGGACCAGCTCAACTGAGAAAACGGCATCCTGATCCCAAGTGACCAAATGGACTCGGACTATCACAGCCACGTGTTCGCCAACCCGGACCACCGCAACCAGGAGGACCTACGTCTGGAGCAGAACCCCAAGCTCTATCACAATCACGGAAACGATGATAGTTATATGGACGAGGACACAAGCGACGTGCAGGCAGAGGTCCAGCAGGGAAGCAACTGGGGTGATGTACACACGCCGCAAAGCCTTTCTGCACCGCCACAGTTCCAGTTATCGCCCACATTTTCCTCGGGAAAGACTTTCGATAGCTTAGATGAAAGAAGGACAGTCTTTCAGCTGGTGGACTCCAACTCCTCGTTGAGCTTTCAGCCTCCCTCTGCATTTACGGCCTTGAACAATTCGAGCAATACAAACTTGTCTGAATTCAGCCACCTGAACAACCTGGTCACGGGCTCGTTACATGATTCCTTGGCGCTTGGTGAAAGCATAAGCGTGGGGAACTTTTCTGGTAACTCCCCTGTGACAAACCAGCTGGGCTTTGTGCCTTCTCCAAGGCTGAATTTTGACTCTTATGCAAGACAAACTCTGGAAGTCCCACAACAGACCCACTTCAATACCCAGCGAGCACAAGTACATGCTCAGGAATCAGACTTAGAAGCACAGGCCCAAGCACAGGCCCAAGCACAAGCTCATGCACAAGCTCAAGCTCAAGCACAAGCACAAGCACAAGCACAAGCACAAGCACAAGCACAAGCACAAGCTCAAGCACAAGTACAAGCACAAGCACAAGCACAAGCTCAAGCACAAGCACAAGCACAAGCACAAGCACAAGCACAAGCACAAGCACAAGCACAAGCTCAAGCTCAAGCACAAGCACAAGCTCAAGCACAAGCACAAGCACAAGCAGACCTCCGCTCGCAAGGAAATTTCAATACAACCCAATTCGACGGCTTCCTGCAGGCACCAAAAATTCCTCAAGCTACTCCCCGAACTCCTCCACCGGCTCATCACAATTCCGAATCTTCTAAAGAGAATTACGTGTACTTTACAAGGCAGCCAAATTTATTGAGCAAAGCTGCACAAGACAAAACTGCCGCCATTAAGCTTAAGTTAGAAAATAACTACCAGATGGCAGTGACGCATGCAATTGAAAGAAATCAACGTCGGTTGGAATTAGAAAACAAGCTTTCCATGGAGGAGGCTGGCATGAGTGAGGAGCGTAAAAATCGGCAGTTACAAAATTTGGGAAAGAAGGAATCTCACTTCTTACGCCTCAGAAGAACAAGGCTTTCGTTGGAAGATTTTTCGACGGTCAAAGTCATTGGTAAAGGTGCATTCGGTGAAGTTAGATTGGTGCAAAAAAAGAACACTGGAAAGATATACGCCATGAAAACGCTCTTGAAGTCTGAAATGTACAAAAAGGATCAATTAGCACACGTCAAGGCAGAGAGGGATGTTTTGGCTGGAAGCGATTCGCCATGGGTTGTTTCTCTCTACTATTCTTTCCAGGACTCTGTCAATTTGTATTTGATCATGGAGTTTCTCCCTGGTGGAGACTTGATGACTATGCTTATCAGATGGCAAATTTTCACAGAGGACATTACTAGATTTTATATGGCCGAGTGTGTTTTGGCTATCGAAGCTATTCACAAGTTGGGCTTTATTCATCGTGACGTGAAGCCGGACAATATCTTGATTGATATCCGGGGCCACATTAAACTATCTGACTTTGGGTTGTCAACAGGCTTTCATAAGACACATGACTCGAATTACTTCAAAAAGTTGTTAGAGCTGGACAACACAAGCTCTCCAAATACCTTGGCTACCCCTGGCAAAAACACACAGAGAAACTCGATGATGGTAGACGCCATTCATTTGACAATGACGAACAGACAACAGATGCAAACTTGGAGAAAGTCGCGTAGGCTCATGGCATATTCCACAGTGGGCACACCTGACTACATTGCACCCGAAATATTCATTCATCAAGGATATGGGCAAGAATGTGACTGGTGGTCGTTGGGAGCAATTATGTTTGAGTGCTTGATTGGATGGCCACCGTTTTGCTCGGAAACACCTCACGAAACTTATCGCAAAATCATCAATTGGCAAGAGTCATTGATAATACCTGAGGACATTCATCTCTCGCCGGAGGCAGAAGATTTAATCCGCAGTTTGTTAACCAACAGCGACCGCCGCCTAGGCCGCCATGGTGGCGCCGACGAGATCAAACAGCACCCTTTCTTTCGCGGAGTGGACTGGGAGACAATTAGAAAAGTCGACGCCCCATTTATTCCCAAATTGAGATCCATCACCGATACACGCTTCTTCCCTACAGATGAGTTGGAGAATGTTCCAGATAGTCCTGCAATGAGCCGTGCAAACCAGCAACAAGCCGAATCCAACGGGGAGAATGTCAAGGAAGACTTGCCATTTATCGGGTACACCTATTCCCGTTTCGACTACTTGACGCGCAAAAATGCTCTTTAGTAAAGGCATTTCAATAAAGACAATTATTTAGCCGCTTTGTCGACTGAGCGGTTTTTCCAAATCGGATTATTCTCCGAGAGCCGACGTAATCAAATGCATTCTGTAGCAAGCAACGCGCAGCGCTTATTGCACCTGTGTGGCCGTAGCAACAAATACGCCGCCACGTAAAGGGCTTTTATACTACTGGGGATTATAAGCGCCGGTCTCGACTAGTCGAAGTGTTTAGTTGTCATGGCGCTGAATTGTCCAGTTTGTGGCAGTTTTCAGCTTGTATTATGCGCGTAATTAAGTGCGCATGAAGATATAGCCGAGCCGAGAGTTCCGCTAGAGCAACAACCAGCCTTGGGTGCAAAACCAAATGCGCGCAGGGCTTACGAGAACTATAGTTAATGTACAAACAGATTCTGGAGCTTCTATTTTTAAAGTCTCCCGGATCCCCCGCTCTGCCGTACGTCCCCCACGATGTTGCTGACTAAGGCTCCGTAGTAATGGGGTACCACTATTCCGCACCTCGTAAGCGCGAGACAGTTGCTGTGTTGGTTTCGTGTTTGTGTTACTCGCGTGCTTGTGAAGATTTGCATATACAGAAGGTTGTATGTTGGTAGTGGAGATGCGGATATTCTTTCGCCACATGCCCAGTGGGTGAAGGCAATTGGGTCTTAAACTTGTATAGAGGTACGTTGTCCAGACTCAGCTTTGCGAGCCGGTTTCGATACACTATATAGCGCTCGCTTCGAGAAGAACACATTCGCAGTGCCTCTCCGTGCTAAGTTTGCAAAGTGGTCATGGTACTGCACTTTCACCATCGCATGACATTCCGTCTGCGCACATGAAACTCACACCACCCACAATATACACTTCTCAAGACTCACTTTCTGAGACTATATCGCTTGAGACAGATTTTAGTTTTGTTTGTGTAACACAACAAAAGTTCGTTTTCGATAAAACATATGTACCTGGGATAGCTGTCCTAGTTTTGTAGAGCCCATACGGTCACTGGAAGGTGGAGCAACTATGAGCGCCGTTAAATCTCGGCGCATTTATTAGCTTTTAGCTCCCGGCCGTTACTTCCGACCCGTGCCGCATTCCCTAATTACTCGCATGCGCGAAGCCTGCGCAGCGTCAACTGTGCCGGCTCAGCTTAGACCCGCACGAGCACTATAAATAAGTGCTCATTCGCCACAATTGGTATTTAACGGCATCGCTTCACTCTGCTTTACCTTGTCTCCTCTTTCTAACCGAGCTGGTCATCTTAATTTTCCCTTCATATCACCGACTGCTCAATTGTTCAAATACTCTAGTATTTCATAATGCGGTCGCTTGCTCTTCTCGTGATGGTGGCACCGCTTTTGGCCGCTGCCTCAGACAACTCCCAATTGAGTTATCCCGAATCCATGGACATGGCTTCCATGGGCTCTCATTCTATACCCAGCACAGAATCCACCGATACAAAAACAGACCTTGTGCCGGTGCCCCACAGAGAAAAGCACCATCATGGCATGCCCATCTTACAGATGCCGCTTGCACCTGAGGAGAAGCTTTTCTGGGAGAGCTACTCAAACGAAACCTATTTTAACACAGCTTCATCCAAGCGTTGGGCGCTTTCGACGCACATAGCGTCATATCTCTTCTCGTTCGTGTTCTTGTACCCCATGGTATTAGTGTTCTGGAACACCCACCATGCCTTGTACTTCCCTTTTCTCACTGTGCACTCGGGTCTTGTTCTCCTTTCGTGTTCGTGTCTTTGGATCTTCAATGGCTCTATTCGTGACTTATACCCAAACAATGCATTTACCAAGATGTCTGTCATTCTATTTGTGGCCACCATCGGGCATTGGGCGGTGAGCCTCTCTGCGGTGGCCTATCGCTACTTGGACATTGATGAGGACTATGACTACTCTGAGTTGGAGGATTTGTCCCCCTTGGATTCTTCGGAGCAAACCTTGCGCGGGCTGAATTCGGATTCAAGAGCTCAGTCGTTCGACCTGGAAACCTGCTCCGAGGGCGCATTGAAAACCTCCAACAACTCAATGCTTCCTCGCAAACCCTCCCGGTTGACCAGCTTCTTCCTCGAATTTCCTGTGTTCAAAAGCGTCACTCAGGCTTACGGTAAAACCGCCTTGGCTGTCACTAGCGTCTTGAACTGGGCGATTTTCGGCTTCTTTTTTGTTTACTTGCCCACAGGCATCATCACATACTTAGTTTACGGTACTGACACCTTCTTCTTCAACATGCTTGCACATTTCATTAAAGGTGGAGTCTTTTTTATGTTGGGGTTGTTATATTTGGCTCGGTACAGTGGTGCTTTCAAAAATAAAGGTTGGGCTTGGAACCACAAATTTGTTACTGGGAAAGCCGTCAACAATTTTTGGCTCCGGTGGCAGTCAACTGGGCTCTGTTCTATGGAGTTGGTGGAATCTTCCTTGATTCTCTTCTACGGCTCCACCAACATCTTTTTGGAGCACTTGTCTAATCCCGGGGGAGAGATTTCCGCCAAGGATTTGCAGCACATGTCTATTGCCTTCATTTTTATTGGATGTGGTCTTTGTGGTGTCCTACTCGAAAAAAACTTGGCCGATTGGAGGTTCCAAAAAGCTACAGATAACTTGTCCATTCTTGTAAGTCCAGAGGATGTATCCAAAGTGGTGAAGGCCACCCCGGGATACTCGCCCAACCCATTTCCCGTACTCACTATCTATTGGACTGGATATCTCATGTCGCTGCACGAACAAGCCCTGGAGTTATCGTCTACTATACACAAGCAATGGGGTAATTTATTTGTTTTGGCATGTGCTTTCCGTGTGATCACCTACATCTATGTGACCATTGCCCCACCAAACCCAAAGGCGCTTCATAAGCCACTGTATCCAATGACAGAGCTTTTGGTATCTTTTGGCCTCATATGCGGGGGCTTGATTTTCATTGAGTCCTGCGATCCCGTGGTTCACCTGATGGAATACCACGGCTATACGCCAATGTTCACCTTCAACGTCAGCTTGGGCGTTGTTGCATTAATTATGGCCTGGGTAATTGCCGTATTTTCTGTGAAAGACAGCATTGTATCCAGGAGACTCCACAGCGCAAACTAGCTACGCCTTTCATGACCTAATATCTCTATTTCATACATACTGCATTCTTCATGATGCTTCCTGCCTTAATATTCCCCGTGGCACTAATATATGAAGTCAAATAAAAAGCCCCCAGTAGCGTGCGTCTATTCTGTCGGGATGGGAAACATATCCTCAATCCGATTGCTCAACACCTTGCTCAAGTGTGTCACGAATGGCTTGGATATCACGTGGACCGGTGCTGCAGCAGCCGCCAACGACCCGTACATTTGGCACAGCGAGCCACAGGGCGATTGCTGACTTCCAGCCCTCGGTGTTGGAGCGAAAAACATACTGACTTGGGTCAGACATGTCGTTATCAAAACCCAAGTTTGGGTAGACAATCAAGTTGAAACTTGGCGCTCCTATACTCTCACAGGCGGAGTTGATTGTTTGGAGCACCCCGCTGACGATCTCATATGGCACGCAATTGCAGCCTGTTCCCACAAAGTACTTATCAAAGAGGGGAGTCATGTGGGAAACCATGTACTGCACCACCTCGGAGAGCGGCGTGCCGTCTACGAGCGTATTTTCGTCTCTGCAGCTGAAGCTCACGTAAAACTCTTTGGCGCAAGTCTCGGTGAAGAGCCTTTGGACCAAGGCAAAAATTCCCTGCACCTCCTGGAAGTTGGGGATCGTCTCGAAAGCAATGACATCCACGTCGTCATTGTCCATGTAGTACTTGACCATTTCCTCGTGGTAGTTGGCCAAAGCCCGTGCGTCCAAACCGCCGTAGTCGCCGCTGTATTCGGCACCATTGGCAAGATAGGCGCCGTAAGGCCCCACGGACGCCGCTATGTATACTTTGTCCGAACCGGAGGGCATTGATGCAATGGCGTCTCGCGCGCAGTCTATGGACCTCTGCCACACGTCTCGGGCGGCCGGAAGATCGAGCCCCACGTACTTGAGAAGGGTCTGCTGCGATGCCTGATACGAAGCAGTGATCAACATTTGGCTGCCGACGGCCAAGTAGCTCTTGTGCACGTTGGTGATGAACGAGGGCTCCTCTAGGAGGATTTTGGTGGACCAGAGCGGCGAGCCCTTGACCGAGAGCGGGTGGTCTCGAGGCAAGAGGTCCTCGAGTTGGGTTCCCATGGACCCGTCCTGTATAACCACGCCGCTTTTGAGCGCTTCCTTAAGCATTGCAAATGAATCAAAAAAAAGAGGCGAAGCAAGCTCAAATGGATGTGCTGGGCGAACGAATGGCTTTGGAGGTGCGCGCAGCGTGGTGCGGCGCTACTCGTGGGGAGCAGCACCGTTGCAGGAGCTATATTTTAACCACAGTATCGGCGGTTTCTGGGCACTCTGCCGCCAATATTTCCGAGCGCAGGCGTATTCGGAAGAGCCCTGGCGGCTACGCACCGGCCGTTTGGCTGTGGAACTTTGGTGGAGATTCTGGAGACAGACCCCGGCGGGCCCTGTGTGCAGGACCCACACGCCCGCACCTCAAAAAATCTCGCGTCAACGCCCTTCCCACCCACGATGGAAAACCCAGCCAAAAGATCCAGAGACGAGTTCGACGACTCTGCCGGCGGCCACGCAGGCGAGTACGATGACCGTGCCAAGAAAATGCACGTGGACCCCGTCACAGAATTGATTGCCAACATCTGCAAGGACATCCGGCGCATCGGCGAAAACTCCAAGTTGGCCGAACAGGTTGACGACATCTCCTACATCTCCAACCCAATCGTGGCGGAGTTCGAGAAGATAGACAAGTTGCGCGAGGCCATTCTCTCCACGCTCTACGCTGTCGTTCGTGAGCAGCCGCAGAAGATCCCAAACCTCTGTGTGTTGATCTTCATCTGCAATGCCAAAAACTTCTTGGTCGCCAAATACGTGGTGGAGTTCTTCCATGCAAAAGGCCAAGAGCTACTAGATAAGCTTAAGGGAGAGGACGACGTTATGGACGACGCCGAGGATTCCGTGTCCAAGTATCCGGAATGGACTGAGAACGCCGGGATCTTCAACGACTTGAAGTCTATCTTCAAGTTCTTGGCTGCGTTGTCGCCCATCATCGAAAGCCATGCCATGACCAGCATCTTGAAGCAGTTTCTCTCTGTGGCCATTGACTTGCAGAACGCCTCGCTGTCTAGAAACGGAACCGCCGAGGAGATCTTTTACAATGTCCTCCTTGCGATGCCATACTTATTCGCCAATGACTTCTCGGATGAAACTATTGCCAGCGCAAATGAAATCATCGATTTGGCCAACAACTTCAAAAACTTGGAGGACTCGGCCAAGCCAATCTCTGTTTTGGAGCCTTTCGATGCCAAAGACGGCAACTTCGCCGACCTGTTGCCATACAGACCCAGGAAACTCGTCACTTCCATATTACCCGCTCTCATAAACTTACAATCACCAGAAAAAGACTGGAAGGGCTTAAAGGGCTCTTTGTTTCTTGACTTCTCTGAGTTCTTGGACCCATTACTCTCGGACGCGCTCAAGAACAATTCCATATCCAGTGAGATCGTGAAGCATCCTTTGCCTCAATTTTCTCTTCCATCAATCGAGCAGCTCCAGAGCTACAAGCCCACGGGCTTGATTGACTCTTTATGGGTGCAGCACCCTAGGTTGATTTTCCAGGTCTACAACTCAACAAGTTTCGAGACGGTTCCTTCCATTGAATCATACTTTGGTTTGTTCTTTAAGGATCTAGCTTTCGACATATTGACAAATATGTCGTTCAATCAAAAGGAGGCATCCATTCAGTTGTCTATTTTGGACTTGTTTTGCTCAAAGAACTTATTCAGTCCTCCTGGCTCTTCAGTAGACCAGCTTGCGCTTATAGCAAAGGATAACGAACTAGGCGAGAACAACCCTCCTCTTTCAACGTGGAAGGTAGAAGATGTCGCGGTGGAGAGTATTTTGACCATGATTTTCCAGCTCCCCAAGCCATTGCATTTTGAAATTTACTACTACACGGTCCTTATTTCTTGTTGCCGTGAAAGTCCTGAATCCATTGCTCCTGTCTTTGGAAGAGCGATTCGGTTTTTTTACAACAACTTGGATACTTTGGATTACGAGCTCAAGATTCGCTTTATGGACTGGATGACGACCCAAATATCCAACTTTGACTTTAGTTGGAAATGGGATGAATGGGCACAGGATTCTGTGAAGTATTCAAACCTCTCATATCACCCCAAGAAGACATTCATTAGGAACTTGATTGCTAAGGAAATAAGGCTTTCCAATAAGTCTAGGATAAAAGACAGTTTTGTCACAATGATTCAGGGTGAGAACGGCGATGCCAAGGTGGTTGCGCTTGACGAATTCTACCAATACCTTGATATTTCGCTTTATCCGAATGCTGGCCAGTACATTGTCGATTACGACACTTCTCTCTACGGCGATGATAGCACGGGTGAATTTCGAAATGTCATCACGGCTGCCGTGAATCAAAAAAAGGAGTCTGGTGCAAATAAATCAGTTACATCGGCCCAAGAAGAACTCATTTACGAATTTTCCAACCCCCAGTTACCGCTCAATGAGGTTTCAAACAAGCTCTACGACTTCATTATCGCCAATTGGAGATCTAATGAGCAATTTCATGACATGGTAAACGAGACTTTAGAGGCCATCAAGTCATCAGTCGTAAACGTGGACACTAACAAGATCTTAATCAATCTCATTTTTCAAACATACGCTTACATTGGGTCCAGATCGATCTATTCTGTTGTCAGCATTATCAATAGGGATGTTGCAAAATTGAAATTCATAAGTGGCGAAGCTGTCACCGAAAACGACTATAAGGTTAGTGGAACCGATTTTGCCTTTCCAAATCTTGAGCTCACAGATGAGGAAAAGGACAACAGACAGACATGGATTGTGGACTCTATCCTAAGGATCTGGATTCACCAGCCTCAGGTCGGGTTTTTGATTTTGGAGTATCTTATTGAATTTAAAATCTTGCGTCCGCAGTTTCTCATTCGCAGTGCTCTCAAACTGGACTACAACCTTATCATCAACAATGTGTCATGCATGGAGTCCATCAACCGCATTTTGAGCAGCTCCTCAAAAATTGACAATTTCAAGGAAATCATTTTGCTCTTGTTTAATTTGATTGTGCACAATTTGAATGATATTCTTCTCACGTTGGATTTGCCTAGTCCAGATTCCGACATCGTCACAATTCAAACAGACTTTACAGAGGAAGAAAAGGAAGATGAAGCTAAAATGGCAAAAATTGACAACCAATGGTTATTTTTCGAGTACAGAGGTTTGCTCAAGACCTACTTAAGGCAATTTAGTGTCCAACATTCAGAGTTCACGGAAGAGGTGAAGCAAGTGTTTGATGGCATTACAAACGTTAAAGTGAAAGAGGATGCCCTCCTTTGGATTGAGGAGTTGAAGTACTAATTGCCATGTATAATGAGTAAATAAAAGTGAAATATTAACATTGCGCCTCAGGATCTCGTCTGTGCAGTATGCATGCGATATATCGAATCGCACTCTAACATTGCACGCCATCCAAGATGTCCGAATCTGAGTTTGCGGTGGAAACTACTGACCTCACTTACTTCTTCAAGAATAAGAGACGCGGATTGGAAAATGTTAACTTGCAAATCCCTTGGGGAACCACAAACTTGTTAGTCGGTCCGAATGGAGCTGGTAAGTCTACATTGCTCAAAATTCTCGCCGGAAAAACATTGATCAAGCAGGGAAAGCTTCGACTCGGGGGATTTGATCCCTTCGAGTTCTCCATCAACCGAAATGAGCATGCCAACTCTGATATCAACAACCACATATCTTATTTGGGCACTGAATGGGCGAACAATGAGGTGGTTAGACGAGACATTCCAGTGAAATTGCTCATCTCTTCCATTGGAGGCGAAAAGTTCCGTGAGCGTAGGGATGAACTTATTCTGATTCTCGACTTGGATCCCAGCTGGTCGATGGCGTTCATCTCGGACGGAGAGCGTAGAAGAGTGCAGTTGGTCATGGGCTTGCTCAAGCCCTGGAAGCTTCTCTTGCTAGACGAGGTGACGGTCGACTTGGATGTTATAGTGAGACAGAATCTCCTTAACTTTTTGAAGCGAGAATGCCGCGAGCGCAACTGCTGTGTGATTTACGCCACACACATCTTCGACGGCTTGGGCAAAAAGTGGTGCGACCGCGTTATTCACTTGAATGATGGCAAAAAAAGTGACGATGTGGGCATTGATAAAATCAAATTTGCGGCTGATTTTGACGGTGTCTCTGTGGAAAAGAAGGCCGGTGAGATTGAGCATATTGATGTTGCTTTGGCGGAATCGCTCCATCCACTAGTCTTGCAATGGCTCAGAGAAGACTTGGCGGAAAGAGGGAGTCGAGACGAGGAAAAATCACGTCTTGCAAAGCGTGTTAATGACTGGAATAATTCCCAGGACGGCCACTACTTCGACCGCGACTCCAAGGTTGAGGACTATTTTAGAGCCACCAGAAGCAGCACCGATACATGAATTCAAGAATCCAAAAGTGGAACTGCGACTTCTCTCAGGGACTCTTTGCCTCCTGAGGCTGTGGAGAGGCGTGGACTGACATGGCAAGAGCGTATTCTTTTCCATTTGTATCACAAACAAAAGTTTACGTTGCGTTCGGTGCAACACCTGTGGACGTTTTGTCCAAAAGGCATTTTCAATCGTACTCGTATCTTGTAAACCCGGCACGAGCACTTCAGAAAACAGAAGTATCTGGGGAACATTCCAGGATCTGGAATTTTATGAAGACCCTTTGGTACATATAGGCAACGCTATTGTTGTGCCCGAGTTGGATTCACCGCGTCCAAATTCAGGAACTTTTGTTCTAGTTCCAAGAAGGATACAATGCTCTTCTGCTTGGCCAAGTCCCGCTCCAAACACCAGTTTTTGTACTTGGCCCGTAGAAGCTCGCCGCGATACAGAGAGGCGGGTGGCTCTAGAAGCGTGGTATGTATGGCAGCCTCTGGTTTCGAGACTACTTTTCGCTTGTTCTGAAGCTGCGACTGTTTTAACGGCGTCGTCGGGCCTCTTTTCTCTGCCTGTCTGGGACTCATGAGAAGCTTCTAAGTGATGAGTGATTGTTTACGCGCGACGATCAGAAGGAGCAGGCGTACCCCAGGCCACGTGACCGGCGCAGCGAAAAAACGCCGAAAAAATTTCAGTGGCCTTTTCTCATCCATCACCACCATGTCTAACAACGAGAGAACCTTCATTGCCATTAAGCCCGACGGAGTCCAAAGAGGATTGATTGCCTCTATCCTCTCGAGATTCGAGAACAGAGGCTTCAAGTTGGTCGGCATCAAGTTGGCCCAGCCAACCGAGTCCTTGTTGAGACAGCACTACGACGACTTGCAAGAGAAGCCTTTCTTCCCTTCCTTGTTGTCCTACATGTTGTCTGGCCCCGTTCTTGCCACCGTTTGGGAGGGTAAGGATGTTGTCAAGCAAGGTAGAGCCATCTTGGGTGCCACTAACCCATTGCAATCTGCTCCAGGCACCATCAGAGGTGACTTTGCCATTGACATGGGCAGAAACGTGGCCCACGGTTCCGACTCCGTGGAGTCTGCCAAGAAGGAGATTGGTTTGTGGTTCAAGCCAGAGGAGTTGGTTGACTTCAAGTCCGCCATGGTTTCTTGGATCTACGAGTAAGCGCATCGCTGCACTCACCCACGAGCCTTGCATAGCTAATACAATGCTACTCTACTAGACGTAGCCGCGAGGCAGTAGCCCACCTCCACACACGCCTGATCGTCAAGGCTTTGGGGCGAGAACGTAGAAGCAAAAGCACCTTTTGGGCATTGGCCTGTGCCGAGCCACCTCCAGAAGGCGCGGGTGCACAGGGCCGCGGATGCCCCAGTACGTGCGAACTGCATCAACTGCATCAAGTGTTGACATCACACACGCCATGTCTGCCGACGAAGATCTCTACAATGACGCAGAGAGCGGCATTCTCGAAGACGACCAAAATTCCGACATGGATGTGGACGACGAGCCACACTCGCAGTCGAAAGGCGCCAACGGCCACATGAACGAGGACCAGGACGAAGAAGACGACGACGACGACAACGACAACGATGATGACGACGACGACGACGACGAAGATGACGACGAAGACGAAGCAATGGAAGAACGCCATGACAAACGAGCCAATGTGCACGGTGTTTCACGCAAGGACTCCAAAGCCGCAAAGACAGGTAACGCCGGCGCCGAAGGAAGCGGGCCAGACGTGCTGGAAAGCACCGGCGCCAGCTCCGCTTCCAAACCCGTGCTAGATTTTGCTAGCATCAGGAGCAATGCAGTGGAAGCTGTCAAGGCTGCCAATGAATTTGAGATCGTGCCCATGGTAGCCATACCCTACGCACAGCAGTGTCACGCGGTGGCCATTTCAGAGGGCCCCAAGTGGCTTCTTACAGGAGGCGAGGACGGCTTCATACGAAAGTACGATTTCTCGGCCTCCATAGACGGCAAAGCGCCGTTGACCGTGGCGCAGAAGCACAACCTCATGGACAATGTCAACAAGGCTGGGGTGATAGGCTCGTACTGGGAAAACGAGCAACCCCTCACCAAGTCCCAAATCCTCCAGACAAATCCGAAAATAAAGGAGTCGGACTTTTCCTCCAGCTTTGCGTCTTACGAGCCCAAAACGAACCCTGTATATGCTCTTGATGTGGAAAAGGACGGCCACTGGTGTCTCAGTGGCTTGCTCTCCGGCGGGATTTCTCTATATACCTTGATATACAACGAAGGAAATATCCACCACTATTTCCGCCACGCTTCCAACAAGAACTCGGCTCCTTCGTTGTCCAGCGGCCACTCCGATGCTGTTTCCGTGCTTCGGCTCAACCATTCGCAAAACGCCTTTTTATCGGGCTCGTGGGACAAGTGCATTCGAGAATGGGACCTCCACACGGGAAAGACTTTAAACTTGTACACTGGGAGCACTGGGCAAGTTTCCAGTATCTACTACAGGCCGATCGGCTTGACAGACCTCACATTCGCCGAGACACCCAGTGATGTGGACTCCTTGTTTGGAAGCGAAGAGGAAGATGATGACAAGGATGATACGCGGCCTTCAGAAAGCTCCACGAAGAATATCAAACTAGACTCCGGAAAAAATAAGACTCTTACGGATGATAAGATTTTTATGAGCTCAAACATCGATGGCACTATCAATATTTGGGATGCCAGAATCTCAGGAATAAGTTCGGTGCTAAAGCTTGGAGTACCTGAGGGCACTCCCCCGTGGTGTATGACTGCAAGATGGTCTAACGACGGAGACAAGCTATACGTCGGACGGAGAAATAGCACGGTGGAAGAAATCTCTTTACGCAAGCCGCACGCCATGAATGCCGGTATTCTGGTCCCAAATGTGCTGAAACGCTTGTCTTTTCCCAAGATTTCAGGGCCTGTTAGTGCCTTATCGGTCATGCCTAATGACAATTTCATTTTCTGTGGGTCCCAGGACAATATTCGGCTCTACAACCTCAATCTCTATGACGAGTTCGTACAAGAAACCGCAGTATCCAAGAAGCGCGCTACACCATTTTACGTCATTCCAGGTCACCACGGCGGTGTATTGAGTAACTTAATTGTGGATGACACGGGAAGATTCATGATTAGCTCAAGTGGCAATAGAGGTTGGGGCCACTCACCATATGCAGACGTGGTGCTCATATATTCTATTGACCCAGGGCTGCCGAGCAAGGAGAGCGCTGCATCTAAGAACTAGGTAAAATTGCCTAGAGCATATACATGTTTCCGAAGAGACCCGAGCCCCACTTGGCCAAAGTCTAAGGATTCTCGAGAAAGGGAGTCTTTCACGTTAGCATATAAGTCCGTGAGTAGATTTGTAACTCGATTGACTTCCCCATGGGTGAAGTCAACTCCACCCAAGCTTTTGGTAATGAATCGGGGTAGTCTGGACATCACGTACCAGCCACCTTGTTTAAGTAAAAAGTGGACGAGAATTCCCGTCAATCCAACGAAAAGACTCCACTTGAAGATGTTGGATTGCGGAGTTGAGGGCTTTTCACTGCCAGATACGAATATTTTCTTGAGAATGGCTGAATTAGCCAATGAGGTGACACTTGCGGAGGTAACATTGCTCAAGGACGAAAAGATGCTCAGTTTCATCTCAAATTCTCCAGAGCTGGCTAATGAGTCTTCTGCAGTGTCCAATGCTCTTTGTAATACTGTAGCCTCGTGCGCTGCCTCGCGTGCCAGTTGAGACTCCTGTTCTCCAAGAAGCTTCGCCAACGACTCTAGGTCGAGGGCAAGTTTAGAGGCCTCGCCCTGAACATTTGACGTGTTCATGAGCACAGATTTGAAATTGTATTCCACAAACCACACATTAAAAGTTGTGGGGGAATTTGGCATATCTTGCAAAGGAAACTTGGAGATCAACGACGAAGTATGGTTTAAGATCAGAGCAAGATCCAGATCGTCCAAGTTATCATAGAGGGCAGCTGGAGATAAACACGAGTAAAGCGTATCCAGATCGATATCCTTTTCTCCCAGCTTTTCTAAAATAGCGTCTCGATAATGCAAAATAGATGCAGCGTAGAAGTATACACAAACAGCCACCGAGCGATGGCTAAAGATGAAGTCCCACAAGGTCGTGATGTGAGACAAGTTGGTCAAATCATGACTGAAGAGAGTCAAGATGCACAGGAGTGCAGGGAAAAACTTGTAGTCATAGTACATTCCATCAGATGTCAAGTATGACGGAGAGTTGGAACGGATGACGCTGAAAAGATGCGGGTCTGCATTTTCAAGAATAGCTGGAATAAGCTTCAAGTGCGTAAGTGTGAGTGTAATGTCCTGTAACATAAAGTCCCGGAGATGGCGCAAAGTAAGGAGCTCCAAAATACGGAACGCTTTGTCATCGTCGCCACATACAAGAAGAATAACACTGGCTATATCGTGGTAGCCTTGGTAATAGTGGAGACACGGGTACTTGCGAAGCATTTGAGCGATGAGAAAATAGAGTTTTTTGCGCATGGCCTTGACCTCGTCGCTCGAGAGTATCGTGGTGTATGACGAGTTACCGTTCATATGGAGCTGCGAGAGAGGCGTGAACAGTCGCTTGACATCTAACATAACCTGCGGCTCGTCTTGGTGTGGGTGCAAGTCATTGAGCTCCAAGAAGCCCATGTCATTGTCAGCAGCTAACTTCAGCGTTGACTTCGCTCCGAAGCTCTCTTCTCGGGACGGAGGGTTTTCGAGCGAGGTTTCGAATGGGGCTTCAAATGAGTTTTCAGATAAATCCCCGATGGTAACGCCCGCTTCCCCCTTGGAGCCGGCAGCCGCCGAGCCGGTGTTTCGCCCTGCGGTGCCATTATCCTCATACAGATTGTTTAGAGACGCCGTGTCCTTAGATTTAGTATGCCCTAGCGAGCGGGTCCATTCTGCAAGTCGGTCGCCCCCCTGGGCCCGCTCCGAAAGCCGAGATGGATCAGCAATGGCCTCAACACCAGATGCGTTTTGCGGCCCGGCCGTGGACCGACAAAGGTCAGACATGGTGTGTGACAATTGGAACCCGCCGCTGATAAGGATAGAGCAAAAGACTAGGAAGTAGGGAGCAGGATTCGCCTGGATACTGCCGCTGGTTTAGCGCTTATTGGGTCGGGAGAGCTTGATTGGCCAATGCGACGTAAAGCCAATGTACTCTTACTCTTAGCAATCGCCGGCAGATGTGAGGATAGGCTATCAGAGTGTTGTCTGCAGTACGCACATTGTCTGGAGAGCCGTCGCAAGCCGCAGGGCACGTGCGAGAGAGGATGATCTGGACGGGGACCGGGACGAAATACCCCAGACCTGCACGCACGCCCACATTCGCTTCCTCTCACCATACACTGCCACCACCGCCTTGTACAGTAAGCTCAGGCGAAGCGCAACATATATATATTCCGCCCCTGCCCCACTCGCTCTGCAAGCATCATGAAAGTCCAAATCCTTCCCGACGGCTTGACGGTCGACTTCGACGGCACCAAGTCCACATTCCACTACATCTGGTTGCGGGACAACTGTCACTGTGACAAGTGCTACTTCGACACCACCAAGCAACGGTTGCTCAACTCCGCCACCATCGATCCGGAAATATACGCCACGCAGTGTGATACCTCTGCGACGGGACTCACCGTCGTGTGGAGCCAGGACGACCACCAGTCGGAGTACGACTTTGCCTGGTTGCGTCTCCACGCGTACTTTCCGCCGCTTGTGCTGCAAAGGGAGAAGGTTGAGGGCGAGAGCAAGATTTTGGCCCGCAAGTACTGGGGCACGGCGGATGTCAAGGGCAAAATGCCCACGGTGGACTATAATCAGATCATGGCCTCCTCCGACGAGACAGACAAGGAAGACGCTATCCGCGACTGGTGCCTAAAGACGTGGCAGTACGGCTTCACCCTCGTGGACAACGTGCCGGTTACTCCCGAAGACACGGAGAAGCTCTGTGAGAAGCTCATGTACATCCGGCCCACCCACTATGGCGGGTTCTGGGACTTCACCTCGGACTTGGGAAAGAAGGATACCGCCTACACCAACTTCGACATATCCGCCCATACTGACGGCACGTACTGGTCCGACACACCCGGCTTGCAGCTTTTTCACTTGTTGTATCATGACGGCGAGGGCGGAACCACGTCTTTGGTAGATGCCTTCAGCTGTGCGGAGATATTGCGCAACACAGACCCCGAAAGCTTCGACCTCTTGACCAAGATCCCCATACCTGCACACTCCGCTGGTGAAGACAAGGTGTGTATCCAGCCAGACATTCCCCAGCCAATCTTCAAGCTCGACTTAAATGGCGACTTAATCCAGGTCCGGTGGAACCAGAGCGACCGCTCTTGTATGGACAATTGGACGAACCCGGAGGATGTGCCCAGGTTCTACAAAGCCATTCGGAGCTGGTACTCGATTATAAGCTCCCCAGAAAACGAGATATTTTACCAATTGAAGCCGGGCCAATGTTTGATCTTCGACAACTGGAGGTGTTTCCACCTGAGAACCGAATTCACTGGAAAAAGGCGGCTATGCGGTGCTTACATCAATAGGGATGATTTCGTGAGCAGATTGAAATTGTTAAATGTGGGCAGACCTGCGGTCTTGAATTCTATATAGTCAGCTGCAGGTCCCAACTTCATGTGGCCTCAGTTTAAAATCCTTCTATGTATGTCGAGATCGGCGTCTAAGGCCGGACTTGTGCAAGAACTTGTAATAGTTATCATCTCTTTTTCCATTACATTCGCTTTTCTTGACTACAATCAGCACACGAGTACGCAGAGATTCAATCTAAAATTGCCTATACTTGGAGGCTAAAATATACTCTTCTATTGACCTAAGCAAAGATAGGAATCTCGTCCCAGTCCCATGGGTTATTGAAGCGCAAACCAACATCCAACTTGGAGATGGACTCAATCTCGGCATCAGTGAGGTCAAAGTCATTAACCGTCAAATTCTGCAACAAACGCTCAGTTTTGTTGGATTTTGGAATAACGGCAAGACCTCTTTGCGTTGCCCATCTCAACAACACTTGACCAGCGCTTCTCTTGTGCGCATTGGCGATTGCAAGAATATCCTCGTGCTCGAAGAGAGTGGTGCACTCCTTGACCTTGGGGTGATCCAATTCAACGAAAGACTGAGGGCCGAAAGAGGAGTAAGCGGTGATGGCAATACCCTTTGATTGAACATATTTGATCAATCTAGGTTGCTGCAAGTATGGGTGGTGCTCGATTTGCAAGACAGCAGGAGGAATCTCGGCGCCTCTAAGGAGGTCGTAGATCAAGGCTCCGTTGAAGTTGGAGATACCAATGGACTTGATCTTACCAGCCTTGACCAACTTCTCCAATGCCCTCCACGTGTCGAGCAAAGGAACATCCTCGTAAACAAATTTGTCGCCACTACCACAGTAGAAGCCAGGGGGGTACTTCTCTTCGAATGGCACAAACTTGAAAGCAATAGGGAAGTGAATCAAGAACAAGTCCAAGTACTCTAAGTTCAAGTCGGACAAAGTCTTGTTCAATGCCTTCTCCACGTTATCTGGGTGGTGGAAGTTGTTCCAAAGCTTGGACACCACGAACAATTCATCACGAGCCACTAAACCCTCGTCGAGAGCTCTGTTAATACCTTCACCAACCTGCTTTTCGTTTCCGTAGTCCTCGGCACCGTCAAATAATCTGTATCCAACCTTGATGGCATTGTAGATTGTGTCAGCACAAGTGGCTTTGTCGACTTTCCAGCAGCCGAAGCCAACCAGGGGCATTTCGTATCCGGAGTTCAATTTGATGGACATTTTGCAGATAACGCTGAAAATTCCCGGGGGAGGGGTATCTTATATAGTTGCTGGGTTATGTGGGGGCACTGGGCTGCAACACCTGCAGATAAAGATCTTGCGCACCCGGTGCTGCCACCTGAGACGGCACACGTCCTACATATATAAAAATGATGTAATTGGGTCAAAGGGAGGTTATGTCGTTAGTTGCAGTTTGTGACCAACAGCGAAAAAAAGCAAAACCCTGGAAGTTATGTGTGATCTGTGAGCTTGGAATGTTCTGGGGTGCGTCTCATGCCGAGCGCAGTGTCATGCCGAATTCGGCTACTTATCCGGCCATGGGCCCCACACCGACTGCTCGACATTTCCAAATTGAGAAGCACCCCTCTGCAGATGAACACCTCTGTACCAGACCGTATTTATGGATCAGTGGCGGTAAATGATCAGCACATTTAGAGGGAACTGTGTGGGGCACTATCCTGTCACGCCAGTGCGTGGAATATCGCGCCATCTATCTTCTATAAAAATGGTGGAGCAGTTTCGGACAATTAGGTCCCCTTAGCCTTCATAGCTCGCGAAACCGCGTCGCCTGCGCCTTAACCTTTGTCGCCGACGCCTCATGGATAACAACTTGGTGTTGACTGCGTTTGCAATTGCCATTTGCGGTGCATCTTCCCCGAAAGCTTTTTAGTGTGCCGCGGGATTATCTAGGCCACGTGCTTCGGGTTGCACAGCGCAAGCGATCAGCGCTTTTGGTGTAAATCAACTGCGCTAGTTGGCAGCCGGAGCATCATGGGTGCCGCCGGTGATGCGTGCAGGAAATGGCACGAAACATGTGTAATATTGTGCCGCCACTTTATACGGCTACGCACTCGATCAGTGTGCGCAGCCCCAGTGCTGTGCTGTGGCGCTCTTGTTCTCGCGGTGCCTCCGGTTCCAGCCGTTTAATAAACACACGGTAAACACGCGCAAACAATACACGCATGTACAGCACCAACACACGTACGCACCAATACAACAAAACTGAGACCTCACTGATACAATCACTTCACAAACAGCCCACAGTCGCCTTCTCACGTGCCCACGATGAACATCCTCAAAGTCATCAGCAGCCCGGCCGACACGTCACCCCCCGCCTTCTCCACTAGCCACAACAGTCTTTCTCTTGGTGAGCAGCAGTTCCCATTTCTGTCTGTCTCAGAAGACTGCCTACCCAATGCGCTTTTGCAAGATCTCTCGGCTGCTCCTGCGTCCGTGGTGTTAATGGGTGCCGCTGGCAAACTCGCCAGCTTGAAGGAGATCTTTGCGCTGTATCTTCAATTGGACTCCACGGTATTTGTCAGCGCATGCGAAGTCAAGCGGGATGGCGTCGTAGACTTGTTCCACATGTCTAGCGTCAAAACGCACGCCCGGGGCATTCCACTTGAGCGTCTGCTCAAAAAAGTCAAGCTCAGCGAGGCCATTGTACGTTTGGTGGCCAAGCGCCATTCCAACTCGGCATACTGCATTCTGTCTTGCCTCATTGTCAACTTGTACACCGATGGAGTGATTACATCCATCATCGACGTCAATGCTAAGATTTTCTCCGAGACATTCAACCGCGCGTCGGTTTTTCCAATCGTGCAAAGATTGATTTTCAAACCCGCTAAAAATCTCTTTGTGTTGCACTTGAGCAAGCAAGTAGATGCCGCGGCTGTTTCAACGGCCATGGAAGACTTCAGTCGTCTACAAAAGCTCTTTGTTGAAAAGCACCTGCTCGCGCAAACTGCCACAAGCGCTCCAACTAACCACCGGTCTGCATTGCCAAACTATGCCAGACCCACCATATCTTCCGGTCGGCCAGCTGCCAAACAGAAATATTCCAGGAAGGAACCCAATAGAAGACCACGTACTATACGAGTTGAACACAATGATGCCTATATTGGCGCAATCACCGGTCTCAAGGAGTCTGTGGCCCAGCTCAAATCGGGCGTGGTTCAAAATATCCGCCATGACTTGTCGTCCGCGAAAACGTATCTAGGCCATGTACTGCTGAAATTTCTTGAACAGGAACATTTACTTGCAGAATTAAACTCCAAGATCAGTGATCAAGATGCCACCATCGCCGAGCAAAAGGCCCTCATCGCCGAGCAAAATGCTAGTTTTCAGGAGTTGCAGCTCCTCTTCAAAGAAAAGAGTAAAGATATTCTAGAACGTGAGGAACTAACAAAGCAACTAGATGCCACATGCGTGCAGCTTAAGGCGACGCTCAAGGATACTGAAACTTCAGCGGCTAAACACATGGCAACGGAGAAGAACCACCAAGAAACGTTGCACAAACTTCGTGCACTTGAAGAAGTCGAAGCACGCCATGCCACAGTATTGGCAGAACACGAAGCCCTCAAGCAGACAAACATAATACAGAACAAGAACTTGACCAAGCTAACGTCGATTTTGGAGGAAAAGGAAACCTTGATTGTGGAGTTGCGGTGCTTCCAGACCAAGTACGAGAGCTTGGAGGCGCAAATGGCGAAAGTCGAGAGCAATTTTGAGGAGAGCGGAAAACACTTCGAAACAAAGCTCAAGGAGCATGAGGAAATGGGCGCCAGGATGCGCCAGGAGGTGTCCGAGTACGAAAGGAAGATTGCCGAGCTCCAGCGGGTTATTCAGGGCAACAAAGAATCCTTGACAAAGCAGCAACAACTCATTGATGCCCACGTTGAGACGGAAAGCAGACACAAGGCCAAGATAAGAGAGCTAACCGAGACAATCAACAAGTCTGCCAGCTTCGAGTATCCCGAATTGGACTTTACAAAAATCAATTACCCAATTACCAACAGCCCCACAATGGACTTTGCACATGAGTTTGGCGACGAAAATGAGGGTGCCTTCAAAAAGCCCATGCAGTTGAGATCCTCCAGCCCGTTGAGAGCAGCCAGCGACACAATCATGAATCGATTCGAACCAGCCACGAAAATAATTGACCCAGAATCCAACTTGCGTACTAGCTTGCCAAAGCCGTTGCCCGAGGATACCACACTCCATTGAACGCTCCCTACTCCTACACACGCGCGCATCTTGGTGGTGGAACTTTCAAGATTCAATGCATTACTAAACACTGTTTACCGCTATAGAAAATCTCAAACATATAGTGCTATCTAAGTACACTTTACTGACAGCACCCTTGGTTTCTGTAGTATAGTCAGTAGGTGGGTTTCTGTAGTATAGTCAGACCACCTACACGGTTCTTCGATCAGAAAAGAACCGTACCACAGGACCCATTCCCGTAGCATCAACAGTCTTTTCGAACCAGCTCAACATTAAAGCTCCGTGCTTGGCACCGTTTGGCGTCGACATGATCTTGTAGATGTATTTGATCAAAGTATCCTGTTGGTCCGATGACAATTGCTTGACAAAGGTGGAGAATTCATTAATGTTGTGGTTGTTTTTAATCGATACAAGCACTTCAAAAACAGCCTCCGTCTGAAGCGTCTTGGCCTGCTCCTCGCTGGTGTAAGGAGGCGTCTCCAAGGCCGCCTGCAAGGCGTCGGCGAACTGGCCCAGCGATAATGCCTGTTTCACTTGCTGTGTAGTCGCTTGAACCTGCTGCAATGAAACAGGCTCAATGTCCGGGACCAAGTCCTGCTTGGATAGGTGGTTTTCGGGCTCCAAGGCGTCAATGTCAATTCTTCTCCAGTCGTCCATGTTTGGGTTGGAAGATGGAGAACCTGCGAATGAGACTTGCGGGTGCACCCGTACACCTGCACGGCCCTGGAGTATCCGTCTCCATTGTTCTTGCACGGCTTCCATAGTTTATCATAGCATTCAATGCAGAAAGACTTTACCGGCTTGGCTGCCAGTTTCGGTGTACTACTGTCTGGTTGCGGCGGTGCACCCACGCCCTATCCTTTCGTGTGTGTTTACTATCATCCACACTGAGGCTACGATTTTTGTGTTCCCAGTCTGTGTGCATTGAAGCATGCATTTCGGCGACTATTTGTGTTGGTGGGATAGAGTTTCGAAGTGCAAAACCGTTTTTGTTCTTCAACGACATTATATCAAAAGCGTTACGCTCCCTCGCATCCATTGCTCTGTAAAACGCTGCGCTTCTGGCTGTCCCCTGTAGCTGACTGTATATATAACCTTTCTTTTTCCTGAATTCGTTGCCTACTAGTCCTTGTCGACCGGTTATTGTCTCCATGCCTTGCCACTTAATGTCTGCTCAAATGGCGTTGCGCATGTAGTGATGTCGTCTGGGATCTCGGTAGCCCCGCCGGATGTAGTATCTTAGTTTGGCTTGCTCTTTTTGGAGCTTGACTCGTGGTCTTCGTCCTCCTCTGGCGCTTCATCTGCTTCCGTCTTTTTCGTAAAATCATCCAAAAACTCCATCACCAGCTCTTTCAACTTCAAGGTGCTCACGACAAAGACCACAAGGCCATCACTGCCGACTTCATACTTGATGTCTTTTTCGTTGGGATAGGCAATTTTCTCGTCGAACTTGTCAAAAAACGCCTCCACCTCATCGAAACTTTGGATGCCATCCAACATTCTCTCCTCCAAATCCCCTTCTGGGCATTCACTCAGATTCACCACGATAATAGCACGCAACGGGTTGTCCAAACCTTCTGCACCCTCTGGAATCTCGTGTTTCTCCATTATGTTGACGGGCAGGTCGGGCGTTTCTTGGCTTTTCTGAGTCATGTAAATTCGAGTAAGAGCTCGGGCATCGATTGGGGTTATGTCTATGTGCAGGACGCACTTGCAGCTCGCACACCGCAATGCCGACCCAAGCTAGTCTACATTTTACCTTTTCATTCGGTTTGGTTCGCTATCAATGGCATTGGTCTAATCTAAATCCTATACAGGGCGTGGGGTCACAACTTCGCCCAGGGCAGTCACTTGAGCCATTCCTTGAACTGGTTGATCAAGCCGTTGGTAGATGGGTCGTGGTTGTTGATCTTGTTGCCACTGTCCAACTCAGGGCCGATGGCCTTGGCCAACGACTTGCCTAACTCAACACCCCACTGGTCAAAGGAGTTGATGTTCCAAATGGCACCCTCGACAAAAGTAACGTGCTCGTAGTAGGCAATCAAGGCACCCAAGGCAGCTGGGGTAATCTTTTGGGCCAAAATAGAAGTGGTTGGTCTGTTTCCGGAAAAGACCTTGTGAGGAACAAGACCACCAGTGGCACCTTCCTTCTGCACCTGCGCCTCGTCCTTGCCGACCATCAAAGCCTCAGATTGGGCAAAGAAGTTAGATGCTAACATCTTTTGGTGCAAGTTGTTCTCGATCGGATTGTGCGATTGCGCAGCGAGAATGAAGTCTGCGGGAATCAACTTCGTACCTTGGTGCACCAATTGGAAAAAGGAGTGCTGAGCATTGGTGGCTGGCTCTCCAAACAAGATCGTTCCCGTCTGGTAATTGGTGAACGAGTTACCCCTGGTAACAGATTTACCATTGGACTCCATAGACAATTGTTGCAAGTAAGCTGGGAATCTGTGCATGTATTGGTCGAAAGGAGCAACCAAATGAGTCTGAGCACCGAAAAAGTTGTTGTACCATACAGACAACAAACCTCCGGTGACTGCAATATTTTCTTCCAATGGCGTTGTAGTAAAGTGCTGGTCAAAAGCCTCAGCACCCTTCAAGAAGGCCTCAAAGTTCTCGTAGCCGATATAGATGGCCACAGACAAGCCAATGGCCGACCACACGGAATAACGGCCACCAACCCAGGACTCAAACCCAAACATGTTCTTGGTGTCAATACCGAATTTGGAAACTTCTTCAGAATTGGTCGACAAAGCTACGAAATGCTTGGCAATGTGAGAGTCGTCCTTGGCAGTCTCCAAGAACCAAGACTTGGCCGAGTTGGCGTTGGTAATAGTCTCAGCGGTAGTGAAGGTCTTTGAAGCAATCAAGAACAAAGTGGTTTCCGGGTTCAAACCCTTCAAGGTCTCGGCCATGTGAGTACCGTCGATGTTAGACACGAAGTACGCATTGAGTCCTGGCGTAGAGTATGCCTTCAACGCCTCGGTCACCATGACAGGACCCAAGTCGGAACCACCGATTCCAACATTGACCACATCGGTGATTTTCTTGCCAGTGTAGCCGGTCCACTTACCAGATCTAACGTCTTCCGAAAACTCCTTCATATGCTTGAGCACTTCGTCGACCTCGGTGGCAGTGTTCTGGCCATCCACCTTCATGGGCTTCATGGCACGATTTCTCAAGGCGACGTGGTAGACGGCTCTGTCCTCGGTCTCGTTAATCTTGTCACCGTTGAACATATCGTCTCTCAACTTCTCCACACCGGCTTCTTTGGCCAATTCGAGCAATTGCTTCTTGATGTCGTCATTGATGATGTTTTTGGAGAAGTCGAAGAAGATCTTGGATCCGTCATAGTTGGTGAAGGTCAGGGAGAACTTGTCGAACCGCTGCTTGTCGGCAGCAAACTCGTCCTTGACCTTAAGGGAGGTGCCGACCTTTTCGTAGGTGGCCTCGAGTTTCTTCCAAGCTGGCAAGTCGGAAGACAAGTTGAAAGAGGAAAATTTGGACATTGTTGAATTGATGAAATGTTCTGAGAAACGGACAGCCCGCGCTACTTATGGCTGGGGTTGGTCCGGCACGCTTGCCACCTGCCGGATGCGCACCGGCAATAGGTTGCCCTGGAACCTCTCGCAGCATATTTTGAGAGAATGGAAGCTGGGAGCAAGACTGCATGGGCGCTTGGATTACGGAGAGATGCTTGATACACCCTTGCTTTAAATCCGGCATGAGGTGGACTGCCGTTAAGCTTGCAATGTGGATGCTGATCCAGCGGGGACTAGTCCTCGGGGTCGTGGAGGAGTGGGGCCAGGCGCACGTAGCCTCCAACGCCAGGCAACTAAAGGCGGGTGTGCAAGCATACAAGGGTTTTTCGGGACAAACGTAACTGAAAAACCAGACAGTCTTGTGGCATACACAGGGCCAGTGGTTGGTGGGGCTGGTGATTGGCGCCAGCTTCTCGGTGTGGGTCTACATCATTGCCCCCAAATTACGTCGTCGGTACTTTCGGAGCAAGCGCGCAGGACGCTCGCTAAGCGCATATGCCTGCTGCGACAAACCCGTACGGCTACACAAGGAGAGAGGCATTTTCCGAGACAAGTTCAGAAATGCTTCATGTAGCAGCGAACGGCTTGCCGTTTCTCGAATAGAAGCGCCCTCGAGGGGTAGTGCAATGTCTTTTGCGGCTGGGGTCGCTACGACCCGCCTTTCTACTCTCAATAATACCAAGCAGGCACGGCCTGACACTGCTGTAAATCGATAGCGCCGCTGCTAATGCCACGGCTTGTGGCCGCTATATTCTTGTGTTGTCTCTCGCCGCATATGCATGATTTCAGCTTCTTGTACATTGGCATTTTGCATGCAATAAAATTACCTCTGAAGCACTCGTGGCCCACATTTCCACAAAGAGTTGGCTATGACCTCTGTTGTTTTTGAGTCATTGTATCATTCCACCTAATTGTCCTGTGTCTACGCGACTCCCCCTTTTTACTCCGCCACCGCTGGTAAAAACACCAGTGTTGTCATTTCGGGCAATCCATGGTAGTATTGTCGCGCAATACGAATGTAGCTGCCTGTGGAACAGCCAGACTAATGTCAACGCCCTATACACTCGTAGATAAATACGCCAAAGACTCTTTGAGCTATAATACTGGCGACACGAACAATCCAGCTGAAACCAAGATGGGGCTGTTTGGTCATGGACTTAAGCCGCGCCTGTGTGCAGGACTCCAGCAAACGTCATCTCGCACAACGGCTCCACGACGCCTCGGCCACGCACTATTCCCTATGTCCGGTCTCCTTGCATCCAAATGGGCCACCGCAGAGCCTGTTGGCAAGGCAGAGAAGCCGGAGTCCAATCCACCCGGGAGCTCTGCCTCCGCTGCCCCAAAACCGCAGGCTGCCAACGGTCTCCTACGCTCCAAATGGGCTAATGTTCCAGACGAGCCAAAGCACCTGGCAAACTGGAAGAAGTCAGAGCCCAGCAAAAGAGCAGAATCCTCCCGCCATTCAAAAAAGCACTCGACAAAGCAAAACGCCCTGCTGGGAGACAGGCATACCTTTTCCCACGAGAGTAACGCTCAGGTAAATGATATGGCCAGCGCTCTCAAGAAGGTCGATATAGGCAAGCCTCACAAGAGCAGTCTTTCAAAGTCTCCTAAACAGAGCGCCCAAAAGACGGCTGCCCCCAAAACTACCAGCAAGGCGCCTCTCAAGTACTCAGAAATTCACACTGACGGTGGGGAGCCAATGTCCGAGGCAGGCAGTGTTCTTGCAGCCCGTTTGGGCGTGCCCGCCCCGAAAGAACACAGAGACAAACCAAAGCTGCATGAAAGCAAGCCGAGAAATGAACCAAGTGTGCCTCGTGAATCTAAGCTGCAGGGTGATGAGGCTCCTCGCAAATACCTCACGCCTAAGCAGAAAAAGCTTCAGGAGGAACGCCTCAAGCAAGAGCAGCTCTCTAAGGAGCAGGCAGAAAAAGACGCCAAGCTCAAGGCAGAGGTGCAGTCGCTTTTTGAAAAGATGAGCGATAAGACTACTAGCTGGGCAGATTTGGAGGACGAGTAGCCCCGCGCCCAATAGCAGACACTTGCGTGGGGATGGGAAGAGGAGGGCCAGAGCGGGCACATCGTGCTATTCCGATCCTGCCTCGATGATCTGTGACAACTGCTCCAATCAAATTCTCATGGCAATAAGAACATTGTGGGGCTGTGGTAAATTCTACAGCTGCGCGTGGAAGGATGGTTGCTGGTACTCTAAGGGGAGCAGCGAGAAATTATTGAATATACAAAATTTAGGCTTACTGAAGTAGGAGAAGCCTATCGCTCCTGCTTGAATTGCTTTGATGGCCTCCTGCAAGAAAGCACTCAATGGCAAGACAAGCAGGCGCATCCGTACACCCTTTTCTTGGTCCTATTGGACTCAGTGCCAAGCAAGTATATTTGCAGTTTCCCATCTCGGGAACTAAGCTACTGAGCTTAATGTCGCAGAATTGGGTCGGCCATCTTACGGTTCTCAAGTAGGAACACCCCAAGGGTCGAGTTTGCCGACCAAAAACCACAGGAAAAAACGATATCTTTCACTTTCGAGAGATCTAAATACAGCGGAATTACGGCTGAAAAGCTGACTTGTCCCGACGCTACGCAGTGCTAGACCTGACTATAGTGAGCTGGCATTGTGCAGGCCGCAAGGGACAGTGCTAAGTTTCGCAATGTGCCCTTGGGTGCTCCAGCAACCACCCTCGCAATTCATCACCTGCCAATTCAGGTTTACTCTCGGGGCGTGCCTAAATTGAGCTTGAAAATCCACAAGCCTCCTTTCTAGCGCTAGTGCTTCAACGACAGTGCTTTACCGACAGTGTCGGTTGTCCTTTTTTGAGCCTTCTCTTGTATACAGGATACCCCTGATTCACCGATCCCCCACATTCACTCTTGCACGCTCACGTCAGGTGAATCCCTGGCCTGAACTACCCCATGTTTTCCATACGTTATGGCCGTCTCCGTCCTTCAAACTCTATGTTTCGAGGCATCACAGCTAACCTGCAGAGCTGCGCACTCCGAGCATCGGCTCGTAGATGCTACCAAGGAAAATCGAGAAGTCAAATTGTCGATGAGCTTCAAAGAAACCCGCTGTTACTAACCAACGCCCTGCGGCTGAACGCTCGACGGTGGGGCCGATTCTTAGTCTCTGTGGTACTTGCCACCACACTGGCAATGCTGGTCTTTGTGCTCATTGAAACGGCCAAGGTTTGGAACAGTGACTGCGACTGCCGCAAGACGGTGTATCTTCCCTTGGGGCTCGGCGCAAACTGGCCCTTCCAAAGAACACTTCTGTATACTGCATACAAGGGCAGCATCGATCCCGTTCTTATTCCAGCCCTAGACATCAACGCTCTTCGGGACAGTATCCCACCTCGTGTGCTTGACTGTCTTTTCAGACTGTCTGTTGTACGGGAAACTTACGGCATACCTCTTAAGATCGTGAACTCTAGTACCGATGACTTTGAAGTGTGGATCGAGCCACAATATCCCACCATTCATGGACTTATGATTTCGATTCTCAAAACTGATGGCAAACTTTCGTTGACTTTTGACTGGAGAATCACACTGCTCAACTGGGACTTTTGGAATTGTGTGCAGGGTGCCCTTTGGAAAATAGGCGGACTACTACCCCCTCAAGCGGGCACCAAAGACTATGCAAGTGGCCATATACACGAGATGCATGAATTGAGTACCACTTCATCCAAGCCAGACTTCAAACTTTTGTTTAAAGGGCACTTGGCAGTAAATAGCAAGGATCACTCGGGAAGGGTGGCGTACACAGGTGCAGTCGACACAAACCATATGGACTTGAGCAACGGAACACGCCTTCGGTCCGTTGACTTGGATATGTCTGAGGAGGGAAGGCTCATCCGGTATAAGATTCTTGACGAGACAAAGCCATGAAGCGTATATCACGTGATGGCGGGATACGATTATGCCTGCATATGCCCTATCGCACCCTCTCGTCTCCACAACAGAGACTCCAAGAACAACTAAATAGGCCCCCGCAGATGTCGGGGAAGAGAGGTAGCGAATCAGATGCGGACGCGCGGCAAACAGTACTGTCTAACGAAGAATATAATGGCATCCGGCCGCTCCCACCCAAGCGACGGGCCCTCAAAGCTTGTGACTACTGCAAATGGCGCAAGAGGAAGTGCTTCAAGCCGTCTCCTGTTTCGATTCTGTGCGTTCAATGTATTCTGTTAAAGCTCGTGTGTTCGCTTGAAACGGAGTTTAAGCTCGACAACCCCACAGTGAAAATCGTGGGTGGAGTGCCGGAACACTTGGTGGGCCGTGTGATTGAGCATGCATCAATACCAATAGGCCTTATTCCACCTTCAGCGCCCTTAGCTCCTAGCATACTGCAAAAAATTGATTTAATATACGAGAGCGTTTCTGAATTGTTAAAGTTGGCCACGAAGAATGAACCTCAGGACAACGTGAAGCTCCTCCTTGAAGCCGCCCAGACTATGAAGCGTGGCCGCGATCCTCCAGTCGAGAATATGTACGATGAATCCAGACCTCTTGTACCGCAAAACGAAGCAGTTGGAAAAGATGATTCAAGTATTCTCGTCTCACAGGCCAGATCTTTTCGAACATCGCCGCTTTACCTCATCTCTAACTCTGCACACGACACCCCTCTGGAGCTTCTCAAGCTTTTTCTGCATGAGCTGGAAAATCCTGTTTACGATGACGTCGTGACTAGAAATATCTTATCGGAGTCTGATGCTGTGGCGCTCATGGAGAATTTTCGCAGCAATTACGGGCGGTGGGTTCTGTTTCCTATTCAAATTACCTCCAGTGACTTGGTGGAAAGGATCCGCAAAGTGTCTTCGCTTCTCCTTACAACATGCTGCTGCCTCTCAATGAGATTCCTGCTCAGTTCAAGCAATCCTCAAAGCTGCTCGACTTTCCAGTCAGTGATGCTGCATCTTACAAGCGACTTGAATGCTTGTATTCTACGCTATGCTTCTTTTCCTGGGGAGCAGTCGGGCGATATCGAGTATCTTCAGTCGCTTGTGATTTTGGCCATTTATCTGACCTCTCTCTCGTCTATTGCTGCGAGTGCAAATGAGCTACGTCCTACTGGGGGGAAGCAGAGACACGTCAACTTTGACGCATGGTATCTTTCAGGATTGGGACTCTCTACGATGATCTCCAAGTCTATTTTTGGCAAGCTTCTACGTAAATACCATGCATCTGACTCGAATTTGAAATTATTCCTCACAGAAATTGGCTCGGAGGAGATTGATACTGACCAAACCCTAACAATTTTTCGCATTTACAATCATTTGGTATTGGTACATTTAGTGGGCTGCGTTGTCAGTGGCCGCATGTGCATGGTGGACGAGATTCGACTCAATTACTGTACTTCGGCTTTGAGTTTGCCTAGTGCGACGAACTTCGACGGTCGGATGGTCAGTGAAATTGAAATTTTATTGATCACCTATAACTTCGTTCAGGTGAATCTGGATGTTGAAGACCAATTAGATCTCAACTACGAAGCCGTCGGTCACGAGATAAAAGCTTGGTATGAGCAATGGCTGTACTTGTTTGAACAGCCTACGTTGCAGTTTGTGCAGTTGTGCTATCACTTCTGTAACTTGCAAATTTTTTTGACCTATCTCAACTGCAAAAATTCCACCGGAAACGGCCTTATGTCTAATTTGCAATCAATTATTGCCGAAGCGGATGATGCTATGTTGGCGCAAATTTTCTGCCATGCTTCAAAATTGGTCAAATTTGCTGGAAAGGTGGAGGACGACTCCTACTTCGGGTATTTGTCAGACCAGATTCACTTCTTTTTCTTCTTTGGGTCTTATTGTCTATTGGATAGCGTGAGTTTACTCAAACTCAGATCAGCAATACCTATAGAAGAATGGAAAATTGCATTGATTGATGTGGCTGAGATTGTGCTGAAGTATGATCGAATTACCGAAAACAATCCACTTGATGTTCTTTCAAAATACAAAGATGGCATTGCCCGGCGCACCAGGGAGTTGTTTCCAGCTGAATAAGCGGTGTTCGGTGCGGCGGACCAACCCACATTATGTGAGGTGACCCTTAAAATTGCCCTCCATATAATCAATATGAACAAATGCCCTCTCGACGATGGGCAAAGTTTCAATGGCGTACTGTAGGGCCTCGGCAATATCGTGGGCATCTTTGAAACTTAAATCAAAATTTTCGGTGTCGAAAACAAGGTCAATCTCCACGTTCAATTTGTCGCCGGCGTGGTATACCTTCAACGCTGTTATCTTCTTGATGCTCTCAGCAAACCGGTAAGCCAAGTAAAGAACCACTTTATAGTCGCCAGGGTCAGCCACGGCCCCCGTCAAATTGTCTATATGCTCAAAGGCAGTCTTGCTCCAAGAGAAAATGATATACATCGACAACATTAGAGCACCCGCAGGATCGAGCCACCAGACATCAAGAGCATAGCCCAAGGTCGGCATGACTAACGAAATGGTGTTGAAAATGATGTCAGTGACGGCATCTTGTGCCAAAGCTTGCACAGAACTGGAGGGGCTCCTGGAGCACCACCACCAACAAGCAATCTTAGCAAACACAGTCACTAGCATTATCAGTACTGCTTGTACACCTATTGCTACCGCGACTTTCTCTCCAGAATCCAAAAATAGCTTCTTGAAAGACTCGAGTCCCACCTGAAAAAACGAAATAATAATAATAACCGAGAAAATCAAAATGCCTAAAGGCTCAAGCTTCGTGCGTCCAATCGGGTAAGATATCTGAGTCTGCCAATTCTTTGTGTTTGAAAGCCGATTGGCGATGTATATGATAAATGTGGAAAGAAAGTCGAGAATCGAATCCACCAAAGATGCCACTACCGAAAGTGAGCTTGTAAGGTATGAGATGATGAATTTGCCCAAGAGTAGCAAGAAGTTAATAAAGAAGTTGACCATAATGGCCACATATATCTGCTGAGACAGTTGTTCCTCGTCAAACCCCAAGAATTGGCCCCCCTCCCGAATATTTCCCGGCAAGTCGTTGAAGCGGGACTTGGAAACGGTCTTCCGGAGAGCTGTGGCCTCCTCCGCGATGGGCTCCTCGCTAAGAGCCTTTGCATTTGTGTAGGTTGACAACATATTCAAGTGAATCTTGCCATTATCCAAAAAGTGGTCGATTTCAATGAAGCGCTGAATGAGCTCGTTCTGATCGCTGTAGAATTTGCGGACCTTCCTGCTCTTGAATTGCGATAAGTCTTCAGCAAAGCAATCCTTCCATACGGCCAAGTTGTCGAAATGCCCAATCAACTTTTCCGGGCGCACCAACTTGGAGAAGCTGCGGCGATAGTAGTCTTCGAGGTCCCTGCCGAACGACTCGTAGTCAAGACTCGTGTCGGCGTTATGGTTGATCGAGGAGTAGGACGGCACATGGTTGGAGGGGTTCAGCACGGTGTACTGGGACGCGAAAAGCCGCTGTAGCCACTGGTTTTGGCTGCCGCCCAAGGCCGGCGACGTTGCGCGGTGCTTGAGGTCGGCCGCAGAAAACGACGACCGGCGAAGCGAGTCTTTGATGCTTTGAAACGATTGCGGAGAGGCAAGGAGTGGTTGCAGTTCCGAGCTCTGCAGCGGTTCGGTCGCTCCGATGCGGCTCTCCTCGTCGTTGCGATCAAAGCGCCGAGAGATGGGCTGTGTCGATTGGCTTCTCCTCTCCGACATTCGGCCTCACTCGATTGCAGGTGTAGGAAATAGAAAAGCAGGCTTTGCTCAGTTGTTCAAATGCAGGGCTCAGTTGTTTAAATCCAGAGCTCAGTTGTTCAAATGCAGGGCTCAGTTGTTCAAATGCAGGGCTCAGTTGTTGAAATGCAGGGGTTAATTGGGTTGCCGTGGCTGACACACTTGGCTGTTGTATTGTTCTTGATTGTGTATAACGGTTTCGGAGTGGAGTTGTAGCCGCACAATGCGGAGTCGCGCCGGATAGCGAGATGCTGGCATGTGCACGTGCGGTGCGGAGGCTAACGCTGCAGCCGCGCTACCGACCGGGGCCCGGGGTCGGCCACCGGAGTCCCAGGGAACCGGACTTGAGTTTTTGATTGCCGAAGATGTATTTGTCACCATAGATCACAGCTTCCTGCGGCCCGCCAGCCTCCCCGATCTCACCCTGTAATACCACGCGCGTAGTGCCGAACGCTGCTCGAAATCACGTATAATTGCGCTTAAATATTAGCATTGAGGAGTCAATATTGCTACCAAAAGTTATGTAGCGAGCTGCAATACCGTCTTCTCTGAGCAACATATTGGCTTGCTCTTGAGGGTGTTTTGGGTGTCTTCCCTGTGCGTGCTGCCCTGGCTGGGGATTACCCGGCACACACACCTTACTACAGCGCATTGATGCGCAGAGAAATTTTTTCGGAACCCATCACTTTCCTTTACCAGCTATCAGACCAGTTTGATACCTCAGAGTGGATGTGAGCTGTGGTGTTGGTTAATGTATGTATGAGTGCACGGCTCGAATGATGATTGTTTACACAACATAATGTCCGGTGACCCCTGATCTAGGAATAACATGCATCACCATCTGACCTTGCCTTTTCGTGCAAACAACACCAAACTAACAATCAGTTCGAGCGGCTCACATACCCATTGTATTTCTTATGAAGACGGTGGTTTCAGGCGAAACCCACGTTTCCATTTGACTGGCAGTTCTTTGCAACATTACTATGATGAAAAACTTACTTTCAGTTCTGCTTCTGAACCACTATTCATGAAGATAACCCTTACCAAGCTTTACATAATTTCTGACGTTTTGTTGCATTGTTCTATTCAGTCAAGTGGCCTAGTAAATTTCCATCTCTTAGTATTCATCTCGCTAAATCGCCTATTCTTTTCTATCAGATTGAAAAAATGACAATCTTGCCATCGATGCCTGAGGTAGAAACCTTTCCACCTTCGTACCAGCGCATGCTGTTGATGGTGTTTTGATGAGTGGTGCTCAAGGCTTTCCCTGTGCCCTTCTGATCAGGCTTGTTCACTCTCCCCTTCAAGTCCATCTGCTTGAACATGTTGAGTGCCTGGTGGCTAGAAATCTCGGCGTCCTCCTCGGTGCCGGCGGGGACGTCATGGATTAAGTCCTTTTGCTTCTCCACTTCGTACACTTCCTTCCATCCGGATTGATCTCCCAGGAATACAACTAAGTTGCAATTGTGGCCAGCGGCAATAATGGAGTCTCCCAAGTATAAAAGCGTCTTAAACGGCAATGCATCTGTTTTGACCGTGATGAATGACGCCGGGGGCTGGCCCTCCCCTGAAGGATATACAACTGACACAGTGCCGTCGTGACTCACGTAGGCTAGAGAGTCACCTTGGCCGTCTTCATTAAACGCTACACCGTGGATCCAAGATCCGGTGGAGTTCGTGTAGTCGCCCACCAAAGTCTGGAAGGGTAATTTTGTACCCCACACTGAGGGCTCTGGCTTTGCGTCTAAGCCCTTTACGAAGGCGGAGAAAACACGCACATGGCCATCGGTGGAGCCAGCTGCCAACAACACATTATTCGGGTGCCAGGACAATGTGGTGATTGTCGACTTCAAGGGCTTCTTCAAATGCTTAGACACCCACCAGTTGTTCTCCTCTTCGTAGTAGCAAACGGCAATGATGCGGTCCGCAGAACCCACGGCAAATTTGTCTCCGTTAGGGGACCACTTGCACACCGTGGCAGCCCTGTTGATTCTCAATAAAACCAACGTGGGCTTGTACTCCTGCGAGGCAGCGTCAAATTCCCACACCAAAGCGTTTCTATCCTGAGAGCAAGTCAAAATCCTACTTCCGTCGGGCGAAATATCCACCGAGGTAACGGTTTTATCATGCCCTTTCAAAACAGTGTACAATTGCGGCTTGGAAGTGGAGTTGGCGGATGTGTGGTACAATTCAATTGTATTGCCTTTTGTGACGGCCAAAAGATCAAAGTTTGGCGAGAAGCAGTGGTCCTTGATGGGCTCATGGCCCAATTGGTATACGATTGGTGTAGACATATGGATCGGTAATTCCCAGGAGTTCTCTCGACTGTGGAAGTGGTGTAAGGGGTGGAGCTCGGGAACAGACGTGGTTGCGGAAAGCCTCGTGACACACCCGTACACCCACGGTTTCGGCCTCCGTTGTTGGGATTTTTTGCAGGCAAAGACCCCGCTCGAGGTATCGTACTTTTTGCGGATCCTCGTGAACACTCGCTATCCCAGGAACACGGGGCCGCAAGGCACTCGGCATAACTAAGCTTGTGTACGGCTCTATTCCGACCTCTACATTTCTGAAGCGCGCAGAGCTCAGCGCTGCTCAGCGCCAACTCACACTAAACAAAGTAAGTTTGTATCTCGGTAACATACAGGCCTCAACTAACATGTCGCAAGCGGATCAGGATGGACGACTCTTGAGAAGACAGGAACAGCTTGCCAAGTGGAAACGCAAACAGGCGGCAGAAGCCGTCGGTGAAGAGAGCGGTAACTCAGTGCAGGCCGATGAAATGAAGAGGGATGTCAGCGAGTCAGCGACGGGCATCGAAAAACCGTCCGGTGAAATCACTGACGAGGTCGTCAATGAAGGGACAAGCAGTGGTGACAGTAAGCAGGACCGCATCCTCCAGCGCCAAAAGAGGTTGGCGGAATGGAAAAAGAAGAAGCAGGCGGAGGAGAATGCAGCAAAACAAGCCCAAAGTGCTGAAAGTGACAAAGCCCTCCGTAAACAGGAGCGGCTAAAGGCATGGAAAAGAAAGCGGGCGTTGGAAACGGCGGTGCCGGCCATCAAGATCCCAAAGATAAGTTTCGGACTGGCCCCGGTCAAAAAAGGTGTTTTCGACCTCGACGCAGATGACGTCCAGCCACAACAGCCCAAGTTCAAGATGCCTACGAATAACGTTCTAAGTAAAGACGCTAAACCGGCCCCGCAAGTCGATGAGTTGGACGCGTTCATGAAGTCCTTGGAAGATGTGGATGTGCCTCACACTGAACTCACCAGGGATCTGGAGGACTCCGATTCCGAAGTGCTGGACACAAACTCCGCCTCGGATGATTTCATCCAGGCGAAACTCGAGAAGCTACAACAAGAAAAAGAGTTGGATCATGTGGACCACTCCACCATTGATTACGCGCCCTTTAGGAAAAACTTTTATACGGAAAACGACCAATTGGCCGGTCTTTCTGGGGAAGAGGTTTCTGCCATGAGAAGTTTGGATGGAATCAGAGTCAAGGGGGCGAATGTTCCGGCGCCGGTCTCTAATTGGGCTCAGCTCTCTCTATCGCCTATTGTTTTGGATGTGATGAAGCACAATCTACTGTTCGAAAGGCCGACTCCGATCCAGGCACAGGCCCTTCCAGCCTTGATGTCTGGGCGCAACTTTCTAGGTATCGCTCAGACAGGCTCGGGAAAAACATTGGCATTTATACTTCCGTTACTTGCTCATGTGTCCGATCAGCCTCCCCTCAATAAGGGAGACGGCCCCATCGCCATTTTACTATCGCCAACCAGAGAGTTAACCCAACAAATCTTCAAGCAGCTTTCTCACTTTACAAAGAAAATGGGCATTTCTTCTTGCTGCTGTTACGGGGGCTCCCCCATTGAGGCACAGATTGCAGAGCTTAAAAAGGGGTCTCAAATAGTTGTGGCAACTCCGGGAAGGCTAATCGATTTGTTAGCAGCCAATAACGGAAAAATCTGCAATCTACGGCGCGTCACGTATGCTGTTTTGGATGAAGCCGACAGGATGTTCGATTTCGGGTTCGAGCCGCAGGTGAATAAGATTTTCAGCCAAATTCGCCCAGACTGCCAAAAGATTTTTTTCAGCGCAACTTTCGCCAGAAAACTTGAGGCTTTGGTTCGTACAAACCTCACAGATCCCGTTGAAGCTGTGGTTGGTGGTATCAGTGTTGTGGCCCCCGAAATCACCCAACATGTAGAGCTATTTGAAGAGAGCGATGACACGGATATAGCCCAGATTGAGTCTCAGAAACTCAAAAAACTCGTGGACATTATTCGGTCAAATGAAGGTACCAAAACGCTTGTTTTTGTGGAGAAGCAGCTGGCTGCAGATGCTTTATTGGTTCAGCTTCTTTCGCAAAACATAGCTTCAACTACTATCCATGGAGGAAAAGAACAGATCGACCGCAAGTACGCCATCCGCGACTTTTCCGATCCAGAAAGCGGTACAGACATCTTAATCGCCACATCTATCGCTGCTCGCGGCCTCGATGTCAAAGGCTTGGATGTTGTAATCAACTACGATCCGCCTAGTCACATGGAAGACTATGTTCACCGTGTGGGCCGCACGGGGAGAGCGGGACGTAAAGGAGATGCATTTACTTTCGTCAAGTCCACGCAGGAGCGTCCTATCACGGACATTGTCAAGGCCTTGCGTTTGAGTAAAGTTGAAAATATAGACGAGAAACTCGTCGCAATATCTTCTCGATACCTTGGAAAGCTAAAGACCGGGGCTGAAAAGATGAGCTTTGGCTTTGGGGGAAGGGGCTTGAACAAGCTCGATGAGGTGAGGTCTACAAACAAGTCCTTGGAGAGGAAAGCATATAACGAACCAGAACAGGCAAAGAAGGGAAGCACGCCAACGATAACGGAGTCTGGTGCATCGACGCCAGAAACAAGACTTGACTTACCGGAGTTCAAAGTTGTTGAGGGAAAAGCGGAGGAGACTTCTGGTCCCGATAAGGGCAGGTTTCACTCTCGGGTCACGATCAACGATCTTCCGCAGAAAGCAAGATGGATTGTGGTCAATAAAGATACACTTTCCCGGATTATCGACACCACCTCTACTTCAATCACCAACAAAGGGCAATACTATCCTCCAAAAACTAAAATTCCACTTACTGTCAAGAAGGGTGGCAAAGAGGTTCCTGCACCGCCTAAACTATATTTGCTTATCGAGGGTCTCACTGAGCAGTCAGTGAATGATGCCAACCGAATGATTCGCGAAAAGATGGTAGAAGGCTTGGAGCAGACCTCACAAGATGAAAACTCATCCGTACAAGGAAAGTACAGTGTTTAATGAAAATATGATGTGGTTTCTAAGGCGAATATGCTTTCATGGCATTGCTTTAGGAAGGCTCTTCTAAGGTTATTCCGCGTCGCCTCTTTGCATCTACTAGACCCGCGGCCACTCAAGGCGGAGTGCATCTAGCACGCGGCCCTCGGTCATTTAAGTGGGGTATCTGCTTTTAAAAGCACGACATACGCCAGCATTCAGGTCTTATTCCACCACTCAAAATGGCATTTGACAACAAAGTCTTCGCTGAGCACTCCGAATGGGTCGTCAAGGAAGTGGAGCCCGGCTTCGTGCACGTTGCCTACAACAACCCCAAGACCTTGAATGCATTCTCCACAGAGAACTGGAGAGCCTACCAGAAAATCCTTCTTGAGCTCGAAAGCGACCCAGACACCAATGTGATTTTCATTTCGTCTGCCTTCGCTCGCGGATTCTCCTCCGGTCTAAACATGAAGTCGGCATTGAACATTTTGGAGGGGCATGAAGACGACTCGTTTGCAGGGAAGAAAGGTATTATGTACCAACACATTCGCGAGTTCCAGGATGCTATTACTTTACCCAGTCGTATGAGAACGCCCACGATTTGCCTTTTGAATGGCGTGTCTTACGGCCTTGCTTTAGATATCGCCTCTGCCTGCAGCATCCGCATAGCCACCGAGGACGCTCGCTTGTCAATCCGAGAAATCAAAATTGGAATTGTTGCCGACATTGGCTCTTTGCAGCGCATCACAAACCTTGTGGGGAATAAGTCTCTCGTGTATCAGTACGCATTGACTGGGGAGGTCTTTTCCGGCAAAGATGCGTTGAGTCTTGGCTTGGTTAGCAGCGTTGTCCCTGACTTTGAGGCTGGTATTGCACGCGGTCTCGAGTTGGGCTCAGACATCAACAGCAACCCGCAGTGGGCAATCAAAGGGACTAAGGAGTCTATACAGTTCATCCTGAACGGAGGTGGCCATGAGCAGGGCTTGTTGAATATCGCAGAGTACAACAGCACGTACTTAGTCGGCGGGCTCCCCTCCAAGTTTTGAAGAGAGAAATGGACTACAGAGTAAAAGTGCTCTTTGACGAGAGAAGATTGACTACAGAGTAAAAGCGCTGTGTGGTATGAGTATCATGATAATGTGGCATGTCCAATATGTACAATACGATGATGAAGATGTAGATGAATATGGAGCAGCATCAGAAACAGGCTCGCAGTTTCGTGCCCCATTGTTTCTGCAATCCGTTTGCAAAAGCCGTTCTTCCCAACACGGATGTGTGCTTCAAAGCGTAGGTAGGCGCACTTGGCCCACACCTATAATATACACTGGCCTGTAGCGCGACACTGTCATCAGAGAAAAAAAGGCACCTTTCCTTCTTGCACATATGCTCAAACGAACCTGGTCCTGGCAACCTCTCCGACGGGGCATGTCCTCGGCAGACGTGCCCAAAGTGCAACTGCCGCTCGTCTGTTCCACCCAGAAGCGAGCGCCTGTTTGCGTGGGCGACATCGTCCTGCCATCGCAGGCCTTTGTGTCAAGCATGCGCTTGACTGCCACAGCGCCCGCAATACCCAACAACGGCGACCGTTTGCGTGCTGAAAGTGCTCGTGTTCGTGTCGAAATCGACCGTCTTGTTCGGCGCAAAAAGTTCGACAGCTTGCTTTCGCTCTTGGCTCAATGGACGGCCCCGCTGCGAAACCACGACTGGCAGAAGACGCTCCGGCACCAGGAGCTTTCGTCTATCCTCAAGCAAATCGTTGAGTACCAGATAGGTGTAATTCAGGAAGCCGCCACCTCTAAAACCATCTCGCTGGGCGGTGTGTACACGGACTCCAAGTTGGCGCATGCCCATGCTCTACGTGAGGGTCTCCGGAAAGTGTACTCCAATCTTTTGGCCGATGGCAGGACGCCGGGGCATCTCTACGCAAAGCCCGCCCACTTGTCGGCGTTCCAGTTGAGCGCAAGTGATATCGAGAACCTTGTGATGTTGGAGTTGAATAACGGCAAGTTGGACTTGGCCTCGCGCTGGTTCCAGGCCTTTGAGCAGCAGCATCCCAATCAGGAACACTACCAGCATATGACATACAAGCTCTGGCTTCTCAAATTCCAGGTGTATGGTGGGTCCAAGTCTTCACTCTGGAGGGTGCCGCCTTCCAGGCTCTACGAAAAGAAGATCAACCCGCGGCGAGGCAACCTCAAGTCGGAAATGACTTGGACTGAGATCTTCAATGACTTTGTCAAAAACCAGGCCCAACTGCTGGGGAGCGCAAGGGCTGTCTTTGACAGGAGATTGGTGTGCGAGATCATCTATTCGGTTGCGCACAACAACAATGTGCAGCAATTGTACAAATTGGTCGAGCTGAACTGGGGAATAAATGCCAAGGGCAAGATGCTAAAGAACTTTGTACGCCCGAGCCCAGCCGATCCGCTTTTCCCGGACATCAAAGTACTCCAAGCCGTGGTTATCTCCATGCTATACAACAAAGAGTACGTGGCCAGCCTTACATACATCAATGCCTTCCAGGCCCACTACAACATTGATGTGGGCTCCAAGCTGGCCAAGCATTTTTGGGATCAAATCTTCCGCTGGAGCGAGATCACCACAAGGTTCTCGGAGTTTCGGGCCCTTCATCAGTACGTCAAGGAAACCAATGTCAAGTCGCTTCTAGGGCCGACTGATGCAGCAGAGTTGAGTGTGACTTTGGATGAGGCAAAGAAATTGACAGATTTCAACTACGAGGGCTACTTGCAATATATCGCAGACTTGAACGCGCAGAGGTCTGGATTAATTAAGGAACTCTGGCGATGCTATCACGTGTCTGGAATGGAATTTTCCGTGAGACCCTACCAGACCCTTTTGACATTGGCCTCTGAATCACGAAGCGAAGAAGAATGCTACGACCTTTTGCGTCTTTTGTATAAGCAAAATGATGTCTACCGGGTCCCTCAAGACTCCTTCAACCTCCCTATGACTTTGAACAAGCTTGGTAAAGTCAGAGCCCTATTTTTCAATACAATGAAACTCTTGATAAACATCAAGGGCGAATGCGGTGAAATGGGATTGAACTCTCATATCATCCGCGAGTGGAGCCTAGACTCGGATATGAGATCGGAACTCAAGCAGTGGGCATCGCGCCAGGAAAAGCGATACCTCGAGGCGCTCTACGCCGTGACCGAGAAGGCACAGGAGGATGACGAGGAATTTTTGGGTTTGTTGTAGTGTTCATCATGTGTAGAGCGATGTATATAGAACGGTATGTATAGAAAGGCATGTATAGTACGGTAACGCAGATCTCACTGCCCACTTGACGCGCGCACGACGCGCGCGTATTGAACACATTTCCTCAACCGTCCATTCCACATATCATTCTACTATGGCCGAAGGATTGGAAAAGCTCACCGAAGTTCCCGCTGACTTCATCAAAGATGGCTCTGCTTTTATCAGAAAGTGCTCCAAGCCAACCAAAAAGGGTATGTTCATTTGCACGTCTGTCGCCAACGAAATATTTGCGATTGAGGAGGCTAATATATGATCGATAAGATGATAGGGCTGGTACAATGCCAAATCGGTGTAACCGACGAAATAGAGTGATGTCTACAACCACATTATACTCCCGCTCCTCGACTGGCAAAGTCTTGAGATTTAGTGGCTCGTCAGACTGTCTGGACATGTGCCGCAGACCCGAAAACAGGGGCCAGTCGCTGCTTGCAGGTCCAAGCCGGGCCCTATATGGGCTGTTGACCTGCGAACGATACTAACAAATAGAGTACTTCAACATCATCAAGGCCGTTGGCGTTGGTTTCATAATGATGGGCGTTGTTGGATATGTGGTCAAGTTGTTGCACATTCCTATCAGATACTTGATTGTTTGATTCGTGTTTATATATAGGGCATTTGCCGTTTCTAATAAGACAATAATCAATGCTTTGGCATGCCGTGTACCGCGTGTTTGATATCAGCCCGTCTGGCAACTTTTCAACTTTCGTCCTGGTCGGCGGGTTTACCTACGTGGTAAGGGCTCAAGACCGTTGGCCAACGCCATATTCACTTTGCACCATACATCCTCCTGTAGACGGTCTGGCGGCTCCCATGGTCGTCCACCTCACCGTTCCTGCGTACTGCAGCTGCTAACAAGCAGACGAGCAAATCTCGAAACCAGGTCTGCAAATTGTCCACCACGGTCTCTACTCTTGTTGACTGTATCTGAATGCTCTGGCCCGCCTCTTCTCGTGCTCTCCTACGCTTACAAGCCAGTACCTCCGCTCTCGCCGTCCTTTACCTCCGCTCTCGCAGTCCATTACTTCCGCTCGTATGCGCACTGCGCGAGCGGAAAAACTCATCTCAGCTCCATCTCAGTCACATCTTCTCCGCATACTATGGCCAAAGAGACGTCGCTTTTCGTGAAGAAATTGGCACACAATGACGGCCGTGTGCGCCGACAAGCCTTCGAGGCGTTGAAGCGGTTTTTGCAGTCCAGCTCCGCTGCCAGCCTCGACCAGTTCGAATACGACAAGTTGTGGAAGGGGCTCTACTACTCCATGTGGTATTGCGACAAGCCACTTCCGCAGCAGAGCTTGGCCCACGACCTAGGCACCTTGTTCTCCGAGGGCGTGCCGGACGCCACGTTAAAGCGCTTCCACTTGGCTTTCTGGCGCATTGCCTCCCGAGAGTGGTACCAGATCGACAAATGGAGAATCGACAAGTACTTGATGCTCGTGAGAAGAGTGGTCAGACACATGATGTTCCGCTTGCAGGCTCACGGCTGGCCCAGCACCGAAGTGAACGAGTTCCTCGAAGTGATGCTCGAGTACCCGCTTTCAGACAACCCCAAAATCCCTGCAGGGTTGGGGTATCACGTGTGCGACTTGTTTGTTGGCGAGATCGAGTACGTGATCTTCAAGGAGTTCAGAGACTACAGTGAGGAGGTCGATGTGGATGACGAGGAGAGTGAAGACGGCAGCAGCGATAGCGAGGCAGAGGACCTCAATGAGGAGGATCTTGAGAAGCATCTCGAAGAGCGGACAGAGCCCGAAGCCGTCCCTGTTAAAGAGGACGAGAAAGGCCGTGGAGAAAAGGACGCCGCCGTGGAAGCCCAAAAAGCAAAAATCGTGAGCGAGACCCCTCTCGCCCAGTTGATCCAGCCCTTCAGAACATTGGCGGAAACTGCCAAGACCGAGGGCTTGAGAATAAAGTGCCAGACCCAGGTCTTGGACGACGAGAGGTTAGTGGAGTGGGGCGTCGTGGATCAGGCCGCGGACGACTCGGACGATGAATGGACGGGTTTTTAATGCATATACATAGACTGGTGGCGAGTCTGTAGCCTTCATCGCACTGTAGCGCCTCGTGCTTCTCTCGCGCCGCGGCTGCAGTCGTGCGATGCCCATCGCTGCCTCCACACTACAGCTGCTAATCTAGTTCGAGCATACACAGCTGCTAGTCTGGTTCCAGCATCACTGACGCTGTCACGATAGCACGTAGCCTTGTCGTTCCAACCCATGACTGATAAAAACCAGTACATCCCCAAGTTCATCCAGGACGTGCCGTGGTACTACAAAGCCAGGCACTCGGACGATGCCTTGAGTCACCACCGAAAAGACCCGTCTTCGAAGAACGTTGACCAAAGTCTACCTCAAGCAGGCGCTGGTATCAATGACGAATACATTGTGAACGACCAAGGTGAGAACCTCCGGTTGGTCCAAGACTACGAGGCCAAACGAGACCGGTGGAGAGGTCATACGGACCAACAATGGGACGAGATCCTTCGCAATTGGAACTCCATTAAAGGTGAAGCATCCGCGACAGGCGCACAGGATTCAGACGATACAGACTATGAGCTCGAGCTTCTGGAGTTGGGATTAGACAAAACTGCCTTGGTTCCAGAGCAGGCAGAAGACCCCATGGAAAAAAGTATACGCGACAGGCGAGACATTCCGTCCTACATCAAAGCTATCAACGCTAATGAGGGGGGAAAAATCATTTTGGGTCAAGACTCACTAGCTGGCTTGGTGAACGACGCCTCCGAGTTCCAAAAGGAAAGCACAGGCGTGTCCGAAATCAAAAAGATGCAGAAGTTTGCCTGGGAGCAAAACAAAGAGTACCAAAACAAGGTTCAAAAGGCAAATTATGATAACCAATTAGCTCATTTACAAAACCCAGATAAGCACATTGAGGCCGTGGCCGCTTCGGACCTAGATTCCAGTCTCGAGGCCAGTCCGACCCTCATGATGATGAGAATACGTCAGAACGAGGAGAAACGACGCAAAGCCGGCGAGGCCAAGCGCCAAAAGCTTCTCGACCGATATGGCTAGTACCATCATTGGCTCTCATTCTCCTTTAAAATTCTCAATAGCTCGAGGCCCTTGAGTAACTCAGCCTCTGCTGTGCCCAAGTCCTCATAGTTCAAGGCCGAAATAGCGAATTTGGCGTGTTTTTGGACCTTGGAAATCTGTTCCGTTGTATCCACTATTGCCCCTACACTTGTCTGTGTGACCTGAGTGCCCTTGGAGGACTCAGCTCTGCGCACTGGGGCCGGGCTCGGGCTGCTCGCTGGTGGGATCACCTTAATGGAAGATGAAGTACTCACCTCGGTGTCTTCATCGGGAACATACTTAGGAGCTCCAGGGAGATCGATTTCCAGTTCATCGCGACCGGGATTGAACTTCGGCGCTCCTGGAAGAGTAAAGGCAGCATCTTGCGACTCGTTGTCGGCATTTTCCGCATCCTGTGGCGTAGAAACAGTGGCCTCTGGATCTTGAGAAATGGTCGGAACACTGTTCTCATTGATACTATTCAACTGATCCAATTCTGTCTCCTCACCCTTTATTGGCAACTCGTCCTTGAGAAGTCTGCTTAGTTGATATTTCAATGTCTTTGTTTTATCCTTGGTAAACGCCACAAACTGCTCTTTGCTGGAGCACTTGCCTCCCGTGGTTTTGGCATAGTCGATAGACTCGGAATCGTCGGCAGTAAAGATGGAGAATAGCGCCCAAAAGTTAAGTGTAGCTCTCAATTTCGAGACCAAGGCCGGCTTGGTCAAACCATCGTACTCACTCAAGTCCTCTAAGCATCCGTGGAATAACTTGAAGGCAAAGACGAAAATCAAGTTGATGGAGAGCTGGCGGTTCTGAAGCACCTGTTGCACAGAGGAGTCGGGGTGAGATGACTTGATCTCCTCGGTGTCGTCCAAAAGAGCGATTGTGAACAGCTCCACCTCTGGTCCCTTCTGGTGAAGTTTCTGTGTAAGAATGTGCTCGAGTACGTACACTTTGCAATAGTAACTCACCACGGGGTTCGCGTCCACCAATTCCGCAGCCCTGGCCATGAAGGGAGTGACGTTTTTGTCGGCTTTGAGCACCTCAGGAATGTCTTCGGAGGCGACGGGCATTGTGGACTGTGCTGAGTTGTTTCCGTGGGATGCACGCAGAGAAGTTTGAGGACGGTGGGGCCGTGGGGATTGCGCGCCTCAGAGGAGTGAAGCGGGTCACTTGCTACTCGGGTGCCTATAGAGCACATTCGTGACTCGAGATGCTTGGACCCAAAGAGCGATTCGAGATGCTTGGACTCAAAGAGCCATTTCGGAGAGTGCACGTCGTATCGCTTATGTAGTCTATTTCTGGGGCTTGCGTTGCACAGCTCTATCTTCACCGCCATCCACAAATCTCCCCACCTACCAAGTGCAGATGCCGGCCGACTTTTGCTATTTGAGCTCCCGTTGAGGGGCGACCCTCCAAATGTGTCTTACACTTGCCATAAATCATTTCTAGTTTCTATATATCACCTCGGGCCAATCGTGGAACGGCCTAAGCACTGGGCAAATCCGGCATGCGCAAGATCTCACCATTGTTGTTGGCAGTATCCTCTTGCAACAAAGCCAAGATCTTGGATTGGCGCCACTTCTCCGGCAAAGGCGTCACGTCGTAGTTCTTTGTGGCCCAGTAGTAAATGTCCCAGTCGGCCTCGTCCAACAACAGATCAAACTCGCGGAGCTCTTCCATGTTGAAGCCGCCCAAATGCTTACTAGCAAACCTCGAAAGCAACAAGTCGCTCTCCAAGATGCCTCGCTTGCGTGCTTGGTACGTGAGGCGGGCTCGCATGACCTCGATGGACTCGCCGGTACGCTTGATGGGATCGATGCGTGCGGCAAGCTCGTTGTACGACGGATTCTGGGGCTTGCCGTGGTTCAAAAGACGCCTGCTGGCGATATTCCTGGCTTTAAACATGGGTGGTAGAGTGGAGAAGAATGACTATGACTCGCTGTGCGTGCATCGCGGCGGCAACGCCGGAAACCCGTGCATCCCGAACCATTACATTTTGCCGAAACCCACTTGAAGACGTAAAACTGCTTATGTCGGCAAGTAGAGATACGAGGATCCTTCAGTGCGTGTCGGGCAAGGTGCACGTGGGGCGAATTTTGCGCCTGCTCTGATTTTTGTAGCAGGCGGCCATAGGTGGCATTTTGTGCAGACTCCAAGTAACATAACAACAAAGATAAACCAAAAGGCCGTTGAAAAATAGCAGCTTTAGAGTATCCACGCAGCATTAATGAAAAGCCTCAAACAAAGCTGCCTAGCGCCTTGAAGCCAGAATTCAGAGACAGCAGGGCCCCAATTCGAGACACGTAGTGACTCTCACAGCATACAGCAACAAGCCTGGTGAATTGCACCCTATGTACTACAATAGAATAGGCGCAGTATTTACGCCCTTTTCTCTCCAATTTTGCTTGTTAATGGCACTCCAGCCCTCACTGTGGTTTGTTCACCGTGTGTTGTCGCACAGCACAGAACTATACACAACCTCACTACTCTACTAGTACACCAAGTCCCACATCCTCACACACCAATACACCGCCATGGGAAAAGCAGTCTCGAAGCTTTCTAAGGACGAAATCAAGCAGCTACGTGACAGGACTCTCTTTGACAAAAGAGAACTCCAACAGTGGTATAAGGGCTTCTTGCGGGACTGCCCTAGCGGGCAACTCTCCGAGGAGGAGTTTGCTAAGGTATTCAAGCAGTTTTTCCCCTTCGGAGATCCCACAGACTATTGCCACTACTTATTCTCCACGTTCGACACCGACAACTCCAAGTACATTGATTTCAAGGAGTTTATAATAGCATTGTCCTTGACGGCTCGAGGCGACCTTCTGCAAAAGTTGGATTTCAGCTTCAGATTGTACGATTTTGATCGCGATGGCAAGATATATTACAAAGACATGTTGGCGGTCATCACTGCCATCTACAAAATGGTGGGGCCCATGGTGGCCTTGCCGGAGGATGAAAAGACGCCCCAGGCACGCGCGGAGAAGCTCTTTTTGCTTGCCGAGAAGGATAAGAATACAGACTTTTTGGATTTCAATGACATGAAGCATCTTGTGAAGCAAGATCCATCGCTCATAAACTCCTTAAATACCTACGAGGGATTGGTGTGAGCGTCGATATAATACCTTATCTCCTACGGGCTTGATATGTCATGCACTCGCTGTCTGTCTGAACCCGACCTCTCACTTCAAATGTTTGGCAACTTATTAGCTACTGTTGCCCTTCAACCGCTTCGAGCAAGCCGTCTAATAGCTCATCAACCTCATTTATGTCCACACCCGTACAGTAACTCACCACTTTTTTGAACTTGGCCGTGAGAATGCGGTAATCGTTGAGGTTGTCAAGTTCGGTTTGGAGCGATTCGTTAACCTTATGATACGCTTGAAGCCTGGCAGCCAAAATCTCTGTAGGCGGTAGTGTAGCGACGATTTCTGCAGTGGACTCAACTGCTTCGCCATTTGCGAGCTTCTGGTAAATCGCCTCTATGATGAATGGCTCGTCCGCGTCGAACTTACCTACATCCTCTTCCTCATCCTCCTCCAAGTGGCCTTCGGTTATGTTTTCTTCGGAGCTGCTCTTCCTAAGCATTTGCAACTTATCATTAATGTTAGTCATTTGCAACTTCATAGTGTCGACCTGCGATATCTTGCTTGTGATGTTTTTTGCAATGAATCTGTTGTTAGCAGTGGTCACTGTGGCTTCCCGGAGCTCCTTGTTCAAATTGTTGATTTCAGCCTTTTTGGCATGGATTATCTTCTTGTACTCGTCGTTTGTGTTTGTGAGCAAGTCTTGAATTGAATTGAAGATCTGGTTCGATAGAAGCGATGAGCTGGCAATTTCGCTGGTGGGTGTGAATTCTCTGGTATCCTCGTTGTCTAGAGTCTCCAACTTTCCAACATCCTCATATTGGTGGCTCTTCTCGAGAGCCTCCATTCCCGTGTGAATTAACAGGAAGAGATACTCGTCATTTTCAGAACCTCCGTCTAAGCTTTCGAGTAAATGTTTGACTGAATTAAACGAGTATGGGTTGTTGTTGTGGTTCTTTCTCACCTCTATGACGTGGTTCACGCACTTGAAATCCGTGGGCTTAACACCTAAGCTGTTGGGTAAATCTGCATTAGCTTTCAATTCTAAGAGCAAGAAAACAAACCAGCTCAATTCCTGCTCCCCTGCTAAATGGAGCGCAGTGTTGCCTGTCTGTGCCTCCTGAGAGTTGACTATAGTGTTACACAATTTGTGCAAGTTTTTTTCCTTGTCGGGGTTAGTGATGATCCACTCAAGAATCTTTTCAAGATAAAACTTGGAGCTTTTCTTGTTCTTGGCAGCCAGAAGGACCAAATGGTGCAAAAAAGACTGGTGCTGATTGTCGTAAATCCACAACGTTGGGTAAAGCCATTGTGAGAGCAATTCAGTAAAGTTTCCCTTCTCCATTGCATTGGTGACTTGAATTGTTGCGATGAGGGGCGTTTCACCCTTGTTGTCGCCACGGATGGGACTGCAGATACGAAGCTTTACCAAGCTGCCGACGAGGTTCGTGGACGCCAACGTCGAAGCGTAATGTAACGCAGTCTTTCCCAGCGAATCTAGTGACACGTCCAAATCTTCAGGCAGCCTTGAGCTCAATAGCGGAGCGAAGCGACTCTTGATTTCGTCCTGTGAAAGAGTGTCTTTGCTGTCGGACTTGAAAATCTCTGAGAACTTGAGCTTGGCCTCCAGCACGATAGCACTCTCCTTTTCATCGAAAGTTAGCGGTGGCAATGCATAGGGGTAATTTGTATTGTTAAGGTCATCTAAAGACGGCCTCGACACCTTGCGTCTTTTGGATGGCGAGTCGTCGTGATCTTCAGCAATGGAGACACGCTTGGGCGAGCTCTTGGCGTCAGCCGCCAGCTTGGGAAGCTTGTCGTAATCGTGCACATCCACAAGAAACAAGCGTTTGATCAATTTGTACACGTCCAAACGCACAGCGATGGACACGGCCTTGTCGTAGGGAATCCAAAGGCCTCGAATCTGCAGCACCTCGTGATCCGAAAAGTCGTTGTAGAGTGGCGATGGCGCCTGATTATATTGCAGGCTTGTAAGAATCTCGTTCTTTATAAACGCCGACACCTGCTCGTCGGTGTATATGCCGAGGAGCACCAATATGTTGAGGATTTGCGACACATTGACGTAAGAGTCCTGGACACGGCGCAACACACGAGGAAGTGCATCAGGGGACGTGTCCATGGGGTCCTGGTGATCAAAGGAGATCTGGATGAACTTCTGGCCCGAGTAGATGCTGGACGAGATGTGGGGCGAGGCTAGGTCCTTCAAAGCGGTGGGTTTCGCCGGGGTTTTGATGTGCGTACCATATAGCTGATTAGAAATGGAGTTGGCAGTCGTATCGCCAGCAAACTGGGGGGAATCCATGGTTGGGTAGAGGAGCACTTGTGTTGAGCAGTGGCAGTGAGACGACCCAGCACTTTTCCTAAACGGGTGCGAGGACGTGTAGACCCGTACCTCGCGCTCCCGTGATAGATGGCATCGGCGACGGCGCTACATGCAACGAGAAGCGGAAAGAGCGGTGCCCACCCAAACCCGTACGTCAATTCGGGCAGCAGAAGCACGCTACTAAGACGCTTATAGATTATGTAAAAGTATCTACTACATCAATGCAGATGCCGTCGAAACCACCGCGAGCACAATTTCACGCACGTGGTGCATCAGGGTTCTGCCGCCAGCGTTGGAAGTGTTTCAAAATTGAGCGGTTGGGCGGCTGCTTTTGTAAGTCTTTGAGAATCATCAAGAGGGAAGTCAAATAAGCTGTCGCCTTTTTTCAAAATTGCACAGTTTGTAGGTTGCAGCGAATGGTCGCCCACATACCCCGAGCACCCGTCTTTGGCATCTTCACAAAGCCTCAGAGACCTTCGCTTCGTTTACGGAGCCAAATCCGGAGCCGTGGGGCTTTTACACTGGTGCAATGGGGTGGGTCGCTGGTGTGCACGACGGCAGTGTGCACTCCGCATCTCGCATCACATCACCAACACTCCACATCGCCACACACTCCGAGCTCCACACTACCAGATCATGGACTACTCCGACCGAGTCAACTCCAAGAAAGGTGCCGGGGCCTTGGCAGATCGGTCGCAAAGCAATTTGCAGACCAAGCGGCGCATCAAGGAGCTCTTGACCAGCCATGTCTTGGACCTCGACAGCGACCCCTACGTCTTCAAAAACCACCTCGGCTTGCTTGAGTGCCGCCTCTGTCTCACGACACATACCAACGAGGCTCTGTACATCTCTCATCTTGGAGGCCGCAAGCATGCCATGAACCTCGAGCGGCGGCGCATCCTAGAGGAAAGAAACGGCGACACCAAGCAACAGCCACAGGGGATCTCGGTGAACGCCGTGGAAACCAGGCACTGGAAAAAGATCGGCAAGCCCGTTCACAACATCACCAAAATCAGAGACGAGGCAAGCCTACGCACGGGTGTGCTAGTGCAAGTCCAGCTTCCTCGCATCACGGCACACGAGCCATGTTTTCGTTTTCTCTCACATTTCGAGTTGTCCGCCAAAAACCAAACCGTGACAGCGGCTTTTTTGCGCAAGTCCAGAAAGGATGACGACGACGAAAATATCGACCCTAGCTCCTGGCAATATCTAGTCATATCCGCTGAGCCCTATGACAACATCGCCCTAGCGATGCCTACGGAGTTGCAGGTCAACAAGCCGGCTTCCGGCGACATGAGCGATGATTACTGGTGGTTTTGGGACCAGGACTCCAAGGAATACTTCATTCAGTTCTTGTTTCACCAAGCTGAGGGACTCTAGAATATGAGCGAACGCTGAAACTGGCCTGATGCCTGATTTCCGTCAATCATCAACACAACCTCATCGATCCAGCAACTCAATCGCGTACATCGCAAACCCTTCCACTGGGAGCCAATCATCGCTATACACTGATGATGATTAGTCTCAATTGCTCTGAATAGACAGAGCTCACTAATTCCGAGAAGGGGCCCGAGCAGCAACATATGGCACACGGCCCCCGTTCTTGTAATTTAGCTCTGGTCCTTCATTTAAGAGACCTGAGTCTACAACCATAAGGGCTTGGGGTAGCGTCAAAAGTTAGAGCATCACGTCGCCTACTACATACAATATTTATTTCATTCTCAATACATCTAAATCTCATAGCCTGCTACAGTAGGCTGCTGCAGCTTAGACGTACTACATGTACATCTGTGCATCCCGGTCCGGCACACAGGCGTGCACGCGATCTGATACGATCACATCTTGACTATCTTCGACCGAATGCCCATGGACGCTAACCAAGGCGGAGTCTCCCGTATACTACATCAATGCAAGAAGGCACATGATCTTGTCGATGCATTTCTCTCTGATACATTACCCCTGGACCACCTCGATAAGTTAACGCCAAAATATATCTGCCGACCCCAGCGGAGACAAATCGTCAAGGAGAAAGTTCGAAAGTCGCTTGAGGTACTTCACAGCAGCTTGGAAACCCATCAGTTGAGCGAAGTAGCTGTTTCCTATAACGGTGGGAAAGATTGTCTCGTCATGCTCATGTTGCTCATGTCAGCAATATACTCCAAGATACAAAAGACCGGTCTTGAGTTGAATGAAGATTACTGCTTAGACTCCATTTACATCAATTCGGAGCTTCCCTTTCCAGAATTGTCTGAATTCATCGACGCTTCCACGAAGCAGTATGGATTGAAACTAATCACCATAAAGTCGCTGATGAAAGACGGGTTTGAACATTACTTGAGCAACATCAACCCCATTATCAAAGCCATAGTTGTGGGCATTCGCTACGCTGATCCATACGGCAGCCAGTTGAAGTACGAGCAGGAAACCGATCATGACTGGCCCAAATTCCTACGCATCCATCCTATTTTGCATTGGCACTATTGCGACATTTGGGATTTTATTTTGGCCTGCAATTTGAACTATTGTTCGTTGTACGACCAGGGGTATACGTCATTGGGTGGCATTGACAGCACTGTTCCAAACGTGTTTTTGAAGACTGACCCTTCAGGAGAAAAGCACTTGCCGGCATACATGCTAGAGGAATTTGCCGACGAGAGGGAAAGGGTTGGCCGGACCAAGAAATCCTCGGCCTGACGTTGATCAACAGGATTCTGATCAATCGTAGTCTAGTCTCAACTGAATGAATGTACGAAATCTTCCCGATAACACCTTCAGTGAGTAATTGAGAGAGGTTTTGAGAACTCGCTCATACTTGGCTTCTTTCACTCCTCACCAGAATGACCATCTAGGAGAACCTTCTTGAAGTAGGCTTCGGAATGAGGCCCCACCCCAACATTCCCCAACGCGACTTCGGCACTTGTGGCACCCACGGAGATTGGAACGTTTGTCTTCCCCTCCTTTTTGAGCTGCAAAGTCTTCATACGCAAATACAACTCAACCTCCTTCTTGTTGTTCTCGTCGATTAGATTCTGCAAATACTGGATATAATCGACGGCCTTGGTCAAAATCTGACCCTTGTTTGGCTTCCCGTCCTTGGTTCCCGCCGCCTTGGTCAATATGTCATCGTAGGCTGAGCCAGCCCCGCTGGCTCCCACATTCTCCAGCTCCTGAAAATAGCTCGCAGGTATAAGTGTAAGCAATTCCTGGATTTTATCGTTGATGTTGTCTCTCCGCTTGCGCTCGTTCCCCTGATCGCCCTTCCCGTCTTCGTCGTCGTCATTTTCGCCCTTTATGTGGTAGGCGGAATTGCGCCGCGAGTGGGGTTTAGTCACGCCCCCAGACGACACTCCCGGCTGCCCATTGGCGTGGAAGGACTGACTGAGTTGCTTTTTGATGTCCAAAGACTTACCCAAGAGTTCCAGACTCACGGGGCTGCCTGCATCCACGCCTGTACCCACATTAATGGTAGGAATTGGCTGTGATTCGGAGGAGGTATTGCGGGCGGTTTGTTTCTGAGCCTTGTTCGAGTTATACGTGTCACTGACAAAGTCGTATCTTTCGAAGACCTCGTAGGGGCTTTCGAAATCCATGGCGGGTGGTGTCATCAGTCTGTGGAGTGCGCTGCTCCTTTGTTTACACCCTCGAGTGCACCCGTACCTCTCTGGCTTGTCCATGCCACATGTCTTCAATTTACCCACCTATGCGCTTGTTTTTTTACGCAAAATGTTCATGGCGGCAAAATCTGGGTTACTGCTGTTCGTGGCATAGTTCTCTGTGTATAGTACATACCCCATTGATTTTGTAAATTAGTCTATAGTATTATTTGCAGTGATAGGTCCATCAGTATATGCTAGAGTTCTCAGTGATCAGCCTTTCAGTCTATAGTGGTTGAAGCAGATTGACTGAGTCGCGAGCCCAAATGTTTGAGATGAGTCGGTGCCGTACTTTTAATCAGTCGCTCTCAGTAACCACGTTCGATAAAGCGGTTTCTGCTCAATCTTTTACTCAATTTTTTAAACTTGCTTTCGATGTTTTTTGCCCTCCTTTCGTCCTCCCGGGACCAGATTGGCGAGCCACCAGGGTTGTGTATCGTATCGCCAATGCGCATCTTGTGATGTATGGTCAAGATCTCCTTCAATGTTGAAAACGTTATCAAGTCCCCTTCGAATCCATTGTTCTGCATCTCCACCAAAATCAACTCAATCTCACACAATGAAGACTTTCCGTAGAAAACCCAGTGGATTTTGATGATCTCGTTGTATGTACGCTGGTTGCAAACAATCGAGTAGAGGTTCAAGTCATCTTTTGCCATGTTAAAAAAAGTCAACGCTAAGGAACCATCATGGAACTTGTTGCATGTGATCTCGAGCATGTGGTTGAAGACCAATGGCATAGTGAAGGTATTCATGACTGGTGTTTTAGGATTTTTCAGGTTTAAGGCTTTGGCATCCGAACAAAACTGCTCATGCCTAGTCAAGTATTCTGGTACCGTCTCTCCTTTGAGCTTGTGGAGGAAGAAACTTGGGTCGTGAAGCATTGCAATGTTGAATCTAGAAAAGAACGACATTGCAAATGAAAGCAAATCTTCTTTGCTCGCAAGTTCATCCAAATATAGAATGGTATCTGAGACGCTATCGAGCGACTGTTTTTCTAAAGCTTCGATATCCTTTTGGGACAACCTTTCCAAGCTCTTTAACTTTCTGTCGCCCAATTGCGCCTTTGCTTGTTTGTCTCTAGCCACATCGCCCTCTGGCCCAACTGGCTTGGTAAATGATTCTTGTAAATTATTGAGCACCTGCTTTTGAAGTCGATCAACATTTGCTTCATTGCTCTGTGTTTTGGAGTACGTATCGAAAATTTTGCGAAAAAGCTCATTCTCCGACTCAATGGCTGACTTCGCATCCTCTCTGTCTTCTTGGAACAACTGAGATGTCGTATCGAATTGTCTGTCATGAGATATCAGCTCTGATTGCAGACTCATCTCATCGAGTAGCGCGTCAAGCTCCAAGAATTCATCAGTTTTGCCGACTGGTGCCTCCTCCTTCGGCCTAAGCTGGCTGGACTCCGTCTCATCAAATAGATCGTCAAAAAGAGTGTCGATATCCTGCAAACTTTGGCCTTGCTCGATTTCGCTCGGACCGCTCTTCGTGGCATTTGCACTTTTTAGATATGCGTGTTTTATTCCGCTTTTCAGAGAATCGGGGTCGTGTTTATTTAAATCGATATCTAGCCTGAATATATCATTTTTTGTGGAGTTGAAGCGGTGGGAGCAAATCATTCTATTAATGAATTTGCGTGTATTTCTCTCACCACTAGAAAGTGGCAATACATTGTTAAATCTTTGCCTTACCGTTAGTTTTAGGCTTGGTCTGAACATGACTATCGTGTTTGGGAGCCATGGTGAGATGCGTTTTTCAGTGCGCAGGCGACTTCGGGAGTGCACACGCGAACGCGACATGTTCGGCGTCAATGCTTGCAACTCTGAGTCCAGAATGTCTCATGTTGAGAAAAAGGGTAGCATCCGAAATATTGATTAGTCCGAAGTTGCAATAGAAGAGGGGGGCTGAGGTTTAGTTCACCTGGGGCATTCTTGGTCATTCTAAATGTCGCAGTGTGTCTAATCAAGAGTTGGCTCTAGAACCATAAAATCCGGCTGCGGTAAGGCTTCGGTCTTTTTATTGGCTGCTTTGAGGTCCCTATCTCTATTGTTCACCTTGTAGACCCCTAAGTCTGGCATCTTGACTAGCTCGAGATTATCGCGGTCCTCTCCAACTAGCAGAGGATAATCGGGGTGATCAATATCCCAATCTTCCCCGAGTTTCTCGCATAGGTAACTTACAGCATCGTCACAGTACCCAAGGAAGCTAACATCGAAGTTGCAGTGGTGGATAGGGTCTCTATTGATAAGTATTTGCGGCACGGATGGGGAGACTTTGTCCACTATCTCAGCCACGGGCGCCACCTTTAGGGAGGTACCAATACTTATTAACAAGTCACAATCTTTGAGATCCTGGCCAATGACTCGGTGGAATCTGGCAGGCAAGGCCTCACCGAAAAAGGTAATGTTTGGTTTCATCACTCCATAACTTTCTTGAACAAACACAGATTCGCTGTTGAGTAGCTTTTTTCTTTTGCTATTGCACTTTGGGCAGTAAGCAATTTCTTTGCTTCTCATCGCCGGGAAAATTTCCTCGCCTTCAACCTCGTATCCGCAGGTAACACATGTGGCAAGCCCGAAGGACCCATGACACTGGATGAGCTTGTCCCTCTCGATACCTGCATTTGCCTCCAAATTGTCAATATTCTGGGAGTAGTTCCTCAAAAGCTTGCCCTTGTCTTGAAGAAGCTTGATGAACTTGTGCAAGGGAGCGTAAACATGGTCTGGAGGCAATATCATGTGCGCGATGGAATAAAAGATGGACGGGTCTGTGTGGAATATCTCCAAGTCGAAAACCTCCTGCGGATCGGTGAGACCCAAGCTAGAGATTTGCGAGTAAAAACCCTGCGAGGATCTGAAGTCGGGGATTCCAAGACTGGTGGATATACCCGCACCGGTGACGAGAAGAATCTTGTTACATGACTTCAAAGCATGAAGGACATGATCCAAGGAGTTGAAGCTTTCGAGACGGGCCCGCAACTCGCGCACGCGCTTCATTGCCAGATGTAGAAGCTTGATCAATTGCAATAAGTGCTCGCCGTCGGCCAAAGGCGGGATGTTTTTGGGAACAAAACCCAACTTCAAAATCAAGTTCACGATGTCTTCGCTAGTGGCCGTGGGCGGTAAGTATTCCTGCAAAAACGACATGACGCCCCGCTCCTTCAAATACTTGCGAGTCTCGTAAACCGTCCGCTTCAGAGCACTGGCGGCAGCGAACTTCACCTCCTCCGGTTTCTGCTCTGGGCCAGCGACGATGTTCGGCCGCTCCAGAACCTCCTCCAAGTCGGAAGAGTCCACGTCTTGTGCTGACAGAGAGTCCGACATGCCTTCAACCAGGCCACTGTGCGAATTGCCACATACGGTTCCAAAAGCAGAGGTGCTTACACCTGCTAGGGGGCCCAGGCCCTCGGATGCAGACGAATCCTCGTCGCTTGCTAGCATAAAAGGCTTCGTGAACGAGGCCATGGGCGGCTTTGGGGGCTGCCGCCCCGGCGAAAGCCGCTGTTTTTTTGTTTGCGGCGCCTCGGCCTCCAGATCCGAGTCTATGAGCACCACGTTGTTACCGGGAGGGGCCATGGCGATGGAAGACAGAAGCGGTGTGACGTCTAGTTGAATGGTGTGTTATGCAGTGTCAAGTGTAGTATGGGGACAGGGCGCGGCGCCCGCTCGCGCGCGGCAGACGCGGTGGCCTAGTATCTCCTTCGAAGAAGGTCAGTCACAACACTCTTGAAAACCCATGCACTCTTTGGGGCAATTCTGATTCCCTCGGTTATATTCGCCAGCAGCTCTGTTTCCCTCAGTTATACCCGCAGCTCCGCTAGCTATGAGCAAGCGATCTGGGTTGGTTTCGGGCCGTGTCTTGGCTGCAACATACCAAATTGCGAAAGCAGTACATCTTAGCGGATAAATCTGTATACTGCAAACAATAATTCTCTCGTCCCTAATTCTACAATGCAATTCTCCAGCTTCCCCAGCACCCAAAAAGTTGGTTTGTAGTTGCTCGATGTACTCAAGCCAAGAAAAGTTTCAGGTGATGGTGCTTGAAGATCAAGACGAAGACGAGAAGCCTACGCGAACACAGAGTAGAGGGAGAAAGTAATGAATGGAAGTTGAATTGGCAAGCAAATCGCACAGTTAGCGTCCGAGTGCACGACTCGAAATTTCTTGGGTTTCAGCTTTGCAAGCTAGGAAGTTAATGAGACAAACCCTAGCGCCAAAAGGAGGATGCTTTTGACTTGGTGACATGGGTATTGCAGCTGGGTACACCGTTGGGTTGTGCTTCCCTCGTCTGGGGCAGTGCCTCACGCAGCGATTCTTGCGAACTAAAACACGCAAAACTGTCGCAGCCACATGTGCCCCAAATGTTAGTACAAACTTCGAATCGTTTCGAATGGGTTTCTGGGCGGCGCGCCGTAATCTAAGAATCCACCGTCTACCTGCAAGTCTATTCTTGCAACACTCAATTCCGCGGTGCATTGGAGTTATTCACACTCAATTCCGCTGTGCATTGGAGTTATTCACACTCAATTCCGCTGTGCATTGGAGTTATTCACACTCAATTCCCCTGTGCATTGGAGTTATTCACAACGCTTCCAGAAGATCTGACGGCACTTCCAGCATTTAGAATTGTACAGCCGGCTATTTGGACCTCACGTTGTCGGTTGTGTAGCTATGTATCACATGAGGGAAATCTGCACGAGCTAAATACTTTGCGTCAAAAACCCACGCTGTGGACATCACTTTATATTCTAATTGCTGCTACAGTATCAGCTCATTGTCGTGGTGCTGCGGCGTGCTTTGAAACAGACGCGCAGGGACGCCGCGTGCATGTGCAGGCCCTCCGTCCAACTCACGTAATTTTTCCAGTGCGTGCTTTCTGTTCCCGTACAGCCATGTTGGACAACATCGAATTCATCCAGACGCCAAAGGCCCCTGTCCAGCCAAAGGCATCCAGTGAATGTGGAATCCTTACCACAGATTCCCCCACCATTCATAATGCACCATTGCCTGCCGACGGCCCCGGAAGTAAGCACTTTTCCAACCTTGCCTTGGGCGGCTTTTTGGTTCTCATTCCCTACTTTGCCACACGCAAATTGGGCTTGGGTTTCAAGACGTGGGTCTTCTTGGCACTCGTATTTGCCATCCCTATCTTGATGGCTTACTGGACACTCTTGTCGTCGTTCTCGCCTCGCTTGAACGAGAAGGTCAAGTACCCAGGAAAGCCAATCTCGCACTACTTGGAGTTCCACACTCCCGAATTGAAGGCCAAATACGAAACCAGCAACAACGGCCAGGGCTCTAAGATCCCAATGGAGACTTTCCATGAATTGTACTTTGACAATAAGGTCTCCTTCAAGGGTGACTGCTTGGACGTCTTGGAGTACAGACACGACTGGTGCACGTTTAGATTCACGCTCTCGCTTTTCCGCTTTTTCTTGTTCGGAATGATTCCAGAGGTCATCATGCACTCCAGATCGCAGGACGAGGAGCAGGTCAGAGATCACTACGACCGTGGAGACGACTTTTACACCTGGTTTTTGGGCCCTCGTATGATCTACACTTCCGGTGTCATCAGTGACATAACCAAGGAGGAGTCTTTGGAGGAATTGCAAGACAACAAATTGAACATTGTGGCCTCGAAGATTCAATTGAAGGAGGGTGAGCACGTTTTGGACTTGGGCTGTGGCTGGGGTACCTGGGCTGCCTTCAGCTCCTCGCAATTTGGCGCCAATGTTACTGGAGTTACTTTGGGTAAAAACCAAACCAAGTGGGGAACAGAATTGATGGAAAAGTATGGTGTTACTTCTGAGCAATCTAAGATTGTTTGCTGTGATTACAGAGACTCGCCTAAGTCTGGAAAGGCCAGCGGCAAGTACGACAAAATCACATGTCTTGAGATGGCTGAGCACGTTGGAATCAGAAGATTCGGTGCTTTCTTAGAACAGGTCTATGAGGCTTTGGAAGACGACGGAATTTTCTTCTTGCAGTACGCGGGCTTAAGAAAGACTTGGCAATACGAGGACTTGAATTGGGGCTTGTTCATGAACAAGTACATTTTCCCAGGCGCTGACGCATCTACGCCTTTAGCTTTCGTGGTCTCTGCTTTAGAAAGCGCGGGCTTCGAGATTGTCACCCTCGACAATATTGGTGTCTCGTACTCCGCCACTTTGTGGAGATGGTACAGAAACTGGATGGGCAACAAGGAGAAAGCCGTGAACAAGTACGGTATCAAGTGGTTTAGAATCTGGGAATACTTCTTGGCTTCGTCTACAATCACTTCGAGGCAATCGGGCGCTACGTGCTACCAGTTTGTGTTGAGAAAGAACATCAACTCTTACCAAAGAATTAACTACGTTCCAGCCATGAAGGGAACTTTTACTCCTGCAAAGGAAGGAATTAAGTGGGCGAAAAACTAGACTTGTGTCCGATTAAATCGCATTCATGTTCTCCTTTGAGCTTACATACATATTAAAGCCTATTACAATTTCATCACGTGTAACCATTCTTTGACTCCTTGCAGTCTCACGTGCGCCTTCCGCCGGTCCGAAGTTCGCATGCCTTTAACGCCGGAGCATTTCTGTACCACTCCCGGCCTTTCCGTGGCTATCTCGATGACAACGACGAAGGTCGATGTGGGAATTTATGTAACTCGTTCACATTTAATAATTAGTGGGATCGAAGTGGTTTGACCTGCATACTTTTCCCTTGGTCGCTCGGCACTTGCCGGTATCAGACAAAATCACAGGGATAAACCTCCGCCGCGCCGGGCAAAAAAAGCGCCGCCCGGCGCGCGCATCACTGTTTGCCTCTGATACGGGCCTGATAGCGAACATCCGTGCCTCTCGCGTCGCCCGGAGCCGCGCGCATCACACGCATTCTGACTCCGATCACCGCAACATCCGCTGGATACAAAACCTGGGGTATGCAAGCCTGGAGCCTGCTATATAAGGCCGCACACCGCTCTCTGGGTATAGTACTATCCGTTTTTTACATCGCACGAGTCTGGAATCCACGCTTATTAGCTCGATACCATACACTGATATTTTAGCAACACTATGTCTTCTCCATTTCCAACCACAGCCTCTAAGATACAGGGCGTGCAAGTCTTGGGCCCCGTGCCCTCTAATGCCAAGCACATCTTTAACACTGAGGCCCTTGCATTGGTCGCCACTTTGCACAGAAACTTCAATGGCCAGAGGAAAAAATTGTTGGCCAACAGAAAGGAACAGCAGAAATTGAGAGATCTGGGCGTCTTGCCTGATTTCTTGCCTGAAACCAAGGAGATCAGAGATAATGCTTCATGGACCGGTCCTCCATTGGCTCCAGGTTTACAAGACAGGAGAGTGGAAATCACTGGTCCTACCGACAGAAAGATGGTCATTAATGCATTGAATTCCGGCGTGGCCACCTACATGGCAGACTTTGAAGACTCCTTGACCCCCGCTTGGAACAACTTGGTTGATGGTCAGGTCAACTTGTACGATGGTGTGCGCAGAAACTTGTCCTTTTCCTCCAACGGCAAACAATACAAGCTTAATTTGGATAAGGGTAGACACATTCCTACTCTTATTGTCAGACCCAGAGGATGGCATTTAGAAGAGAAGCACGTGTTGGTCGATGGCGAGCCGGTCTCGGGAGGTATCTTTGACTTTGCCCTCTACTTCTACAACAACGCCAGGGAGACCTTGGCCCAGGGGTTCGGTCCTTACTTTTACTTGCCCAAGATGGAGCACCACTTGGAGGCTAAATTATGGAACGATATTTTCTGCCACGCCCAGGACTACATTAAAATCCCACGCGGAACCATCAGAGGATCCGTCTTGATTGAGACCTTGCCTGCAGCTTTCCAAATGGACGAGATTATCTACCAATTGAGACAGCACATCGGAGGCTTGAACTGTGGAAGATGGGACTATATTTTCTCCTACATCAAGTCCTTGAGAAACCACAAAGAATTCATTTTGCCAGACAGACTGCAGGTCACCATGAGTGCTCCATTCATGGCATCTTATGTCAAGCTTTTGGTTCACACTTGTCATAAGAGACAAGTGCACGCCTTGGGAGGTATGGCTGCCCAGATTCCAATCAAAGACGACGAGGCTAGAAACAAGGCAGCAATGGAGAACGTCGCCAAAGATAAGTTGAGGGAAGTTACTGCCGGATGCGACTCCTGTTGGGTTGCCCACCCGGCTTTGGTACCTATTGTCTTGAAGGTGTTCAACGAGCATATGAAGGGACCTAATCAGATCAACGTTCCCCCAAGAGTTCCTTACAAGCCTGTCACTGCCAGAGACTTGTTGAATCCGTATGTTCCGGAAGCCAAGATCACTGAACAAGGAATCAGAGCGAACTGCATCATTGGTTTGTCGTACATTGAAGCTTGGTTGAGAAATGTGGGATGTGTCCCCATCAATTACTTGATGGAAGATGCTGCCACTGCCGAGGTTTCCAGATCCCAGCTCTGGCAATGGGTTACCCACGGTGCTTATACCGACAAGGGCAAGAAGATTGACCGTGCCTATGTTGGTGCTATCTTGCAGGAAGAAGCAGACAACTTGGCTAAGTCGGCCAAGGCTGGTAATAAGTTCAAGAGAGCTTTGGAATACTTCAAGCCAGAGGCTTTAGCAGAGAAATACTCTGACTTTGTCACGACTTTGATCTACGACGATGTGACTACCATCGGCAGACCCCAATCAGCAGAAAAATTGTAAATCTTTGACCTACTGAAGAAAATAAATGACGTTAAATGTGCTACTAGAACTTCTGTAAGGAAAAACTTCGTATAACATTGCTCTTTACTTTGTGACGCGGAGTGTATTTTTCATTCCGTAGACAGTCGTCTGCGAAAACGAGAATACAGAGAACCCACGATGTAAAAACAAATCACCCCAGAGGCCTCGTATGGCCACGGACGTCACCTGCGAGTAGCAGCATCATATTTACGGGGAAAAAGTCCCATGATTACAATTCCAATATCTAGGGGTGCCATTATTGCCACCTTTTGGTTATTAACAGTCAATCAAGTCATGAACGCATTTTCAAGCGCACACTGGGCATGTCTTCGCCGAAGGCCATTTGGGTTCGAGATCAGAATAATTCATCCGTAGGTCGCGTCAATAAGCGAAATCTCAAAAGACAGTGCATAGCCAGCAAAGGTATACAATACACACCGTTGTTTTCCCGAGTCCGTCGTCTATTTTTGCCGCGGCCGCGATCCGCCTGGCCCGCGGACCGATTTCTCGAAGGCACACGTTCAATTCACACCACCGCGCTCTTTTCACTTAGCGCACCCCACACGACACCGTCTGAAACACCAAGACAGCGCATACTTGCAGAAAAAACACGGGATCAACAAATCACAGCCTCGTCGACTTCTCAAGATCTCGAGTCTTAAACATCTCGAAGAAGCTAGCAATGATGAACTTAAGGCAAAAAAGGTTTCTAGGCTTGGCCGTCGTGGTCATCACAGCGCTCACCTTCCTTTATGTCAACAGGCATAAATACGATGCCGAGATAGCTCCAAAGATTTCCAGTGAAAAACCGTTGATAGATTCCCACATCAACGACTCGGTGGACGAAGCCATAAACAGGGAGATTTTCAAGAATAAGGAGGTGGAGGAAAAGAACGAGGCCCATGACGACAACGCCGCAGACTCCTTGTCCAACAAGCTGACGGGCGACGCGTTTGACCCGGCCAAGGAGTTCATTGAAATTCGCATGATGTCGCCCGTGTCGGTGTTTTCCAAGTCGAGGTGCCCTTTCTCTAAACGGTTGAAGGAGCTCTTGGAACAGAACTACGCCATCACGCCCCTGCCCCTGTACATAGAGTTGGACAAACACAAGCACGGGCGTGAGCTCCAGGAATACATTGGCATGGTCACGCAGAGAAAGACAGTACCCAATGTGTTGGTCGGGTTCGAGACCACCATCAGTAATGGTGGTTGCGACGAGTTCGTGGCGTTGCATAACGAGGGCAAGTTGGCGGATAAGTTAATGGAGTGGGGTGGTAAAGATCTTCTGGTCGTCAGGCTCGAAGTGCCTTCCAACTCCTAGGCGACACCTAATGACAATAAGCATGCTGAGTAAATACTACGAAGAATCAAAGTTAATAAATGACACCTATGCAGTCAATCCTCGCTAGGGAAGAAACGCATGTTGGCGTGATTTGTGCCGCCAGGCTCAAGCATAAGCGCATGGACAATACTGGAACTACTACTGAGCCAAGCAATGGTCTAGAGGTGGCTTCCATACACTAATTCTTGCAGATGTAATATTAAATACACAAAATCCTCTGTGATTTTAGAACTTGTTGAACTTCTTGGCCTTGGCAATAGAGACAGAGACCTTGAGCACGTTGAATCTGACGGTCTTAGACAAAGGTCTACATTGGCCAACAACGACAACGTCACCTTCTTGGACACGGAAAGCTGGGGACACGTGGGCAGCAACGTTCTTGTGTCTCTTCTCGTATCTGTTGTATTTTGGGACGTAGTGGAGGTAGTCTCTTCTGATGATGATGGTTCTGTGCATCTTGGTGGAGACAACAGTACCGGTCATGATCTTACCTCTGATGGAGATGTCACCGACGAATGGGCACTTCTTGTCAATGTAAGAACCGTTGGTGGCGGTGGATGGGGTCTTGAATCCCAAACCGACTTCCTTCACCCATCTCTTGGCCTTCTTTTGGGCCTTAGCCTTTGGGTTGGTGAAGATGTGTGGTTGCTACTTTGTTAGTATAATGTCTCATGCTTGTCTGACCCAAAGGGTTTCTAGCCATGCATCGCTGACCCAGGGACTCCTGACTCCACGGTGCTTTTGTATCAGGCTCATGGTCGATTTGGCGAAGGATATGGGGAGCAGTCTGCCAGTATAGGGTCTCCGGCTTTGAGTCACTATGATGCCGTTGAGGAGGCGGAACATACCTTTTGGAAAGCTCTTTCAGATTGAACAGTCAATTCAGTGGCCATCTTGTGAGTGTTTTGTCTAGTATGGAATTGGGTGAGATTTTTTTTCCTAGTAGAGGTCGCGGGAGAAATTTTCAAGCGTGCGGTGCTCAGACTATGCGCGTGCAGGGCTTCAGGGCTGGAACCCTAGTGCAGTGGTCTGATGCGGCACACATCCCCAGGAGCAGGCAGTTACAGCATTGTAGCCGCTGGGTGCTGTTTGAAAACTCAGAAACATACCTTAGCGTGACTCTGCCATGAGGCACTGCTCTAAAGCCCCGTTCTTCCCATCTGTATGTGCAGGAAGCAAAAGGGTGTGGCTCATATCGTAGAAGGTGACCGAGTAGACCGAATAAGTGTTCCTGCCGTTCCAGCATTTGAGCTCCTTCTAGCAACACCCACAAGAACCTGGGTAAGCCACCCCAGGCACTATGGCTGGTCACGTGCGTGGCTGCGAAGAGCCTCGTGGCGGGGGTTCCGCGGGCTAACGTGAAGCGACCAAGTGACAAAATGCTGCAATGTGAGCGGCCTTGGAGCAGCTCCTTTTCCTGAAAAAGCGATTGCGGATCTCGAGAAAATACTCTGCCTCGAAGCTGGGTACGTAAAGAACTTCGAGTACTAGCGCCCGGGTACTCGGTCTATACGCCCCAGGTCTCATCTCCAGGCTGGATCTGGCATTCTGCCGCAGATCCAGGCAAAATCCATCCTGCTTTCTCTCGGTAAAGCTACTAGACGAGTTCCATGTGTAGTCCTGCATACCATGCTGCGGCTTCCTTCGAAGGACATTCGACATGCTCTTACACTGGCTAGCTTTTTGGAGCAACCTGTCTTCTGGCTTTGTAGTACATGGGCCCAGACGTCCCGATTGAGTACTCGGGTGTTTGTCTTGAAGATGTGGTAGTCAATGAGGGAAGTTCAGTGACTGCTCGAGTATGGAGCTCCGGTCCCATATGCTGGTCTGCTCGTCCAAGGCATTTGCCCAGGGAGTGAAGTACAAAGGGTCAGTACAGGACCAAACACTCTTATAGGCCCGCACTCCTATAGGCTCACACTGTTATAGGCCCACACTTATCGATGTGTATCAGTAGATAGAATGCACCATCTGCGCGCTCCCGCAGCCGCACTCCACCACTGATCACAACCACATGGCCGAAGAGAAACTACCCCAAAAACTCACCATTCCCAAGCTCCGGGTTTCATCATACTCTTTCAATGACTCGAACTCGTCTGCGCTTGCCAACGCAAGTCACCGCACAGTTTCCTCGTCCACGTCGCTACTAAGCACCCCTAGCAACAACATCCGCAAGGTGCAACAGATGAACTCACAAGCCCGACCACGGCCCTCAGACCGTGGCCCGCGGGCCAACTCGAAGCCTTCGGACCTCAGAATTGCCGGGGTATCGTCCACAGCAGCAGCTACCAAGAAGCTCTTGAATCTCCAGCAGCTGAAGAAGACTTACACGCGCCTGCGCCCATTTGTGCTCCGGAAGCCGGCCAACATGTCCGTCTACGACTATTCGGTATTCCTGAAGCATCTTGATACTCTAGGTGACGATGAAGACCTAAGAGGTAGGCCATTTGTAAAGGACTCGCAAATCAGAGCGTGGGAGTCTGCGGAGAAAGTCAGTGCCAGCATTATCTTTGACAACGACACGCAGCAAGACATGGAAATCTTTCAAGACGATCCAGACTCCAGTGTGTATAAAAATCCGCTTGAAAACGGAGAGCTCTCTACGGAGCCAGCAGGGCTTATACACTCTGTCCCCCATTACACCAAAGGCGAGCTTAAGGTGATCTTCGACAGCTTTGAAGAGCTCCGCACGTGCAAAGATAGGGTAGACTACAATAAGCATGTGGAGTCGGAAAATAAAGCCCTATGGATATACCGCCAACAGCAAAGCGTGTCACAAGAACGAGCCTTCAATGCGAACCATACGCTCCAGGGCAAGAAGAAGGTACAAGTATTTCACAAGAAAGAGCTTTTGCGCAAGCTTTTTGGATACTCCAACAGCTTGAATCAGGAACTCATCACCAACAACTCTTCATACTCGGCGTACGACAATGTTTTCAATGCGCAAAAGGCTTTTCATGAAGATAAGGACGAGATTGTGGGGCTTTTGAAGGAGGATGCCGCATTTGAGCTGGATCTTGATGCGGTACGCCTGAGCCTCTTACGAAAATTTCAAGCCGGTGGCACATGTGAGAACGCTCCCCTCGAAAACATGGATCACAATATGGAAAGCCTGAATATTGCAGATCTGACCCATGCGTGGCTCACATCATTCTATGATAAGGAGTCGAGTACTCAAGGCCCCGAAGAGATTGACATGGAACATGACGACCATACCGAGATGATGGCCTGCACAATTAGTCACCTTAAGCAAAGTATCAAAGATGCGTGCGACGAGGATATATAGCCTGAGCTGGCTACACAACAAGGAATGTGTCGCGATGGCCCTTTGCTGCCAGTCGCTGCACGAATCGGGTCATGCTTAATGAAAGGAACAAGATACAGAGCAGGGAGGATGCACGAATGGGAGGCAATGGCAAGCAAAGCAACATAGAAGACTACGAGGAGACTAAAAGAGAAGAAGCCGTCCAGTACAGGCAATAAGGGGACCGGCATGCTCACTGAGAGCATTTTTTTCTACCTGTTCTATTTACTTAACTTCACGACTTGTTCATGATTTAAAAATGCCAAAACTCTCTTAGAACATCCAGGCTGGACTGTGGCGGTTTTGCATGAGGCCCGCGTAATTAGTAATAAATTATGGCGTGCGTGTACCGCGCTGCGATAGCACTGGCTCTAAAGATGTAGTGCATGTCCATGTTTGCTCCGGCTAGACAATTAATTCATAAGCCATTGTTACGCCTCAATTCCATCCAAAGACACCTAAATATGGCACCTACTGAAAGCTCAATCGCTAAGCACTACGACTACTTGGTCATTGGAGGCGGATCCGGAGGTGTGGCGTCAGCCAGACGTGCTGCTCAATACGGAGCCAAGGTTTTAGTGGTGGAGAGCAATTATAACAAGCTCGGTGGTACTTGTGTCAATGTTGGATGCGTTCCAAAAAAAGTCATGTGGTACGCTGCAGATGTTGCCCACAAGCAAGAGCATCTTTACGCTTATGGCCTTTCTAAGGAGAAGCTGCATTTAAAGTACGGCGACTTTGATTGGGCGAAAATCAAAGAAAAGAGAGACAACTACGTAACCAGATTGAACGGTATTTATCAAAGAAATTTGAACAACGAGAAAGTTGACGTCATTTTTGGCCGTGCCTCGTTTGTCAACGAAGAGGGCGATGTGGAGGTGACGTTATCTGCTGACCAGAAGGTGGACTTTTTGTCAGAGCTGTTCAAGAAAGATGAAAGGTTGAGGTTTTCCTCTGATAAGATTTTAATCGCCACTGGAGGGGAGGCCATCATTCCACCTGCCGTGGAGGGCACCGAGTTGGGTACTACTTCGGATGGTTTCTTCGAATTGACCAAGCAGCCAAAAAGCGTTGCTATCGTGGGAGTCGGCTACATTGGTGTTGAGCTCGCAGGGGTGTTTCAGAGCTTGGGCACTCAAGTGCATTTGATCGCAAGAGGTGAAACAGTGTTGAGGGCTTTCGATGACGTGATTCAAAACACTATCACCGACCATTACATCAACAAGTTGGGCGTTAATATCATCAAGAATTCTTCTGTCGACAAATTGGAGCGTGCAGGCGATCAGACCAAGGTGTTTTTGAAGGACGGCAAGACATTGGAGGTGGATAAGCTCATTTGGACTATCGGCAGACGGGCATTGACTGACATTGGCTTGGACAAGACGGGAATTCAGTTGAGCAAATCGGGACATGTTATTGTTGACGAATACCAAGAGACCTCGCACAAGAAAATATACTCCTTGGGTGATGTTGTGGGTAACCACGAGTTGACCCCTGTTGCTATTGCAGCTGGGCGTAAATTGTCCAATAGATTATTCTCTGGTCAAGAAGCACACTCCAAAGACAAGTTGGACTACACAAACATCCCTTCTGTTATCTTCTCGCACCCTGAGGCTGGATCCATTGGCTTGACAAGCAAGCAGGCTATCGAGAAGTATGGCGAGGAGAACATCAAGATTTACAACAGCAAGTTTACCGCTATGTATTATGCTATGATGGACTCGGACGAAGAAAAGGCTCCAACAGTGTACAGGTTGGTTTGTGCGGGTAAGGAAGAGAAGGTTGTGGGTCTCCACATTGTGGGAGACTCATCTGCAGAGATTTTGCAAGGATTTGGGGTGGCCATCAAGATGGGTGCCACTAAGCAGGATTTCGACAACTGTGTCGCCATCCACCCAACCTCGGCAGAGGAGCTTGTTACGTTGAAGTGATAGAGCCTTCAAGCAAGTTACAAGTTGTTCGAATGAATTAGTATATAATAGAAGTAATGCACTATCGAGGCACGTGAGCCCAACAAGCACCGCTGTAGACCAAGCATTGCAAGCAGGAGCAACATGGCTGGTTAGAATGCTGAGCTTCAGCACCTAGGCCCCTACCTCTTTTTGGGGCCCCTGACCGGTGGTCTGGGTCTGTCCCCGGGTTTCATGAAAAACATGGGGGCGTTTCTTAAGATATCTGGAACACTCACAAAGCGTATCATGGAGCCCCTCACAAAGACCTGGCTCATGTAAGACGTTTCGCCTGTTCTTCCTTTAGTTCTGGTCACCTCCGACATGGATAAGTTCATGTTGTCTTCATTTTCAAGGAGCTTGCCTCGATATGTGTCTCCTGTAGTGAGTTCAAGAGACACTATATGGCCCTGTGCCTCGTTTAGTAGGCGTACTGGTATGCTTGCAGACATGTTTCTTGATGTATAGTGGTGAGAGTAATGTGGGAGCGCGAAGAGTGCGAGCGAGCATAGACGATGTAGGAAGTGAAATGTGAAACAGATGTTTGGCCAATGAAAATGTTCGAAGCGGCTTCGCTTTTTTGCGGGAGTTTCGGAGGCTGTTCTTGAAGATGGGAATCTGATCGCTACTTGGCAAAAGTGGCCGTGAGCTCCAACTGGCACGCAGTTGACTATTAGTATGCAGGCGCACACTGCCCGCCATCAAGTGACCCATATCTGTGGATCATGCAAGCCGGACTCTTGTATGAAATCCCCGAACCACTGTCCCCACGGACGGTTTTGCTTTCTTACAAATCTAAGCCATAGGGCGCCACATCGCTTGTGTATGTCAACACAACTGACGGGCGGTATAACAAACTTGGTTCCTCAAGCATGACCCCAAGAAAAACTAGAGGTCAGTGCAATCATTGCTGATACTTACAAGCTAATCGCTGATACTTACAAGCAATGAGCCTGGTGCACAGGTGAGCCCAACGAGTAAGCACACGGCGGCATATACAGCAGCGCGAGCCTCGAGGAGCGAGGGAACGGCATTTGACGGGGCCATAAGTTGCGAGGTCGTCAAACTAAAGACAGGTTTCTCGGGAGCTGTCTGAAGAGCTTATCTAGCACACCCTGCACGCGGCTGCGAGTCCGAGTCGCAGTTGCCAAATGTGTGTAGACGACGCTCCCGCCCATATGCCATGCCGGAGAAAGGGCGCACATATCGGCTCACTTGAGAAGCTTGTATATTATGAAGCGCTAACTCGGTTGCAACCCAAACCCGATACCACCGACCGCTGCTTGACCGATTTGAGCCGCATCCAGAGCGCCGTACATTCCTGTTCCTTCTCTCCTCTTCTATAGTTCCTGGCGGGCAGGCCTCTCGATGAAAGACAAGGTTCGAAAACGGGTCCCCGTTTCGTGCCTCAACTGCAAAAAGCGTAAGGTCAAATGCGAGCGAGGAAGACCGTGTGCTGGGTGTATCAAGAACAATGTTCCTCATCTTTGTGTGTACTTGGAGCCCGACTGGGTACTGTCGCTGAAACGAGCAGACGAAGAGTCACAGAAGGCCCATCCACCACACGACTCGGACTCGGTGCGTCTAAACTTGGAAGCCCAGATCGCCGCCCAGTCCAAAGAGCTAAGTTGTTTGCGTGCTCAGTTAGCCCAAGCCAGAAAAAGTCCTCCCAAACCAAAGCATGAACCTGCCAGAGAGCCCTCTCCTCAAAGCGAATATTCCAAGATCCCGCTCACAGTGTTGGCCAAGCTCAGCGCGGCACCTAAGCCGGCCTTGAAGGTGCTGAAAAGCGGCTCCTATGTGATGACAGGCTTTAGAGCCATGCAAAAGGCAGGCCTGAATAGCCGTACGCCAATCTTCACGATCTATCTGTGGCTCAACGTCATAAAGCTCGACCCGCAGCTCACAGCCCTATGGTTTCGAGTCACCAATCTCCAGAAGTCGTACCATTTATACAAGACTTCGTTATTGCGTAAAGATGGCACACTGTTCAGTGGCAATTTAATGCGCTCTGAGTCAAGCAGCTCCGGCGACGTGAACTCTTGTGGGCACCAGAAATGTCCTGTGGTGGCGTGCGAGTTCAATCTTATGCTTGAAGAGTCGGAGAACTCCCTCGAGAAGCCCGCTCGCAAACAAAGTGAGTCTGCCCAGGCTGTAATGTTCCAGTCGAATGGCTGTCCTGTAGAGAGAATTAGAAGGTCTACACAAAGCTCGGATGCCCTCGAATTGTTGAGATGCTTGCAAAACATGTGGAATAAGATCGTGGGCTCGACGAGTAACTCCGATCCATTAACCTACTCGCAACTATGTTTCCTTATATCCTTCTATTTGGACGACTTTGACTGTCCGGGCTCCGGCAAGGAAACCCTACTATCTAATGAAACGGAATCTTGCTACCTCTTCGCGTTCTTCAAATTTGATATCATCTCCATATTCACGAAAGACCCAGATGGAGACCAAGCGTACCTTAATATCGGTGCCATCTCCACCGACATGAGCGATACAGATGTGATCGCGTTTCTCCGTTCTAAGGCTGTTTTCTTGTGCATGCTCGCTTTGATTACTGAAGAGTCCTTAGACCGCCTCAGCGAAAAATCCGGGCTCAGTCATGACTTGAATTTTCGTCTTCAGAGCTCTTTTCCTCGTGGTGTACCTGGGCGCAAATTTGCAGTTTTATCGCATGTCTCAGACACCATCCAGTTTCTCTTTCAAAGCTCTGAATCCCCAAGTGATACAAGTACACTTCCAGAGAAACTGGCGTCTGATCTCGATCAACTGTTGGCTACTGTGGGATTGTTGCTAGCGAACATGAACAGACTTTTCTTCCTATATGAACGCCAAAACACTGCAGTCGATTGCAGAGCCGGCTTTACCGGCTCTTTTGCGAGGCTCATAGATTTGTTACTAGTTGATGGCCAAGCCTTGCAAATCTGGTGCGATCCGTCTCTCGTTGAATTTCAAGATGATTCTGGAGGCCAAGATAATGCTGTCCTCGGTATTCTCTTCTGTCAGATATGGTGTGACTTTATGAGAATTATCAATAATGCAATCTTCAATCTCTTGCCTATAATGAACAATTCAAATGAATTGCACGAGAATTTGGCGTACTTTTTGGATATCATGCAAATTACTGAAAAGTCTGCAACTCATGAGCGGTTCTTGGAGAGACTTTTGCTGGACACACAAAAGACCAATAAACTACGAACCTGTCAAATTAATGAACTTTTGGTAGCTTTGAAGAGCAACTATTTGATTGGGCGTTGCTCTGTTTTGGTAAAAAATGGTATCTCGATCCACGAAACGAGTGTTCCGAGCGATTTTTTGAATCTTGCCCAATTCCTGAATTTAGTTGATGATATTCGGGCATTGAGCGAGGACATCTCGCTCACAAAGCTCCGTATTATTCGCTTCTTCGAAACGAAAACAATTCTTCATTACCTCGAATTGTTTTTCAAGCTTATTATGTTCTTGCAGTTTGAGGAGATCGAAGATGCTGTCAAAATACAGCAGATGCTTCCTAGTATTTTTGCAAACGCGTTGGATATCAACAAATTTCTACAAAGAAGTCAGAGTCGCCTAGCTAAAGGCGTCAACGCAAACTTTGTCCTGGCTATCATTGCAGATACATTGGCCAGAATATCGCATTTGATGTCTGGAATATTGTTGCGCTTCAAAGTTGAAGGCAAGGAGGAGCTCCGGTCTAACAAGTCACAATTCATGTCGTCATATTCATCAGCAGCGCAAGCTTTGGGGAGTGAATCAGATATGTTACTATACTCCACATTGAGCCCCAAAACCTCCTCTTGGAGTCTGTTTGAAGCTGGAGTTACTTTGGCAGAAAAAGAGCAGGTTATCAAGGCTAGCGACGACACTGTTTTACTTCTTGAGCTGTTGCTGCCTCGAGATAGTATTATGAATAAGACTAAGATTTGGAAGTTCTATATGACTTTCATCCGGAATGCACATGAGATGAACGCATCAAACTTCGCCAGTATCCATGGTGAAGGCTTTGGGCCTGGTAAGCTCCTAGATAAGTGCCCGATTATGTCGGGTCCCAGTTACGAACTTTCGGCCACTCGGAGCAGCATGAAGTGCCCAGTTATCGGGATGGAACTGCCGAAGTTGTCTAATCTGAGTTGTCCGTTTGGTAGGAAGAGGGAGTACGAACTGTTACAAAAAGAGTCTAGCGAGCTTGGAAAGTGTCCGGTGGCACATGCCAAAGAAGAGTCGCAAAATAGAACATACGCTGGGGAATTCATTGGCTCGAACACTGGCACATCTCGAACCGAGTCTTTTTACAATAAAAGGGTAACTCCGCCGCTCTTTGCGAGCCAGGCGTCTGCTCCTGCACAGGCATGTCCAACGATGGCCATGCCCCCAGGTGATTTGAAACCGAAGGAAGATATGGACTGGGACAGCTTGCCCAATTTCAACTTTGACTTCATTGGAGAAGAGGGGCTCATGCTGCAGATAAATGCCGGGGATTTCAATAACCCTCGGATTGAAAACATGTTCCAATAGGTCTGGGGTACATGCGCACGTGCATAGTAGACAGAGCCATCCGTCTAAAAGCACCAGTTTGACATAATAGATCTAACGCTTATTGTTGTGGGGAAGTTTTGCCAAGCCGGCGGCCTCTTTTTGGCAGTCAGTCCCGTAGACTTGTAGCCGATGGCGCCCTAATGCACGTTCATTGGCGCGCAGTAGCGACAATGAATAATTCAACTCCACCTAACCAACGATGATTTCGGGTGCCCGTAAAGCGCAGGTCACAACAACGTTTGAAAAGGCGAGGAATTTGAGTTTGCGGCGCTTTCCGTCACCCGAGTACGCAAGCGCCAAAAATGCTCTTCGAGCCGCAAAACAATACTCCACTCATTCCGCAACTAACTCCACGCGGCCCAAGAGCCATTTGCTCCTCAAGACGTTAGCTGGTGTGTCCGTGCTCTCAGGTGGACTCTATTTGACCAATCAGCGGTTTCATGACGGTGCAAACTTTGTGGGCAATACTGTGCAAAGAGTCTCGGTGGTTACGGTAGCAACGGTGAAGTGTTTCAGCATATACAAGGCGGTGTTGCTGAAGAGTTTCGCCAGCGAACAATTGCGTGACGACTCACTCTCTGTGGCGCACAAGCAAGCGGCAGAGACGACTCTCAGAGCACTCGAGTCTAACGGTGGCATATACATCAAGTTAGGCCAACACATCTCTGCGTTGACCTACCTCTTGCCCAAAGAGTGGACCGACACCATGACCCCCCTTCAAGACCAGTGTCCACAGTCATCGCTTGAGGAAATCTGCCAGATGTTTGTCAAAGATATGGGTGTTCAGTTGGACGACTATTTCAGTGAGTTTGACCCAGTGCCCGTGGGAGTGGCTTCGTTGGCACAGGTGCACATTGCAACGGTACGCCAGACGGGCGAGAAAGTGGCCGTTAAGTTTCAGCACCCCTCCCTAGCCAAGTACGTGCCACTAGATATCTTCATGACACAGACGGTGTTCGGTCTCATGCACAAGGTGTTTCCAGAGTACCCTTTGACGTGGTTGGGCGATGAAATGCAGAACTCTATTTATGTGGAATTGGACTTCAAAAACGAGGCCGTCAATGCCGAGAAAACGGAACAACAGTTCCAGGACCTCAAGTACGTCACGGCGTTGAGGATTCCCAGGATCGTTTCAGCCGAAAAGCGCATCTTGATCATGGAGTATGTCAGTGGTGCTCGGTTGGACAACTTAGCTTACATGCACAAGCACAAGATCAATACAGGCGAGGTCTCTGCGTGCCTCTCTCACATCTTCAATAACATGATCTTCACGCCCAATGTGGGTTTGCATTGTGACCCACACCAGGGTAACTTGGCCATACGATCCACCAGCAAAAATTCCAACGGCCACAATTTTGAGATTGTGCTCTACGACCACGGTTTGTACCGCTACATCCCGTTACAGATGAAAAGAGACTACTCCCACTTTTGGTTGGCCATTTTGGACGGAAACGTGCCGGACATGAAGAAGTACACGGAAAAGTTGACGGGAATCACCGACGACCAGAAATTCAAGATCTTTGCCTCCGCCATTACGGGCAGGGACTCGTCCACCGCTTTGAACTATGACATATCCAAGGCCCGCAATCCGGAAGAGATGAAGAATATGCAAAGCCAGCTCCAATCGGAGAAAGGCGTACTTGAAGACTTGATGTCTATCTTAAGCAGTATGCCGCGTGTTGTATTGTTGATCTTGAAGACGAACGACTTGACCCGAAACTTGGATGAAACTCTTCAAAGCCCACTTGGGCCAGAGCGCACTTTCTTGATTCTTGCTAACTACTGTGCCAAGGTAGTTTACAGCGAGGCTCAAGCAGAAACAGCAAGAAAGTGCTCGCGTTTCTCCATTCGCTGGATCGCAGAAAGTTTATCCAACTGGGGCAGATACCAGAAACGTTTGAGCTCCATCTACTTATACGACGTCATAATGTTTTGGCGCAATTTGGAACAAGCGTTGTGGCTGAAATTCACTTCTGCTCTTTTCTGATCTCTACAAGAAGTCTTTTCTGTATAAACCTGTAATAATATATGATCGCTCGAGTCTTAGTACGACTCATTTTTCTTGATTTTTTCCAACAAGTTGTTGATCTTGGGTCCCATCACGGGCTGTCCCGATTTGGTGCGCTGTGACAAACTGAGCTTTTTCCGCTCCCTCTCCTTGTTCGACAGCTCTAAGTTGCGGCGCTTTTCCTGGACTTTTCGAAGCTGCTCATCTTTCATTTGGATCTTCCGTTCTTTGGCGAGTTTGGCTCTTTCTGCAAAATTCATGGGTTTCCGCTTCTCTTTCACCACCCTCCGCTCCTTGGGTATAGATCCTTGAGGAGGTAGTGGCTTAGACTGCTTTGCACTGTGGGCATCTTGAACCTCTTCTTCCTCGCTATCCACGTCATCCCGGCTCTCTTTCTTAGCATTTGTGTTCTCTCTGTCCTGTTCGCTTTGAAGGTGGTCGTAGTCTGTGGGTGCACCTTCGCTTTCAACGAGCTTGAAGTAGTTCTTCCTCAAACGTGCCCTGTGAACCAAAGACTTCCTGATCTCCTGATTTTTGAACTCCCTCAAGTCCTTGTGTTTTTGTTTACCCTGGAAGGGCTTCCTTTTGCTTTGATGAGTGCTCATAGCCGTATAGTACAGACGAAGATGGATTCTAAGTCAGTTACGCATCGCATGTCCTGTACATAAACTGGCTGACCTCTGCACCGGCTTCACGGCCGAAATTGTTCTAGAGTAAAAGTGTTCTCTGGGTTTAGTTTAGTGAAATTGGAATGAGAAAAGTCGGTTATTCGGCGTCTTTGGGGTTTTTAGGAATTTTTACGTGCTCATCAACACCACTTGCACCTGTTCACACCGTGTCGCGGTGTGCACTATTGTCGCACTTCTTGCTGAAGTGTTATGGAATACAAACAACCTATTTGGTGACAACGCCAGGTAATTGAGCCACCAGATACACTGAAATTTAAACATCCAAGAGTGCAGAGTTATCCAGGATATACCGTGGCTTTTTTGAATCAAACGCAATATTAAAGTGAGACCCGTGCACCTCTCTGTTCTTCTGCGCCCATTACACAATTTAAACCAACAATGTCTGCTGCCTACAAAGAATTACATGATCAAGACAGCGATGGGCTACGAAATACCGAGCCGCATTCAATACCACTCCAGTCTTTTGGCCTACCGCCTGCTAGCCGCAGCTCCCACGACTCTATAGATGATTTAGAGCTTTATAATGAGCACGCGCCCGATGGAACATCGGACATGAAAATGGCGTTCATGAATATGGCAAACTCCATACTCGGTGCTGGAATCATTGGACAACCACTTGCAGTCAAAAACTCTGGTCTTCTTGGCGGAGTTTTTATCATGGTGTTTTTAGCAATTTTAATTGATTGGACCGTGCGTTTGATCATCATAAATGCCACTTTGTCGCATACTAGATCGTACCAAGACACGGTAGGTCACTGCTTTGGCAAATATGGGAAGATTTTTTTGCTCTTCAGTATCAGCTCTTTCGCTTATGGTGGATGCATGGCTTTTTGCGTAATCATTGGCGACACTATTCCCCATGTGCTCAAACTGTTGATCCCGAGCTCCTGGACCAACCCCGAGACTTCAGCGATAGGTTGGCTCTTCGAGAGAAACGTCATAATCGTGGTGTTCACTGTGTGTATTTCATACCCACTTTCTTTGAACAAAGATATTTCAAAATTGGCGAAGGCCTCCGCGTTTGCCCTCGTGGGCATGTCTATCATTGTGTTTATCACAGTAATACGTGGGCCGGCTGTGGATGCATCATTAAAGCAGCCGATAACGTCTTCAAATGAATGGCTCATTAACCCCAATTTCTTTCAGGGCATCTCTGTGATTTCATTCGCTCTCGTGTGCCACCACAATTCCATCTTCATCTATAATTCGATGAAAGATGCATCCATTAAAAAGTTCTCCAAGCTCACTCACTGGGCATGCGCAATATCTCTCTGCTATTGCTTGTTAATGGGCGTTGCCGGGTTTTTGAATTTTGGTCCGAAGGTGAAAGGAAACTTTTTGAACAACTTCAAAAGCGATGATAAATGGATCAATATTGCTCGGTTTTGCTTTGGCTTAAACATGCTCACCACTTTTCCGTTGGAAATCTTTGTTATCAGGGATGTGCTCAAGGACTTGGTACTCATGATAAACCCTTCGGCTATACACGAGCAGGGCTTGACCCAGAGGCAACATTTTTTGATCACAACAATTCTCGTATTTACATCCATGTCTGTTTCCCTCTTCACCTGTGACTTGGGCATGATATTGGAGCTTATTGGTGCGACGTCTGCTTCACTTATGGCCTACATCATCCCCCCTCTCTGCTACATCAAGTTGAGTGTGGATGCAATTGACCTTAAACGAGCATCGATAGACGAAAAGAAAGAATTTTACGTATACAAAGCGGGACCAAGTGTTCTCTGCATTTTATTCGGCATTGCAGTCATGTTTGTCAGCTCATACAAGACAATTAAAAACTCCCTTGAGAATGGAGGCGGCGGTGGGGCATGCATACAATAAACATTTACATATCTTAGTCTTGATTATTCGCTGTCTTCGTCGATATCAACTATGGCTCTTCTCGCCCTAGTGTGAGCTTGGCGATCAATGCTGGATGTGTTTGCTAGCGCTGGACCATCTGTATCTGACTCATCATCCAGTGGGAGGAATAAGCTGGATACTTTTTCGATCTCGCTGCTAACGTTGGTGTTTGAGCCGGATATTGTGGCCCACGATTCCTTGAACAATTGTAAATGAACCTTGTCCACAATACCACCAGTTTGTGCAATTAATTGACGGAGCCGTTCCTCTTTTTGAAAAAAAGCTTCATTTCTGTCATCATCGGAGTCGTCCTCCGAGTCGTTGACGAATTCAGCGGATTTAGATATCACGTTGGTAGTGTCATGTAGCTCATCGTCCGAGTCTAGAGGTGCACGACGTAGAGCTCGTTTCCTCGGAGGCCGCTCATCTTCGTCTTGATCGACCGATAAAGCTCTGCGCCGGCGGGCAGGTGCCTTAGGCTGGTTCGAAGCCTCAGAATAAAGTTCGTCGTCATAGTCTTCATCAATTGTGGCAATTGACAAGTCATACTCTTTTCTCTTGGCAAAGCCTATAACGTGCATGGCCATCGAGTCATCAATATTAAGCCTAGTCATCTCGAGACTATCGATTGCGTTACCAGAGCGAATACTTCTCAAGCACTCAACGCCAAAATCTATTTGCTCTTGATTGAAGAACACTCGTTGTAATTGGTCCAAAAAGGGCTCAGTATCGCCTACCCCAGCCTCATGTAAACCTACCCATTTCTCTATACTATCGGCCGCTTCCTTTACCCTCTGGTCTTCGATTTGAGGTTTGAATGTGGTGTTATCATTCTGTAAAAATGGTAAATCAAAACCTGAAACATCAAGAAGTAAGCGAATGTGCGGATCAGTAATTACCACTTTTCTTTGGGCGAGAGTGAAGTGTAGGACAAGGGATGTGTTGTTCTCTTTGAGTCGCTTGTAGACGCTCTGAAACTCAGAAATCAAATGCTTCAATACCTTGAAAGCTGGGTTGCTTTTCATAATGTAGTAAACCAAAATTGAAATTTTTTCGTCCAATGTTTGGTCTTGGTGAATAAAATCTAAAACAATGGCTGCTTTGGGCTGCGGAGAATTTTCGTGAAAGTAGTTATTCGCAGCCAACTTTTCATGCACTGTAATATCTCCAGTACTCAAATAGCCTTTCAATTCAAGATTTTCAATTCTGGGGAAGATGACCTCAATGGGAGTTGGAAACCTATCAAAGGCCACTTTAAATTTTTTCATGAAATATACAAGAAATTCGTCAACATGCTTTTTTATGCTAGCTTTTTTGGGTAAAAATTTTTGCAAGTTGTAAAGAAGAAGCATAAAGTCCAATCGATACAATGCTGAGTAATCTTTTCTGACAACAAAGAGGCGATGGAAATATGAGATGGCTTTTTTGATTTCTTCGTAGGACAAATCCTCGTAGTTTTTCAAGAACTCGATGTGCGTGGAAATGATCTCGGAATGAAAAAATTTCACTTCCATGTTCTTGTAGTCGAGCTTTCTCTCTTGAACAATGTAGCGGATCTGTTCCTCGTCATCCTCGTCATCAGAGTCTCTTTCAAGCATGCTGATATAATCCCGGTCCATTTCTCTGTTCAAACCAGATGTTTTTTTCATTTTTCTAATCCGTCTTCTGGTTTTGAGATACAAGTGGACGTCCTCGTTAGCCAAGATTTCAAAACTTTTAAGCAAGATGTTGACAACAGATATGGCTGTTTTTAAGTAATCTGGGGAATGTTTAGATGCACTTTTGGGAATATTCACGCATAAGTCCAAAAAATCTTTCTGACTGAAAAGCTTTCTAATGATACCCTCTGCCAATTCCTTATCCTCGTTAATATCTTCCTCCGAGACTAGGTCAATTTCTTTTTGCGTCTTTTTTTGGGAGAAGATGGCATTAGATATGAGCAACATTTCTCTTAGGCAAATCATAGCGACTTGTAGCGAGTTGTAGTCCTTAGCTTCAAAGGACGACCTGAAATATGAAATCAAGAGAATAAAGTTGATCTCCCCCAATGAAGCTCCTATAGAACCATAGTTGCTCTCATGGCTGTTTTGATCAGACTGCATGCTTTCTCTTTTAAGTTTGAAGAACCAAGATATAGTCACAAAATAGGATGCCAATTCTTGCCCATCGACAACGTCAAGAATTCCTTTCCTCCCCAAGTCATTATCATTTGCAAGATTAGTTAAGTGGCTACCGACATAAGCTACCAACTCATTGAAGGATCCGCTGGTCAACAAATTGTTGATAAACTGCATTAGAATTCCTGCTGATTTGGTTCCAAGAAGCACAGGGGCTTTGGTGATGAACTTATCGGAATCGTACTTGAAAGACGATGTCTTGTGCCACTTCTTAGACTTATCCAATCGCTGTAAACTGTCATAATCGCTCAAAAGTGCTTTTTGCCCGCTCACAGCAAAATAGGACGCATTACTGGCATTCTGGATGGACAAAAGAGTGCCGAATTTACCATGCCGAGTCGACATGGCATTTTTCTGGTGTTTAAGTCTTCTACTTTCCTCCGAAAGAAGGTCCCCAAGGTCCATACCAGCCGCTGATGAGGCTGATGGGACGGATGTGACATTTCGCACCAGCTCGCTGCCTGGTTTGCTGCAGAGCTCTTCGGTCAAGACACCTTTAGTGAGAAAAGATAGACATTCCATGGTAAGAAGGCCGAAAGACTCCTCGTTGAAGTCCCTCAGCACAGAATGCGCCATGGAGGTGAGGAACAAAAGCACGTTATTGCGTTCAAAGACCTGAAGTATCGCAGGCAAGGATATGTCCTCTATGCTCACGCCATTGGGCAAGAGAGATGAGTTCAGAATGGATTTTGTGCCCTTCACAGCCGGGAGTGGCTCGATGTAGAGAATGTTTCTGATGAAAAATAGAATCAATCGCAAAATACTGACGTCTCTTGGCTCGCGCTCATCTTTAGGAATCTTCAATGCGTGAATACCTAGGCGAATGACGGCTTTAAACAAGCCTCCATTCTTGTAGGAAAGTGCCGCATGCTTGTACTTCAACTGCGCTCTTCTATTTTCGGTTTTCAGGGTGTAATCCTTCATCAATGTGTCTTTGTTGATTTCCACAGGCCAGGTGAGTAGAACCAAGAGCTCCAAGCAAGCTAGCGAAATTTTTTCGATGGACTTGGTCCGCTTCATTCCCGCAGAAGGCTTATCCCATTGACACAATATGACGATTAAATCATTCTTGACAAGGCCAGTTTCGGCACACGCGAGAGCAACATCAAAAGAGGCGTTTTGCTCGTCCACAGTGCGGATCCATCGCTTAATATCTTTCAAGCAAGCTAAGGCGTCATGTCCCAACTTGTAGAGACCTTGCTCCGTGGAATGATCAGGCCCGCCTAATGCACTCACAAGCACAGATATGTGAGCCTTCAAAATCTGGGAAGCCTGGGATTCCTTTGAGTGAAATGCAGAATTCAATGTGTAGATTCTGTCTTGTTTGACGTCCTCTAGGTCGGCTGCGTCTGTAGGTTCTTCCGGGGCAGACTCTGTTGGGCTTGGATGGGATTCTGAAGCATTATGATTGGAGTTATGGGCCCCATCATCCACGATAAAGTCTGCGAGATCCTGATCCTCCCAGTAATTATCAGAATCGGACATCAGCGCTATTTATCCGTAAGGATGTGATGATTCTCAAGACGCGACGACGCGCACCATGCGCTGAGCTACGCGTAGTGAGATTGAACTTTTTGAAATGACGAGCCTAGAGCGAGTGACGAAGTTTACTGAAATACAATCATGTCAGCTATTTGCTAATTTGTCGAAGGGGGCTTCGACTGGTTGAAAAGTGCCCCACAAAAAAAAAAAGATTGCAGCACCACAATTTCACACATGGTCTCCCACTGCATTACTCACTGTGGCCCTAAGTGGCTTGACTAACGTTGATCGGACGGGAAACAGTATTTTCCACTTGGTATGGCCGCAACCGGAATGGTAAAAATTAAATATTACTAAGGACGTGCTGAGATAGTACGTGGGCAGGTACGACCGGCTTTCGATACAGATTTGAAATAAGGTTAATGCCGGAAACAGGATCTGGCATAATTTATAAGGAGCTGAGTTTCCCACAGGATGTGACCCGCGAGGGACTTTCTCAGTTCTGCCGGTAGCACAATTCACGTACTGGATAATACAGAGTGTAATAGGAAAGACTATAAGAGCTTGGCTTACACAGTGGCGTGCACGGAATTTTCAATTCAAGTTCTTACATTCGAATACACTCTCAATGGCTCATAAATCCTGTTCCCCAAGTCATATCGGTGGAACTTGGCTGATCCTTATATATTTTTCAGAATTAGCTTTTCGTGTTTTGAGTGAGTACGATCTGTACCTCCCTAAGCTATTCTAGTTCAGGCGTGGTGCCCTGCTTCATAGTCACTTATACACGTGAGGTGTTTGCACTCCCACACTTAAGGAGATTTCATTCGTGAGGATATATGTTATACCGCAACTCTGAGTTTTATTCCTAACAGGAAAATGTAAAATAAGCATCATACTTGATATGTTTATTAGTTTCCAGCCACAAGGACTTGATTCGCAACATAATCACTCTGAAAAATTCACACTAACCACCAATAACCAAAGTAGAAGAGATAAGTTGATTTTCAAGTAAGAAAGCGTAAAGAAGCACCACTGGGGTTCTTTGGAGCAGGATTTTCATAGAATTTGACAATGGCGAATATACTTTACTATTACATTTAGAGAACTCAAGTCGACAACCGATTCTTTCACGTGGTATTGCAGCTCAACTTTGATCAAGAATTTAGGAGCCTGTTCTAAAACACGCTTAAACATCCGCCAAACTGCTTCTGCCTCCGATGGTTACTAGAACTATGTCACTGACAGATTAGACTATTTTGCCAATTGCTGGGAAATGCTGGCAGAGCTAATGAAATAATACTCCGACGACGCCTTCACTAATATGAGAAGCGAGAGCGAAGAGTTGCGGGACTGGATGGACAAGGCCGTTTGAATTGCATAGGGGACTCGAGAAGAACTTCAGCCGGATTCCATTAACAGTCCATAGGCAAAGGCGGACCTTTCACGATAGTAATTGCTTTATTCCACGTTGTCGGAACACCTCTCTAACGAAGCCCCGGTATTCACATTGACTCAAACCAAATTACACTGCGCCTCAATAAGACCATTGTGGATTTATTTCACCAACTAATTCCAGTGGCTAATAACCTATCACCGTTTATTACCTGGAAGATTACAGGATTGGTTTTATAGTATTACGCCAAAAGGCACACTTATTGCCCAATCGAGTCAAATAAAACAATCGCCGGCTTTCTAGAGCTATTGTATGTATTGTTCCATGGAGCGAGGCCGAGATGGGTGCATTCTGCGTCAAAACCGTTTTGATCGCTAAAGCAACTAAGTCACGTTTCGTAATCGTATGCGCATCGAAGTTCGAGAAGATACATCGGTTAGGCAAAAGAACTTCCGTGGCTTTCTTTAGCAGAGATGCTCATCGTTGCTTTTCCCAATACTTAACTTGATTGGACAAACCACTGGCCCGGATGCGTATATCATCACTTATCTCCTAACTTGTCCGTAAGAGTTGCCACATCGGGACTTATAAGCGGGCGCGCATGTGGGTAACTAGATCTCTCCGCATCCGTCACCTGACCTGCTCTTGAACACCTGTGACAGGGGAGAATCCATCAACAAATGGAAAATATGCATGCAGAATCGAACAGAATGCTTGGGTAATATGAGACTGGGCAAAGAAGGCTGCGTTTCCTGCTCATGTGCTAATACGGGCATGTTCTCCAATCGACGTTCCATGCATTCTAAGCGCGGGCTAATGGTACTCTGTTCTGTGTGCGCACCATCCCGCAGGGCAGCCACCTGCACACAGTAGCGCGCAAGTCTATTCTGGGTGTACTTGGCATGTCTTATGCGACCAATAACCCGTTGTGCATTCTCCCCACAGCTTCCTAGGCTAGTAGAAGTTTTCCACCTCCTTTGTCCGAAGCGGTCACTAAAGCACCGCCAAATCGCCAACTCCAGGGCGAAAGAAACTACTCCCTGGGTTCTTCGGGCCCTGAGCATGGCTGATGCTGACGGGGTGCCGATATAGCATTGGCAGGTCCTGCATTTGAGAGAGTGCTTCGTGTTGAACGGCCAGCCCACCAAATGTAAATGATGAGCCTAGGGCACAGAAAAAGACAAAGCTAAACGGGGTGCGAGTCGCCCGTTCGGCTCCCTTCGGACACTAATCTGGGCCCGCCCCTCAGAGTCCTTCCCCACTGTTTACGTTCCTGTACTTTAGAGTCGCATTATCCCCATTTTTCGAGTCTCCGCAGAACCACCTCCTCTGGGCTCTCAATTTGACTTCCTAGACATCTCTTCAGTCGTGTCGTGCCTGGTTCCTAGTATGGAAGAAATCCCGAAAAAGAGACTGAGAATCCTCACGTCATGCCTGGTGTGCCGGAAGCGGAAGTCTCGGTGTGACCGCCAACGGCCTGTGTGTGGTACCTGCAAAAAGAAGTCTGTCGCTCACCTCTGCAAATATGAAGACGAGTTTGACACACTGTCGCCATACGCCGCTTTGGGCCCACTGCCCGTGAAACTCCTCAACTCGCCCTACCTCGGAGTGTCGCATCCACAGATGATGCCTCTCGGGCCGCAGAACATTTTCAACATTCCCAACGCACACAATCATAGCATCCCCAACTTCACCAATAATAATTCCAACATAAACGGCCATCCTGTCAGCAATGTGCTGCTCGGCTTCCCGGCAAACCTACCTTACGGGCCTCCTCCTCCAAACCTTATGATGCCCGTGTACCTGCAGTGGCCAGGCCAGGCGCCAGCCGAGCAGATGGCTCATGGGCAGTTTGTGCATGCAAACCATGCACCCAAGCTAAGTACGCCGCCTCCGCCGCCGCCTTCCCTTCTGCGTTCACAGAGTCAGTCATATAAGAATGTGTATCTGGCGCACTCGCGTGAGTCGCCTATAGTGACGCCCGGTTACGCAGTGTACGCTCCCAAGATCCACGAGCCTACGTCCTCGGTCGGCGCAGAGCTGTTGAATGAAAACACAAGCGTCCGGCTGAACTCTCTACCGTCCAATCTTAACCAACTGGTCTCTACGGGCTCCACAAGCTCAAACTCAACTCCTCATGACAAGGCTTCCAACAAGCACGGAAATCCGATCTTGCAAAACATTCCTTTGGATTCTTCGCGTGCAAAACTAGGGCCCGATGAAGCTCCTTATGTCATGCCACCTCCACCACCTCCGCCAGAATCTACCTCTAATATTCTGTCACCAATGGAAGACGGGTCACTTCGTCGTAACACAAATACATCAGAAATCTCCCCTACAAAGTCCGAAATCACTTTCCAGTCATCAACAAAGGGCAGTTTCTCTCAGCACACAGACGAAGACATGGAGTCTGGGTTCGTTTCTGTTTCTATTGGTCAAAATATTCTTCGCATCGCGTTGGACGATACTATGGGCTCATTTTCTGTCGCATCCAGTACTTTGTTGGTTGACGGCCCATTATGGCAGCAACAAGGCCCATTGTCTTATGTGGGTATGACGAAAAGAGACTCTTTTACAAAGCTCGTGAGGAATTTTACAATGGATCTTTTCAAAAGCGAGCAATTTCAGCAATTTGTTTCCAAACCTAAAGCAGGAGATGGCACTAATGATGAACTGTCACATTTGGAGGCATCTCCGGGGGTCTTTGATGCGCCAGTTTCGGAAGCAGAAGCCAAGATAGAGCAGGACTCTGATCAAAGCTTCATCAATGATGATACTTTAGTGACCACAAAAATAAAGGCGTATACTGAAGTACCTCTACCGGATGCGAACAATGCAGTGGATGTCCTCAACAAAGTGCAGTCAATTTTTGAGCTTCACGATTCAAAAGGCGCATACTTTGACTTTGTGGCCTCCAACGTGATAAAAGTTCTTCCTAGCAAATCCGCAGTATATTTGGCAGTCGACAGATTCTTTCACTATGTTCATCCATTTGTGCCGATATTCCACGAGGATACTGTTCTCAAAGAGTACAAAAATTTGTTTAAAGGAGACTTCCTTGAGAACAACGAAGGTTATTACGACAATATAATGATCAGGAATGATGCTGATCTCACTATTGTCGGTGTACTTCTAATGATGATTCAGCTAGGATACATGTCTTTGATACTGAACAGGGATATGGACTTGGAATACACTCATTTAGAGGTTCAATTGATCGAAAACATTACCAGGTTTAAGTCACACCAGCACTTAAGCGTTATCAATCTGTGCCTTTCGGAGGAAAAAGTAAAAGTGATGACCACTTTCAAGTCCGTACAAAGTTTGACCCTTTTATTTTTTTTCAGATCAGTACTCCCTAATGATTGCCTTGGGTTGAGTGGGTCTGATTCACAATTACTTTTTGGAGCAATAGTCAACCAGGCTCTCTCAATTGGTTTGAATAGAGACCCCCTAAAGTACGGGACAATTAACAGTATCTCAAAGAAACCGGACTTTGTTAATACTTGGCGCTCGCTCTGGAATTTTATTGTTAATGCAGATGCAAACAATTCTATTTATTGTGGAACGCCCATGAAATTACAGAATTTGGATAACAGTGACGTGGAAATATCAGCCATGTTTTCGGAGGATGTGACTTCATTCAATCTAAAGGTGGACTCCGTGAGTGCTTGCTACCGCAGTATAGTCACGAAAGTTACTAACTTGAAAAAGAAGTTAAGAGTGCTCGATTTGTTATCCGAGACGAGCAAGTTGGAGAAAATTTTCTTGAAGTGCTTTGGGAAGGATTTCTTCAGAGACTACATCAGTAATCCTGCCTTACAAGAACCTAATACACCACGGAAGCAGGGCGAAAATGAGGAGTCTTTCATGAAAGTGCGTCGGTTCCTCTTGTTCATCAATACAAGAACCAACTTATCTTGCTTATATTATTTAGTTGTTCTCCACTATGAACAAAAGCTCGACGAAGATAAAAATGCTGAAATTGGAGCAGGAATCGAGTTATTCAAAATTTTTATTCGATCTGTTGTTCAACTAGTTTATATTATGTCATATGCATTGGACAATGCAGAGGAACTATTTGGCAGAAACTATGACTTTATTTTGACTTCTCGTATCGAAAGATGCATGATCAAGACTCATAATTTTGTTACGTCATTTTTCATTCGCTTGATAAATTACAAGCGGAGTTTAGCAATCAAAGAAATGGAGGGCGGGGTTAGCGAAAACAACGAGGAGTTCGAAGAAAGGTGCGGTGCTGTTGACAGTCTTTTCACTATGTCGCTCATAGAAGCAGAATTATTCGTGGGCCATTTTAAGAGCTTGAGTAACACTTACATCAACTCTTATAAGCTTTATGTCATGGCTTTCTTCGTGTTGAAGCAATGCATGGAGAATCCTGAACTTTTGTTAGCCGGATTTTCCACCAAAAAGCTGTCTTTTTTTCACAATGGAACGAACATGCTCCAGTTTATGTCCAACCCCGAGTTACAAAGTATGTGCAAGCTATGCGAGGAATTTAGACTTGCCAAGTTGGAGTCCATAAGGCGGCAAAAAAACCACCAAAAAACAGACGAGAAGAGAAACAGCGAAAAATTGAGCACATTGCAGCTGATATCTCCTTCTGATATAAATAAACGATCAGACTTTGGCGAAAACGGGTACGAAAGTGTGACCCTTTTCAACGCAGCGGCAGCTAACCGCGCCATGTACGGCAATGAAAATACGGTGAACACTTATGGTTGGGTCAAGGATAAACAGAACCACGGTGACTTCCTGGAGATCTTTGATGAACAGAGCATGATTGGGAATGACGAGTTGTTGAAGTTGTTTGAGCTCTATGGGTATTTAGAAAATTGAAATAGGCTTTGTGACCAGATTGGGATGCGCATAGAAAAGTGCGCAGCTACTGGCGCCTCAAGGGGCGCATTAGGTAGCCATATGCGACTTGAGTACTTCAAGTAAGATACACTGCATTAAATTCCAGAATTGATGTTTGTCACAACTATATCTCATTGCATTTCAAAAGAATGAATCTGAAAAAAATAAAACGTTGTGGCGCAGTCTGAAAAAATAGTAGCAACGCTGCATTATATTACAGTGGCGCAGACAGCAGCATTAAAGATTAAAAGTTACATGAGACGGGTCTATGTGCAGGGGGATAAAAATAAGTATTTTCGCACATAGATTACTGGTAATGCAACTGCGATACACCATGGCCACTGATTCGGAGCAACACGGCAAAGTGGGCTCCCGCAAAAGGATACCGCTCCTGTGTAATCAGTGTAAACGGCGCAAGGTTAAGTGTGATCGCAAGCTGCCATGCTCCTCGTGTGTCAGGCACAAAGTCGGTGATAAGTGTGTGTACCTCGAAGACCAGGTTATGACACAGGAATCGTCAGGCACGTTAATGGTGTTCAAGCAGGCGCAGGCGCCGCTTAACAAAGAGCACGGGGCTGAATATAAGTACGAGGCAAATACCCGGCCCAGGGACCGCAACAAACGGCCCAAAACAACCGTATTTCATGTTGATGCGCCACAGGCTGGCCCGCAGACTTACCAAATCGGTCACCCCGCTCAACCGAGACCCGTGATTCCCCCTATACCGGAGTTGGCCCAAACAAAAGTGGCAGAGTATCCTTTGCCTTCAAATGGCAACCTCAACAGCTCACCTCACCCCGCGTTTCATGGCAATGGCAGAAAGTTCGACTTGGGTGTTGGACAGACCAAGCCAGCCTTCGATAATGGGAGTGGAAACATCCAGGCGCACAACATAGACACTTACACCAATTTCGGCGCCCCTTTATTGGCTCTTCCGCCCATGATGCCTAATACAACATTCTACCCAGGAATTCAGGCAATTCCTGAGCGCCTCCCGTCTCATAGTGGACCTCGGAGCCCTGATATAAAGCCCGAAAGCGATCTGGACTTGGATGAGGTGTTTGATCTTTATACGGGCTACACCTCTGTTTTTAGAGACGGGGGAAAGAATGTCAACCATGGGCCGTTCTCGTGGTTTTCGTACATCCAAAAGGACCATGCTCTCAGAACGTGGTGGGAGGTTACGACCAAGAGCCATAGGAAGGCCGCCTTTCAAAAGGTGCCTGAAGGAACAGGTCTGGAGGAGATCCGATCGAGCGAGCGTAGCGTGATTAGCGATACAACTGCACCTGCGACGGCGCAAATATCCCCGAAATCCCGCCAAAATCTCAAGGCTAATTTAAACAAGAAAACGTTGGCCTTGGGTTTGACCATTTTTGAGGGCAATATGGACCAGTCTTTGGACATTATCGAAAAGTTGAAACTCATACTCCCTAATAAACGGGCCGTGTTTCTTCTTATCAAACGATTTTTCCAAGTGGTATACCCCTACGTGTGTATCATAGACGAGACTTATTTTCGAGGAGAAATTTTTGCAATTCTTGGGCCTGACTCCAAATCCGAAGAGAAATTTGAGCATATCAACATTAGGAAAAGAAAGGACTTTGCAACAATGGGGAATCTTCTTATTGTTCTTAGAATCGCCTATCTCTCAACATTTTCCAATATACGGAGGGAAAATGAGGATATAGTGAACTCTCCATATTCCTTGTCCGACGATGTTGGTCTGGATATCAGTGAGCCGGCTTCTGGCGATAGTGCAGGGTCCGAGTATTTATCTCAACAGCAAAGATCGCTTTTGTTCGAGTCGAAGTACATTTTAACGCACCCTGTTAGTATCGACTTCATGGAGTATGTCCAGGCATGTCTCAATCAGTTGACTGGGGCCTACAGATGCTCATTGAGCACTTTACAGTGCTTGGTGTTACAACGAATCTACTCAGATATCGCACCGGAAGAAACAGACTCTGCGGATGGTTATGATTCGAGTGCCCTCAACGCTGATTGTATTCATATTGGCTACCGTCTAGGAATCCACAGGGAAGAAGACTACCAAGGAGTTCCAAACAAACTGGTGCAGGAAGTCAGGTATGCCAACATCTGCAGAAAGGTATGGTTTTTTGTGAAACTTATGGACTTGAAATTATCGTGGCAGTTCGGATTGCCAATTATGGTTGATCAAAATTTTAGTAACCTCAAGTGGCCTTATTTCACGCCTGGTGCGTCGAATGTTTTGAATGACGACTTGGAAATAAAATTGTGCACGCTTTTGACGTGGACAGGCTCATTTTATCGGAATTTTGGAGAGATGATCCGCCGTTGTCTAATGGTGCAGTGCCCATTGAAAGTAGGTGAGCTTATTCAGTTGATGGATATGCTTGAAGAAAAAGTTTCCGAGGACTTGGGTACATTGTCGGATTACACGTCGTCTGGGTTCGGTAGAAATCCGCTTCCACAGAGCGCATTGTGGCGCACGTCTAGGAACTCAGCATCCAGATTGTCTCTTGGGTCTGGGCTGCCCAGGATAAATATAAAGTTTGGTGGCGATGAAAAGCTGAGAGAGAAGGTGGTGGAATCTTGGGAATTCCCGTTCGTTAAAGTTTTGAAACTCAAAGTTTACTTGAATATGAAGCTGTTCTCGATGTCCATCTTTCATCACTTGTTTTTAAATTTCGAGAATTCGGGTCGGTTCGATTTAAGCTACCTTTACTTGCAAAAAATTCTCACTTTCACCTGCGGTGAGTTCATCCCCGAAATTTTGAACTTGTTATTGAGCAGTAGGTCTAACTTTGACTCTGCCTCAACATGCCCAGGACTCATCTTGAATCAGTCAATAATATCGTTGATTCACAGATGTAATCAAATTTTCTTTGCCATAATTGCACGCTCTCGGCTTAGAATTCTGAATATGAAGTTGAATTCTGAGCATCAGCGCTCACTAAGAACTTCCGAAACCTATAGACACCGCTTTGGAAGTTTGTGCAGTTTGACAAACCTTCTCACAGATATTCTAAAGTTCAACATATCTTGTTTAAGTAGGTTGAACCACAGATATTACTATGCTTGGCGAGTTTCGAGAACACACTCACAGATTGTGGATAAGATTGTTTCCGAGGAGCTCAGCAGAAAACTTCACGAGCTGGGTTACCGGTTCGTGGAATTGACCCAGCCGCAAATCGATGAGATTCTCACAATATGCCAAGAATGCTTCATCAAAATAGAACGAATGGCCAACCAATACAATGCCAATAATGGGAATGGCCACGCGCAGTCAAATCTGAATGAACCCGGTGACGCTAATCCTGATTTGGAGCAAGAATTAAGCACAAAGTTTAAACCTCACGTCGCTGGGGTACAGCGACCTGAGACTGTGAAAAATGAAGCTTTGCCATCTATTCAGTCATACCAAAATCTCCCACAAAACTTTGACTTTGAGGATTACATTCCTTCCATGGATATTGATAACTTTGCTTTGGAACAAATTCCAGAGACAGATTTACTTTGGCAACAAATAAGTAACATGAAGGAGGATAATAGACGGGAACTTGCTAAAGATGCTCCGAACGATATCAGTGACAAGTTCTTTCCTCTAAGCCCCCAACAAGATCTTCCGCCTTTTGATATGAACGGTGCATTCGAGAACTTCTCGAACATCTATGTTTGATTGACAGGTGATATGTTGCTACGCCTGCAGGGAATGACCCTGCCACTCGATTGAAACGGTTGGTATTCGCAGCCAAATTAACCCTCACCGAGGTCGGCCTGCATAGTGTGGTGTTACCCGGAGCACGCATTTATAAGTGCAATTTTTTCAATGGTTCATCTGTTCTTCAATACCTTGATCAACCTTAACTAATAACCGTATGTGAAATCTAGGACTTTGTGATGACCAAACGCTGTGCACCAGTCAGAGTACTCAAAATATGATCGATCCAGTATACCCATAATCCTGAATAGTCTATAAGCTGAGCTTATACTAACTTACAGACAAGATCATGATACGTTTTCTTTGGAGCGATTTTCGAGCCTGAGGTTCAGAAACCATACCTTTGGTCGTAGCTGTAAGATCAGTAAACTCTCGAACCGCTTATGAATATCTCCGGCACCCTTGGAGATTGTCATGCTGCAGACAAGTAAGTTCCTCTTGGAGCTTACGGTGCTAGACTTAAAGACCGTTGGACCGCGCACTGTAAAGGAAGAGACGAAAACTAAGTGGGCCACCATTGGCCAGCGTCTCCACCCGGACAGAGAGGAATGTTGAGGACGCTTCAGATGTGACGTGATTCGAATACTTTCTTTCAATGCATGTTTCAGTGCACCGGCTCGCTAAACCCAATGCATGCATCTACGAGAAGAAGCCAGTCTCCTGGGACCATCTAGGCTCCCGTGACATGGTTCGTATGCCTGGAAATCTAGGCCGTTCCAGCATAGAGCGTGAATTTGACAGGAGGCGCGGGGCGCGGGGTCTAGACCGCGGCGGCCGTTTCGGCGCACTTTGTAGGGAGCCTCGAGAAAGAATCCCAATGCGACGAAATTGGAGGCATGCTTGTAATATGGGCGGCACCGAGTATAATCCGATATGGATCCGCGGGCCATGATCCAAATTGCAGCCCAGAGGATTTTGGCGTGAGTGTGTGCAGAACAGGAGGGTCATGTCCCTGCTAACGAGACGCGACTTGACGTAACAGTGTATCAGTGTGACGATTCTTCGGCAAGGACGAAAGGCCGCTTGCATCGAAAATGGGCCGCGGCAGACCTCCGCGTGCAGCCCCTATAACCGCCAATATACGTAATAGGAAAAGACGGGCTTTTAGCGTTTCAAGCCGTTGGCGCATTCGCAGAGCGCGAATACCCAGCCTCACTGCGTGTTGCAGCCAGACATTCCGGGGGACCGCATACACCGCAAAACAGGGCCACCGAAAATCTGACGAAAAGCAGTATTTGGCAGACAGGCGACGAACGATAATACCACGATACCGCTACACCACAATGCCACAATGCCACAATGCCACCAGACCAAATCAACAAGGAGCATCGATTAGCCTGTCTCAATGCAACCAAGCCCCGGCCACATTGAACACGCGCTTGGAGATCTACACTGCGACAGTGTGCAGTTGAACTAGTGCGCGGCCAAGTGACCTGACCACTCCTCCAGGGGTAGGCGATTACCCCGTGACTCCCGAAGATCATTGACCTTTTCTTGATCCTAAGTACCAAGTCTGACACTGGTGTGTCGTTTCGGCAACTGGATATGAACCTGGGGACGGAGACTGGACGCGCCGAAACCACACGCTGGCGCGTGCCACTATGGAGGGCGCGAGACGCTGCTCTGGATCGAGAGTCCACCGGGCGTGTTGCAAATGCTCCCGGATTCACCAGCCGACGCTAGGGTCCCGTCCGCATTGGGTCTAATTGCCCCTGCCTGGAGTGCCTAGGTCGCGCAAATGACTCGCATCGTCGACTACAACAATGCACTGCCCCAGCCCGATCGCGTACAGGGGGTCTGAAGAAAACGCGATCATGCGTCGCGCCTTAAATCGAAAATGCAATGCCCAGTATATAATCCGATGCCTCCCATCTCACCATGAAGGCTTTCAACATTCACGTCCAACTCATTCTTGATACCCCAACAGCAGGAGCTCCGACTGTTCCACGACAAACGCATCGACAGACTTGGCGACTTCCAGCACATTCTGCACAACACAAGCCCAAAGCACCTCCGACGCATCTTCCATTAAACTAGCGAAATGGCTTCCTCTCTCGATATGAAGGCCCTCAACATCTTCCTCAAAAAGCCCGTCTCCCACGACATGGTCCAGAAGTTGGTGGTGAAGACATTGCAGGTGATTCCCTGCCAGGACAAACAGCCACAGGTTGCCAAGACGGGCACGCCGTTACCTTCGCTCATGACCTTCATCACCAGATTGATCAAGTACACCAATGTATACACCGGCACCTTGATGGCATCGTTGGTGGTGTTGGACAAGTTGAAGGCGAAGCTTCCCAAAAACGCCCTGGGCTTGCCTTGCACCAGACACCGCATTTTCTTGAGCTGCTTGATCTTGGCCTCCAAATTCCACAACGACTCGTCTCCTAAGAACGCCCATTGGGCACGCTACACGGATGGCTTGTTTTCTTTGAGCGATGTCAATTTGATGGAGAGACAGCTCTTGTTCCTCTTGAACTGGGACGTGCGCGTGGAAAACGAGGAGATGGTGAATCAGTTGGCGGACTTTTTGCAGCCAATCAAGGAAGACTTGATCAACACTCAGAAGATGCAACGCTTCTTGGAGAGGCAACAGGCTCTTGTCGAGGCCTCGCGTGCGCACAGTGTGAGCCGCGCCTCTGACTACGACACCTCCTCCATCTCGCCAACAAGATATGCATCCCCAAAGTACGCCACCTACAGAAACTCGCCCGACACAGCTTATTCCAACACCATGCCTTCGATCTCCAGAAGCTCATCTACAGTGTCGGCGCTCTCTTTGGATCACTTTGATGCCATGCATGGTAGGCAAAGCCTGTGCAGTTCTATCGGCTCGATGAGCCCATTGCAGGCAAAGCGTCCGCATGCCTACCAGGACTCCAAACACACCACTTAGGACTCTGGTCCACGACCCTCATGACTTTCACTTCTATTTACGACAATTAACGGCTGGGACTTTTTCACATGAATTGTAGACTGTAGACGGCACTCCCTCAGACTGGCTCGCTTCTCCACGGCACGTGATCGACGCGCCTCTCCGACCTCGCACGATAACCCGACCAGGGGCAAGCGATCCCACCTGAGAGGTTACGCCAGCGATCTTATCCCCTTGCCAGACGCCTTTTTTGAATAAAAGAACCGCTATTGCATAACCGATCTTCTTCTTGCAAGTATGAACGGCTCTTACCACCAGATCATCAAGCACGCCTACTCCGCGGGCCGGCGGAACTTTTCTTCGTCACCTCAACGAGGCGACAAGAGCAAAATGCAGCTCCAGCAGCTCGGAAACATACTCCTGAAAGGGAAAGTCGGCAAAGACAACGACCCCAAGAATCACTCCTCCAACGACAAGGTCAGGGCTCCGAAAAAGAAGCGTTCTCACTCGCTAGAAGACTTTGTGAAGCTCTACTCCAAGGAGCTCGAGGAGAGCTCACTTACATTAGGCTTTATGAGCAAACACGACATCAGTATGCAGAGCAGTCTTGACGAGGGTAGGCAGTTCGGGAGCTATCCATCTAACCTTGCTTTCCGAAGGAACGAGATGATCAGCAGACTTCCAGACGAGATTGACCTAGTAGAGACCCCGTGGGAAGATATCGAAAGAATATACAAGGCCTTGAAGGACTTGGACAACGAGCCCGGAGTGCATTATAAGTATAAGAAGCGTCTATCCATAGATACCAAGAGCCTCTTACTGATTCGTAACAAGCGCTTGACGGACCTCTGCAAGTTTGCTCGCCGGGACCAGAAAACCCAATTGCTGGCGATTGAACAGGCGTTCGAAAGTGCCTACCATTTCAACGTGGTTGGATTTGACCGCAGCTTCGCGGGTGCCCCTTTGCACGGAAGCAAAAACGGATTTACGTCCGACCTGAGTAAAGCCCTCAATATCCCCGTTGAGTTGATGAATGATCTGAACATTGATACAACCAAAGTGCCAATTCACAAGAAGGAAGTGAACTTCATGGAGGACGACGCGCTCGAGGAGAGTTTGATGCCTCATGATATCAAGCCAAACAGTCCCGAGGACTTTCTTCTGCTAGAGGGAAAGCCCATTATGATTGAGAATATCGAAGATTACAACACGTTGGATCATGAACTGGCGACTTTGAAGGCTATCATTGAGGAAGAAATCTTAAAGATGCAGCGTATGCTTTCATCCGAGATCGCCAGAAGTACCATTCCCCTTTTTCTGGCACTAAAGCGTGACATCAAAACAAACCAATACCTCTTAGTGTCCAAAATCCCCTTTGCTACCAAATATACCGGGCCTACTTTTAAGTACGCGTTAAACTATTTCGACCTCATTCCCTATTACGGCTCCTTGTTGACCACCACAAAACACTACCGTCATCTTTACAGACACTTGTTCAAGGTCGTTCTTATAAATTTGAGTGAGCAGATGGACTCGCTCACGCGCATCAAATACAAACTGCCGGAGGACCGTGCAGCTTTCATGGCGAAAACTTACAATCAGATTCATCAAACGGTGGAGTCCAAATTAATTCATCAGGTCTTCAAGAATCGTTTAATTATTCCTAAATACTACGATGTGTTTTTGCACAAGAAACTCAGCTCGAGCAGCTTTCTGAGAGTCTATTGGTTAAAGAGAAAGCCGCAAAAACTGGACCAGCCACGGTTCACTCAAAGACGAGGTCTGCTCTCCCTTGCTATCTTCAAAGCGAAAGTAATTGACTGAGTCAACTGAGGGGGCATAATTCTATAGTCCAGCGCGTCTGCATATAAGTCGCCGCGCTTCTTGGAAACATGAAATTTTTCTCACCAACTCCCATTCACAGCACTCTAATGGCATACAAGAAGGTGGCCCAGAGCAAGGCTTTGCCTACGTTGCCTAAAATCAAGCTCAGAAACACGAATGTTACAAAATCCACCAATCAGTGTTTCGTGTTGATGTCATCTCTATTAAACTGCTGGGCAGCCAATGGAGAAGGTTCTGGCCAATGCTCGGGATTTGAACAGGAGTTGAAAACTTGCATGGAGACATTCAAGCCAAATAAGGCCGGCGCAAGTTCCATGAACTACCATGCGGGCCGGTTGTACCCAAAGTTCAAGAAGGTCAACGACTAATATAATGAGGGATAATGTACATAGCAAATCAACGGGAAGGGCAGAAAAACTCAGACGATGTAGGCCGAATACTTTTACAAATTTGAAGAGACTGGCCAGAGAGAGGAATTGGTAAAAAAATTGCGATTTCTGTGGATCGAACACAGGACCTTCAGATCTTCAGTCTGACGCTCTCCCAACTGAGCTAAAACCGCGAATTACGAAACATTTAAGGGTAGGTTTCTAGGGAGTACGTGCTGAGAATCAAGGTATATCTCTGACTGATCCTAACAAAGTATTTTGCCAGCAGTTGGCAACAAAACTGATCTGACTTCAGTCCAAAATTTTGGCAATTCATCCAAATGGGCTGCATCACCAACACTAGCGTTTGTAGCAAAATTATCAGAGAGCCTCGAGCGAGAAGTACAAGGGATTCTTTCTCCAAAATTGGAGTGCCGTAAAAATCTGAACTCCGTGTGTTGGATACCGCACCAGCTTTGAGACAAGTTCCGGGGAAGCACAAGGCGGCTACATTTTCTCCGCCAAAAATGGAATTATGTCTTTGCCCTTGGAAGAGCGACTCATTTGGCGCAGCACGCAACAACTGTACAACTGCACAATCTGAAAATCTACAGCATGAGCGAGAATATAGGATTCAATACAAGCCATCCTCCATGCACTATTGTTATTGCCTGTAAATCACATGCCGGCTGTGTGGCCACTGAAAGCGGGCGCAGAGTGCTCCCTGGGGGCTGGAAGCGAAGCTGTTCAACCACGCACCGCGCATGAGCTGCTGCGGTCTTTTTCTAGTGCAGCTCACCTGACTCTATTCCATTCCACAATCGTTCTTCCACCAAAACACACCGAGACAAATAACCCTCAGTGCTCTGTGAAAAGCCCAAAACCACCGTGAATGGATTACAGCCCTCGCGCCTCATTGCCAAGGATTGACAGCTCGCCAAATCCCTGCCGCCATGCGTGTTTTTCTATATCATACTCTCGTCCTCGTGGCCCTCCTACGATTTTCCACAGCCGGGTTTGTGGAGTCGTACCCGCTTATTGCTGGCGATAAGCATACACGTCTTCTTCAGCCGTTTATAATATACGTGGCTATTGACGCAGAGAATAAGGTGATGAAGTTTCTCATCAACAGCCAAGTGCAAAACATGACCAACCTCTCGTCGATTGATACGGTGATATCCGACGTGGATCCCGAGACAAACCGCTTTACAACATTTAATGTGGAGATGGATTTCATGGGCAAGAACCTTATCCTGGAGAATCTACGATTCTGTGATTATGTCGCTGTCAAGAACACCTCCCGATTCGGCGACTCTCCGCGTGGAGATGGGCTAATTTCGACGTCAACTACTTCAGGCACCACAGCATCAAAGCTACCCGAAAACCAAAATCCGTTCCATTTAGGAAGCAACCGAACGGTGGTCGTCGGTAACCGAGAAGTCCCTCCAATGCCAGCCTCACAACCTGCGGCTGGTGTAAATATCACAGACCACGAGTTCGATTACCTGTACTTCGAGTCTATTGCTACGTCGAATAAGTCCATTGATGCTTTCTTCTCCAACACGACCGGAAATTTAACACAATGCCCCTTGTATCAAAACGACTCCATAGTACTCTATTATGAGGCTGATATCAGTGCTCATTATGGCAGGTTGGGCTCGTACTCGTTCAAGTTCACGGTGATATCCAATGATGCCACATCGGATATTATCGGAGGCTCTGAGTGCTACGTCACGTCCACAGTGAGCGCTCGGAAATTGAAGCGATTTATTTTCATTGGAGTTGCATCCATTTGCTTGGCCACCTATATTATCAACTTTTTTATCGTGGTTCTCTCTCCAGACCAGGAGTCTTCCAACCCATTTCTCGTCGAGGCATCTACAATCTGTAACGAGCGTCTTCTACGGCAGTTGGACGCAGATCCTTCGAAGCTCCTCAATTACCTTCAGTATGCTGTTTTCTTAAGTGGTCTCAATCTCCAATACCCGGGTTTCATATTGTCTGCGATCAACGAGATTAAGTGGTGTATTCTCTTGAATATCGACATCATACCGTGGAAAAGGCAAACGGAAGAGAAAGACGATCATGTTTTCGTCACCTACCACAATAATGGCCTCACTTCACTAACTCTGCCAAATACTAATGGGTACATATCACACAGCTGGCCCAACTTTTTGCTTAGCTTAGCGTGTTGGATTACTTTTACAGTCATTGTATACCAAATTTTTATTGCCGTCAAAGTCGTGATTAGAAAAAAGTCAGGATCTTTTCTCGACCGCTTTTTTGGCCTGGCGTCAAGGGGCTTCAAATTTAAACAGCTTTACCCCCTGAAGCACCAACTTGGCTCTGCTCAAAACTCCAACACAACTGACTCTAGCTCGGACCGAGACTTCCTAGATTCCAGGGATGCCAGCTCTCACGCAAATTCTGCGTACATCTCTGAAAGCTCCCCTTCGTTGTTTTCATTCTCGCTTTCAATTAACTGCTGGGCAATATTAGGCCTGATTATACGCCAATCAATCACCACATTCGGATTTCCCTTCTTAATATTGACATTGCATTTGCTTATCAGAGCGTCTGGAGATGACCTGCAATTCTACAGCTATAAGCAGTATTTTTTGACTTTAAACGCTTTTAACCCCACGGTACCTTATCAGCTTTTAGAGCCCTGGAGATATCTCCTTCCGTCTTATTTCCCTGAAGAACTCACTTCAGCTCTACCAGAGATGCCTCATTCACCATCTGTGAAGGGCCCAGTTGCGGTTGGTGCAATTGCCTTAATTCTATGGGTTTCAGCAGTGTTATTTTTTGTCTGCTACTACATCTTACCCAAACCTTTCGGCAAGAATAAAAAAAAAAACACCTACAAGCTCTATACATCAGTGAAATCAATCGTGTTATGGGTGTACTTGTACAATATGTACAAACCCTCAATGATTGCTTTTGTATTAGTTGACTTGTTTGTTCCAATCGCACAGCTGTTCGTTATTGCTTTCTTGCAATCGAATGGCCTTGTCCAAATTATTCTTTTAAACTTATTAGAGTTTGTGAAATATGGGCTAAAAATTGGTTTCAGACCTTACTTCCTTACCTACAATTGGTACGGGCTAGATCATATCATTCTTTGCGCTCGACTTATTATTACACTTTTGAGCATTCTGTATCTTCGGGAATTGCGTCTTAGTGAATACACGAGGTCGTGTGTCGCGCTAACTCAATTGACAATGACTTTGCTTGTGGGAATTTACTTCATTCTATACGTGATATTCTGCTTTGCAATAACCGTCAAAGCTGCGGTCGAAGAAATGCGCTTAAAAAAGACATTCCTCAACGAAAAGAGCGTACAGGCGGATGATGGCGTCGATGAATTCGAGTTCAGACAGGTGCCAGTGCCATTAGCACGGGCGAGAGAAAATACCAATTCCGAAATTATAACGACTACGCAATCATCCGTGAATGAAGTCGAGGTGAATTACTATAGAGCTCAAAACGAAAAGCATTTGATGAACTTTGAGCATATGACCGGCACCCCCACCGAACAGAATGAGAGAGCTCTGGATGACGAAAGCTTTTTTATTCAACAGGCTGAAAAGAGGATCCGGAAGACAGACTACACAATAAGAGAGGCGGATAAAATCTACAGGCAGTATTTTTTGAGCAACGAGATGGACCCTGAAATGAGAGAGTTATGGGAGAAGAGAAATTGGAGTAACAATGGGAAAAGAGAGGCAAAAGCAGTAAAAACATCAGCGCATTCATGGGGAGACGCGATTAAATCTAAATTTGGCAGAACCAAACCACAGGGGTTTGAAGTCGTCAATAGAGGCCCTCTCGTGGTTCAGGCGATTGCTCGCGAGGGCTCTGATTCACACGAGCTGTTGGAAAGCCTGTTAGATTCAAGCGGTTGATAGGCCAAGCTAGGAAAAGTTGCGCGTTAAATTATAATAAAATAGTTTATGTGCCGCAGGTGGCTATATGTATTCAAGAATTTAATTTAACTTTTGCTTCTTCGTTCTGTGTTCTTCGAACACGTCCTTGTTCATTATGTTTTTCAAGAGTTTATCGTCATCAATTGCAGTGAAGCTTGAAAGAGTTTTAGCAGATGAGCATGCTTCAAGAGCCTGCCATTCCGAAAACACAACCATCCTAGCCATCTGAGTTCTCGAAGGCACACTGAAAGCATCTTCAGGGGTCCACGGAGGTGTGGCAGCATTTTTTGGGTACTTCAGAAGTCTCGTCTTCACTATTTTCAGATAATGCACAAGTAAGTCTTTCGTTACCTTTCCGCCCAGTAAAAGCTGATAGACTTTTTTGTGCACTCTGCGGATAGCACGACACTTGAGGCTGAGTGAAGTTGCATTGAACGGCTTGCGACGATTGATGGCAGAAATGATCACGAAGATTTGAACAACAAATGTTAACTCGCGATCAACTTCTGCATTAGCATAGCAGTTGAAAGTATCGAGAACGAATGGTTCGTCATCTTCACTCTCAATATCTTTCAATATCTGGACAATTTCTCCAATTGTTTCTATTGATAGGCTAGAATTTTCGGCAAAGTACTGTTTGATGCTGTCCAAGGAGACTTCGGCCACGTCCAGTTCCATAGGCTGTTCCTCCACATAACCATACATTCTAAGAAGTTCAGCATTTGAATCGACTGAGTAAGTGTTGTATACTTGTGCGCCCTTTTGGATGTCTTTGATCGCTTCAACGATAAGAAATTCCCCTTCTTCGTGGACGTACGCATTCTGAAGACGAGAGTGTGCATTCATGGTGTCGGCAAAGGGAACGAGTGACTTAAGAAATGGCAGGCTGCCGGCGTCTTCGTCACCGTCCTCGTGGACATCTCCACCGTCTTCGTGGACATCTTCACTTTCGCTGCCACTCCCGTTGGAGCCCTCCTCGTCAATTTCTTTATCTAGATCAAATGAATACGACATAACAATCGATGCGATCAAATGAAAATCCCTCTCGCTAGCGTTGCCCACAAATTCATCAAAATATGGCGTCAATCTGGCGTACATCTCGTCGGCTAGGTCACGGCCGATCCTGTCCAAGACTAGCGAGGGCATCAATTCCAGAAGCTCCTCTTCGCTCCAAAATATAAGCTGGTTCATGACGTAGCTCTTGTCGTTCAAGGGCAACACGTCGAAATACTCCAGCCATGGGCTGTTTTCTTTCTTGACTTTCCATTCATACATACAGGCCAAGATCAAGCCCTCCCAATCCGGAAGTGCCTGTAATGTTTTAGCCATGGGATCATGGTCCCGGATCAAGGAGCAGTTTTTGACGTTGAAAATTGCCGTTGCTGGGATTTTACAGATCTCTTCACCCTGCACGATATCCTGCGTGGCAACCACATACCTTCCTTGGCCCAAACTGCACTTTGTGGCTATTGAGACCTTGGAAGACTTCTGAACAGCATTACGCTCAAGCCACTCCACAAAGCTTGTTGTGCGGGACTCAGGTGTTTCGGTGGCCATATCTGGGGTTGAGATGGTGATGCTTGGTCTGACGATGCGCTTGGCATCACGTGATGTGGATTTGCAACCCAGTAGGCCAATTTTGACAGCTGTCGCTGAGAGAATAGCCCATGGGTGTCAATTGATACAATACATCACTTAAGGTCTCATTATATGCTGAAATATGTATACATGCCCTGTGTGTCCCCTACGCTTCTGCCTTTGGCTCGCACTCTGCAGGAACTAGTGGCTTTATGAAAATCGTGCCGGTTCCTTTTTTGAACTCCGCTGCACTATTGCTCAGGCCATAAGAGCTATCACTCACTCCCACCGCAAGCCATTCGCCCGCTCTATTGATATCCATGTGTGAAATGGGTTGTAGCCGATGCTCCAATTCCACAGGGAGAACCTTCATACGCTTTCGCCGAGCCCAGTTCCACACACAAACATTTCCATCGCCTCCTGCAGTAAAGAGCGAGTGGTGTAGAGGATGGAAGCACAATGCTGTCACCGGATACACAGTATCGAACCCTTGACTGGGGTCTTTGGTGCGGTGACATTTGAATGCATACTTTTTGTTTTGTATATTAGGCAGCTCATCAAAGTAATCGATTGATACCCTGCCATCGATGCTGCTGAGAGCAAAGCCATCTCCAGAGGGAAAGTGCTTGAGAGAGGTTGTTTGGAATCGTAGGCCTGTGGGTTGGGTATGTACAGGACTGTACATCTTCCGGACGTCAAATATCTCCACTGTTTGCCCCGACTTTCCAAGGCTGATGTGATTATGAGAAGCGTCCATAGCGAAAATTTTGCTGCCAGTGTGTATGGAATTTGTGACCATGTGAGTTCTCGAATCGATCTGAAGGAGTCGTCCTCCATAGGAAGTTGCTATTAGCTGATTGTTGCACAAGGACTGGATATTTCCAATTCCAGAGGGTACGTCGTCAGTCACCTTGAGCCCCGAGACGGGGGAAGAAACCTTGGTGTTCTCGAAATCTATATAGCGCACCGTACCATCCAAGAGCCCAGCAAACGTCGACTTTGAAGGGCATAGTGTAGTACCAAGAATTGGAGAGGGCAGGGTGATTTGCCCCACTAGCAGTTGTCTGGAACAAGAGAGGAATAGCGTGCTTCGGTCGTATGATGATACCAAAATCATGTCATCTGACGGCGCTGAAAAGCCCAACAGTGAGATTCTCTCCAAGTCATATGGCGTGGAAAGTTGAGTATAGGCCATTTTGAGGAATCTGTCCTGTCATTACAGTCTGTAAGATGGAGTAGATAGCTGGTGTATTTACTGTGTTGAGACGGCACGCGATGTACAGAAATGGACTGCACGCAAGCAACTCCCATCTGCCGCTTGCGGATACCGATATACCACCCAAGACATGGATAGGCCCCCAAAAGAATGGACGCTAAAAGGCTAATGATTCTCATTTATTTTTAGTGTAGCCTTATTAAGGGTTTGCAATTCCGCAGGATCCTGGTCAGGCTCCACCCACTCGAAGTCCTCGCCGTGCTTTAGCCAAAATTCCAAAAACATCTTCTCCTCTTTAAGCGGATTCCATACCATCTTTCGCGCAAATAACTCCGACTTGATGTATTGCACGTTGCTCTCGTACTGCTCATCTACCAAACCCTGCGCGTGGGGCGACACTAAACGTAGCTCCAGAGATGGAGGGATCATTTCGTAATCGGTGTCCTTGAATGGGCTACTGCTGTTGTGCCAGCATTTGATGCGGGATATGTGGTAATTCTTCACGTTGACTTCGTGATGCTCTTCAAAAAATGTCACGAGTCTGTTGAGATAATTCATCTCCTCGCTGTGGGTCACCCGAAACACGCCACTGGTGTGCGGTCGCCAGGAGACCCTCAGATAACTCACCAGCCGTATTTTGAGTAAGCCGATGCACGCAAGCACAGCGGCGGCAGAGAGCAGAAACACGAAGTCAGGAGCAATGCTTGAAAGACCCAAGCGCACCATCAATTCGTGAGCGGCAAGAGATGAAGCCAAAAGGGTGGCCCCAGCGCCGGCGGCGGCCCAACCGGCCTTCTGCTTTTTTGCAAATGTCTCTGTGCTGCACACAGTGGAGTCGAGTAGTTTGAAGGAGTTCTGGTAATCGTTGTGGAGTAGAAGCTTACGTAGTAGAAGGGAAACGACGTCTGCGCCACGAGAGAAACGAAAGAAGCCCGAAGCCCGATTCATGTTCCGGTAGTGCTCTGTGACAAGGTCGAAGGCTCGGCCCAAGTTTGCGCCAGTGCACGTGAGAACATAGGCCCTCACCACATCATCATTGGCCACCACCACCGACCAGTAGCGGCGCAAAAACTCATGGAGCTCATGTTCTAAACTCGTGTTCGACACGTTCAACTGCAAGCCGAGGTCATGTGGTGCCGGCGTCGAGAACTTGTAGCGAGGATCGAGGGTTTGGTTGATGGCCTGAAGTTTCCGGTTAGCGAGAATGTAATCCTTGATCAGTTGAGCAGAATGCGAGCGCAGGCGATGGAATTTCTGCGCCTTCCGCCGTAGGCCCTCGTGGGTCAAGTTTGGGCTGTTGAAATACGATGCGTATCTCCGAAAGAGCATCTCTAGACGCCTGTCCATGCGTTAGTGCGCGGGGATGAGGACCTATATTTAGGCCTCATTAGTTAGCCGAATTGGGAGGTAATCAAAACACCCGTTTCTCTCGGGAAATGCCATCACCTGTGTACCCTTTCCAAGCGCGTAGGGAACTCTGGTCATAGCACAGACAAGTTTTTTAGCAGCAGCATAAACCAGAAATAAGAAACAGGTTCCTGTTCGATCAGATAGCAGTAGTGAGTGAGTTGCTGCCTTGATTCAACAATCAGAAACCCTCATCGAAACCAGGGATTTAGCCGAAGCTAAGCAAACCAACCAGTTGGGCACCCGGAAAGCAATCTCGCTCAACCCAAGCCAGCCTCCATGTCTGAGCGAACAAATAGGGAGTCGTGGTTGGCAAAGCCCCCGCGGCAAAACGACAACCGCTTTTCCGTGTCGTCATTTGCGTCGCAAGCCTCGTACAACCCGTCGGAAATCGGCGAGGCCGTACCGGTCCCCGTACAAGAACAAAGAGGTGATCTGGGAGAAGTCAGACAGATGTACGTGAACAGAAAAGAGAAAGACGATGCAAGCACCGCCGACGAGGATTCTTTGTTTTCGGAGTCGCAGGCACAGCTCGGCCGCCTCGACACCATCAAGAGACGTTCTAACACCGAGATCCAACCCGAGCTCACCTTGCAGACTGAGCTCAAAGAAACGGTGCCGCCACGTCTGAGGAGAAGGCCTGTGAGTGAAATTATGCCCCGTGGTGAAACTGCAACGCAGTTTTCCAAGACTCACCATCCCCGCGTTTCCATCAACATCAGCGATGACTTGGACAAGCTCATGGAACGCGCCCAAGACTTAAAACGTGACAGGGTGTCAAATGAAGAGGATCCCGTCACACCTGTATCTGTCACATCGGGCGTAAGTATGCCCTTCAGCAGTACCGACAAAGAGGCACATGACCCCAGGAATCGTCTGTTCACTAAGGTATCCCCGGACGGAAAAAAGCAGGTCTCGTCTCCAGATATGCCTATAGCGTTGTCTGGCGTCAGGGGCAAAGTTCAACATATGAACTTTTCCACCGATAGCTTCGAGACGGCGGAGGACTACAATTCGCTGGAAACATCGGGACCCGAGGCTCTGCGAGTTATTCTCCCCAAAAGACCAAACGAAGACAATATGCGCAGAGCTCGCCAAGCTTCAGCAAACCAAGCTATCCATGCTATTGAATATGGCAGCTCGCCGGCGTCCAGGGATCTTTCGATAAGGTCTGTGCCAAACACCTCTCCTAGCAAAAGTGTTGAGTCAAGTGTAGACCACAGCCAAAGCAATCAAACCATTGGAAGGGCGACAAGTATTGAGCGCAAGTCGTCTCGAGCTTCAAATACCAGCCGAAAACAGAGGAGCAGCATACATTCGGAGTCCCCGTCGTCGAACTACTTGTCATCAGAGTCTGAAAGTGGAAAAGATCACGCACCAGTGCCCCCGGAGAAAGATTATAAGGGCGAGTCCCCCATGTCTTTTCAAAGGAACTTCGAGAGCGACTTGCAAGTCGAGGGGGGCGAAAATGACTTGCCCTTGCATGGAAAACGCTCTCAGCTCTCTCGATTGGCCGAAAGCACTCCTCTGACAGTTCCTGAAGACGGCCCCAAAGCAGAACCACACCAAGTTGCTTTGGACGGCATGACAAGCAACGAGCTTGAATTGGGCTCCACCGAAAGCATCCACGCGGATCTTCAGCCTGACGTATTATCTCAGGAGCTTCGGAAAACAGACAGTGGCCACCGCCAAGAGCCCGAAATAGCCAAGGAAGCACTTTTAAAGAAGCAGCTTTCAATACATGGGCAGGAAGACCCTGAAACCGCCCATTATGACGACGGGTTTTACGATATCGAGGAGCCTGTTTTGCTGAGAAATAAAGCAACAGCCAAATCTGTTAAAGCGAACACACGAAAAGGTACAAAGAGAAAATCCAAGCAGATCAAAAACAAAGAGGCTCCTGGTCTCAAACCTTTTTCCTACAACACGCTAGTGCACTTGCTCGAGAGTATCAATGGGACGGTGATAGGTGAGGAGTTCGAACTGTTACATTTGCCTATGCGGGAAAAGCTATTAATCGAGAAAATCGTGGATCTGCTCAGCAGACTCACTCTGGACATGGTCATTGACGAGAACAGGTATGAGGTCGGCATAGACCGCTTGGAGAGGGCGCACCGTGTGCTCGAGGGCTTTCTATAGACGCGATGTGATCAAGTGCAGCAGGCTACCGGATGCAGTACTGAACTGTCCGAAGCACCTTAGCAGACGCCGACGCAATTTCACCCAGCACAAATCTAGCAATTGTTTCGGCACCATACGTAGCGTTTAAAATTTGGCCCGTAGCCATCAGGATCCACGTAGAGCGGCCGACAGCGGCTGCTGATCGGAGTTCCTCTATCTGCAGCTGCATCGCGCGAGTCACGGTCTGTCGCACCGGAGCTGGCTGGCTGTACCCGCGTATACCACACGGGCAGCACAATACCTCATATGCTTGTTTCGATGATCTTCATTTCGTGGGCCGTCAATCGTTCAGCAATGGGTCGTTTGTGTGCAGATAAGGACAACTTATATGCAGACAATAAACGGTGGGATAAGCTGAATGTAGGGCGCATTCGCGTGGGGTCGTGATGATCAACAGTGACGTGCTCCTCTGAGCGCTCGAGGTAAACGTGTGGGAAAGGCCAAAGCCGCGGGCAATTGGCAATGATACAGCCCGTTCCCTCATGGAAATCACAGCAGAACAGCAGACTTCCAAAATATGCTAAAAGCCTCGTGGAAATATAAACTTTTGCCGTCACGGTATCGCACGGCTGCCAAGGCGCTTAACTTATGCGAGCGACGTGCACGCAAGCCTTGCAGTGAACAATATACAGAAGCGCGGCTCTGGGTCAAATCCACTGACCCCAAAGTATTTCCCCATTTACTTGCTCGTCAGTTCATTCCGCCTCCAATCCAATAGCGTCGTTTCTGTCATCCACGGTTTATGGAATCGTGAGCCTATCAAGGAGACAGGCTAATCCAGAATCGGGATCCTCAGACAGGCATCAGAGCACCACCCCATACTGACTTGCCCATTCATCAACACGCGCAGCGCACACCCATGAGTCAGTACTACAACCCGGACTTTGTCCAGTTTCACAAGATCTCCACATCAGGGATGGAAGATCAGCAAGCTTCGGCAAAGCCCCGCTTGCAATTCCGCTCGGCAAACTTGAACTCCGATCTCAAAATTGAAGTTCCCACAAAAGGGGAGGATTTGGAAAACCTGTTGGGAGATGCCTTCGTGTTCGACAATAATCAGTCTCCGCTGGCAGGATATGACAAGATAACCAAACTCCCGACCCCTATCATGGCTAACGGCGCATTCCCTCGCAGCTCGATCGAGATAAAGAAGAGAAACGCCCCCATCGAGCGCAGAAAGACAGAGAATCTCAGAGTCACGTCGGCATTCGAGCCAGACAGTGCCTTCAGACAGCGCTTAGGGTCAATCGGCTCTGTACAGAGCCCAATCTCGACTACAGCTCGCCACACATCCAACCCCCACTCCACAAAAGGGCTCGGGGTGACGTTGCCCCTGCCCGCATTAGAAGCAGAGTTTTCTCCATTGGAGGCACAAACATACTATGCGTCAAAGCTTGAACGCACTTACAAGTATCAAAATGTGATAGGTAGCGGAGCCTTTAGTGTGGTCATTGCTGCGATCAATTCTGAGGAGCCACATGAAACGGTGGCTATCAAGGTCATCACCGTTCCCGAGGAGGATGCGTCAAACTTCCGTGGCTACATTACCCGAGAGTTGGGAATTTTGAGTCATTTGAACCATCCATGCATTGTGAAATTGCTCGATTACAACCTCATCATGTCAATCACGCAGGCCGAGATTAACAATTCATATGATAGCTGCACTGATCCAATTGAACCACTTACCGCAGGAATGTCAGAAAATGGCGGCAATAAACAATACTTCTTTTTAAACTATTGCGAAGGAGGTAATCTATTCACTTGGCTTAAACAGAACTGGCTGACTGGCAAGTCCTCTACCCAATTTTGGCACTTCCTTGCTCGCGTGTCCTCGGAAATTTTGGTAACCGTGGCCTATCTTCATGAAAAGAGAATAATTCATCGTGATATCAAGCTAGAGAATGTTTTGCTAAAGAATGATATGACCCACATCCAGGACTATGAGGCAGACTTGAAGTGGGGGAATGACTCTGTGTCCAACATAACTGATTTTGGACTCTCCAAACGCCTCCAGCTGAGCGACCAACTTCTTACCACCAAATGCGGCTCGCAAGACTACGTGAGCCCTGAATTGCTCATGGGCCTCAAGTACGACGGTAAGCTCTTGGACTCTTGGTCTATTGGTGTCCTCATGTATTCCATGATGGAGAACAGACTTCCATTTGATCCTGCTCCTGCAGATTTTGAAAAAACCTCTGGAATTTCTCCATCTGTTTTACGTCGCCGCCGAAGTAAAAACAAGCCTGCTCATCGTATAGCGATGGTGGACTGGGAGTGGTACCAAGTAACGGACATGCTCGCGGACCTGCAACTCAGCGAAAGCGCCAAGCTGCTGATTGCTGATATGAAAGATCTAGTAGAGGCTTTGTTGGTGAGGAAGGAAAAGCGCATACCTATCGAGGATGTTGTGAAGGACGAGCGGTTTAGTTGGATTCAGAACCATCTTCCGGATGCTCTACGTAGTGTACAATAATATAAGCATGGTCTCTGAATTTTTTGCATATTAATAATTGTATTATAAATGAGGCAAAATCGGAGTTTGGGCATATGAATTTGTTTGGAATATCGCCTAGAATTTCCACATGGTTTTCCCAATCCTGCATGTTTCGCGTGCTTGTGAGATTCTTCACGACCTCAATACTAACAGCAATATCTCCCAACTAGCGCCATTAGTTTGAGGACTTGACAGTTTCTGCAATATCTTCCGTGATTAGGGTTACTCAAAGGGCACCTCAAAAAGTGTTTCCTCAAGCGCCTGAATTCGCTCGGCCCCCAAAATGCCAGAATCATCTCAGAATGGCCACACCAACGGCGCCGTTAAGTATAACGAGCGACTGGCGCCTGAGATCCCTCATATCACCAATAACATTATTTCCTTATCCAATGTGCTCAAGTTCTACACACAAGAAGCCTATAAGCAATTGAAGAGACTCATGGAAAACTTGGCCACCTCGAAAGATAGTGACGTGAATCGCAAGAAGTCGTTCTTGAAGTTAATTGTGTCGTTACGCCAAGACTTCATCAAAATATACACATTGGTGAAATGGGCACAGAACTCAAAAGATATTTCCAAACTTATAGATCTACTCAACTATCTTCGTGGCCAGGAATTTTTCTTTGAACAACTCAGTATAGGTATCAACGAGCTCAATCACTTCTCAGGAGCAAAGTTGCCGAACTCGGACTTGTTGACAGCATTGGAGGTTTTGGTTAAAGGGCGCCCGCAGTTACCATCGTACAATTACATCGAGAGGCCAAAGGTAAGTCCTGAAAAAACCCTTCAGGTATTACGGGATTTGAACTTGGCCTTAACAGCCCGCATGGCTTTCTTGACGCCACCGAAACGCTTTCAAAATAACTACACCATCAAGGATGGACGTATAAATTTTCAAATTCCCAATGAATTTCAAGTGTCTATTACAGTTGGAAATGATTTGATTATAGACAACGACGAAGACTATTATAAGTCTCCTTTTTTCCTCATTGACTTCCAATTCCTTTTTGGAATCAATCCCAACACCTCGCTAATAACTCATGGTGACTCGGAAACAGTCACCAAGCTACCCAAGGCGTCATTTGAAAAGCTTGAGTTCGTGGTAAACAATATCCTACTAAAGCTGTCCTTGGATGGTTTGTATGAGGTGCTCCACAAATACTCAATCTTTTTCAAACTCTATCTTATTTCCAAGCAATTGAAGGCTTTGCTAATAAATAGCAAGTGGAAGGGAAACATTCAGTTCAATTATAACTCTTCCAAACTAATTATCAACTACTGGTCCAACTTTTATACTTCTAAGGGGTGGAAATCTTTTATCGAAATCGGAGTAGACAAGAATTCCAATCTTAGTTACAGGTGGTTCAAAAATGGAAAATATGTTCCAAATGCCTCCCAGTTAATCAAGAATGCTATACGAGGAGATTCAGAAGCACAAGATTTGAGCGTGGACTCCATTTTGAGCTGCATCATAAATAAACACTCTGAGGAGTTAGTGCAGAAGATATATGACAGGTATTTCGAAGTGATTTCACAATCTACTGCTTCTTCAAATAAAAGGGCAGAGAGTGCTGCAGCAGATTCTATGGTCATCTTGAACAACTATCAGTTATTGCTCACCATTACTCCAACAAAAACCATCATTTTTGCTATCAATCCTGTGTCTGGTCATTTCTACTTCACTAACCCTAGCCCAATCGAAACCAAGTTCCAGAGCAAGATAAACAGTATGCCTGCTTCTTTTAAAGGTAAGAATATCATCAGTGAAGCTGACTTGATCCAGAACGTTGTTAACAACTTAGTTCAATTAAGACTAGAAATCCTAAGCAGAACTTTGAAAACAAAGCTCATAACTACTGAATGGATATCAAATGATATCATCAAACTTAATGACTACGAGAGCACAAAATTGCTCAACTACATTACCGAGGAAAAGACATTGAAGTTTTTCAATAAAATTGTATATTATCGCTGCCGCAATTGGCCAGCTTCGTGGTTTTTGATAAATATGGTGAGCGGCTTAACACTAGAAGCATTTTGGTGGGTGGCTAAAATTAGGTCTATCAAAGGCGAATGGAAAATTCAATGGGTACAGAAGTTACCTGAGATAAATGACACTGAAATAAATTACAAGTTTTTCAAAACTTTATCTGCTTCTTGCTCCACCTTGATTATCAATCAATTGATCATAGAAGAGTTGGAATCAAGAGACATAAAATACCACAAACTTGAAAAGTCTTTTGGCAGAAAGTACTTTGAAAAGTTCAATCTCCCTTCCTCATTTTTGGAGTTAGATAAGTCTATGAGTATGAGCCTCAAGGACCATAGATCGAAAAGCATCAGTGAATCTGCCGGCCTGCTAAATGGTCACGCCTCTAAGTTTACATCAGATAAAATTAGTGAAAGAAATGCCACCGAAGCTGGCATCGTCGAAGAAGATTCAGGCCTGGTGGTTGCTCCGACTTCAACCATCATTGCTTTGTACAATTCGGGTAATTCGTTGCCTATTTCAATATCTGCTACCACATTTTTCCTCATGGTCAAGCTACACGATGATGGTTCAAAAAACAACTCCTCCATTGTGACTCTCACAGTTATAGGAACTCTTAAAGGAAGCTACAACTTCAAATCTTTGGAGCACTTAGGCGTCGAAATTAACGGTGAAAAAGAACAATTTAAAGTCTCCTGTACTGTTGATTTATCCAAAAAATTGGATGGAGAAAGTGCTGTTTCAGGCGCAATACTGGGAAATTTATTCGAAAATCTCAAGAAGGTTAATCTTCTCATTCAAATTCTCCATCAATTGAGAAAAACAGATATAAAAGTGCTCAACAACCAATCCCATGAGATAACTTTTTTGAGCAATCCGTTTTACAAGCCTTTTACTTTAAATGTCAGTGACAGTGATGCCTTTGGTCTCGAAAACATGGTGAAAAAAGAAGGAAACGCGGGAGACGAAACATCAGGTCTCTCTGCGACTTCAGACGCAAGAATGATGCTCTCACTAACGACCCATGAGAACGAGGACAAGTACGTGAAGTTGGTGGTACGGATACTTAATCAAAAAATCAACCGCTCTAATAAGTCACTTTTGGGCTGCTTTAGATTTCTAGAGGATTACGTCAACGTTTTCAAGGCTATTCAAGTTGTCTCAAGCGAGCTTCATGAGGCTAAAAACCTCAAATTAAGTAACAGAATGTCTCGCTTAAACTTTGATCCCCACTTTAAAGCCATTGACATCATTCAGTTCGCCTTTACCGTGAATTCCCTACAAGCTGCTCAGCCCAAAAGTATGCAACGTGATACAATATCTTTCACGGTATCCTTCAAACGAAACAAGTTCGATAAAGATGAGAGGCTTCTATTGAAGTTCTCTATGAAAGACAATTTCAACTCACTGAACTTGAAATATAAAAATTTATTTGAGGCCATTTTCAAGGATGCTAGTGAGCTTATTCGCAAAGCACAGGATGAAAAGGATGTCTTTTTGAAACTAAATTATGATTTTGTGATGTCGGGCAAGTATTTAGTGAACTTTATGGCACTCATTACGAAGTCTTTCATCAACTTCTTGGAGAGCTCAGCATAAGTCACCCTTGAAATGCTATTCTAATACAGTGATGACCATTTCCCAACCTTCCGCGTAGTCTCGAAAAGAACAGCTCTGTTCATGTTATTAGTAAACTATTGTCATGTAAGAGCAAACTAAAGCCAAAATGGTCGACACCAAAACTGCAGTACGGACGACGAATTTCTCGAAGCCTCGAATCTGATCTTTGCAGAGTTTCAAGTAGAATAAGCAAGGCAAAATTATGCAAATCAAAAAACAGATGGAAGAGCCTAAAATACCGATGATTTTTTCGAATTCTGGAATCAAGATTGCAAATGCAACAAAGAGGAAATTGACACCGACCCTTATTAACAATCTCCCGAAGCTTTTAGCTGCGCCAACAAAAGGCGACTCACCTTCAATGAGAACATCGAGGGTCATTAAGCTGTCTAAAGTGGAAATTATCGGTTTTGCGTTAAGCGGAGTTTTTGCGAGAGGAATAATGCAGATCAAAAAGCTGATCAAAGGGTATATGAAAGAAGGATACCCGGAAGTTTCAAGCAATATGCTAGTTACCTCATTGTTGTTTAAAGCACCGAACATGAAAAAACCTATCACTGCCATAGTGCAGTCAGTTATCATTGTTATCGAATAAGTTGTAAAGAGAGTGCTTGTGAATTTCTCAGGGTGTCTCATATCTGACTTTAAATTGGGGAAGATAGCATGCCCTCCAAAGGGTGCCATCAAAATCCCCATTGATATAAATAGTTCTGAGGTAGACTTGGGCCAGAGATTTGTGGGCATGACTTGCAATAGAGATCCTGGTGTCGTATCCTTCATAAAGCCACATGCAAAAACAAGTACTGTTAATGACACTGTCGACAAGATCCCCAAAAGTGAAAAGATAGAAAGCACGGGCAATGGCAAGAATGTGAAGGGAGTTAACACAACAAATGCCACTGCTTTGAACTTAGTTTTCGTCCAGTAGACTTCATCGCCTAGAAGCGCGTACAAGGAGTCGCTGAAAATCAAAATCAAGGAGACGCCCAGGCCTAGAAGATCAATGGAGAAGAGAAGAGAGATCAAGAGCTTAGCTACGGAGCCATATGAAGCATAGCCAAGATCTGCGTAAGTCATCATGGTGGAGTCAGTGTCTAAAGCTTTAGACAATAAAGTAGCGGTCCAATAAGTAGCTGCACAACACAGGACCAATATGGGCATACCAAGAATCCAACCACCTTTCAAAAGTCCGACGGGCAAAGCCAATAGACCCACACCTATAAGCACATTGACTGAATTAAAAACTGTTTGCGGAGCAGTACTTTGGCCTGCGATCACGGTGATCAAATTTCCATCTTTGTCCTCTACTTTTTTCAAACCGAAATGTGATGCAGTAGATGCGAGAGACAACGCCGAGCGTTCGGAAGAGAATGATGGAGCAACAAACTGCCTTTTCTTTATGGGAATTGGGGCCGAAATGGGAGCAAACGAATTTTGCCTCGAGCGGCTATGATGGATCATACTGGCCACGTCATCCTGGTAAAATACTTCGTTGTTCGTGGAGTAGCTGGAAGACCCATTGAAACGATGGGCTGCCTCGTTCAAAAGCGTACTTAAGCGCTCACCATTCTGCAGTGCCACCATAAGTTCCGGGTCGAAAAGCTCGTCCTCGGGAGAGCAGTTGTCGCTGACAAAAAACGACCGCTTCTTTTTGATGTCAGGGTCGATTTTATGGACAGCAAAGGACTGGGCTCTGGTGAACGACGTCGCAAAATGGTGCAATGAGTTCGGCCCACGGAACAGACCAAGCGGCTGCTCCAAGATTGATTGCCTCCTCAGTGGAAGCAAGTGCGAGGATTCATCAAACGACTCATCGATTACAGCGGACATGTGTTTCCTGACTGATCTAGTATTTCAGGATCAAACTACACATGTACCTGTATAATGGTGTCGCGCTTGTTTTGATAAGACTGCGTATAAGCCCCCTTTGCGACTCTGGGTCTTCCCTTAGGTAGTGCAACGTGAAAGGTCTTTTTCGGCAACTCAATTGAGTGTTACTGGAGTATCGAGTCCCTAAGACCAAAATTCAGCTGAACAGATTGGATTCGGCGTTTCCTGCCCCGTGAACTTCCAACGCCTTGATGTGTCTTAATTCGCACTTTTTCCTCCCGACACCCTCCGAGGTTAAAACCAACGAGGACGACTAAATGTAAAATCGCCACTTGCTGGGTGCCTCAACTTATTGATGCTGATCTCGTTCTCGCGTATGCTTTTGCGCTTAATGATAGAGTTTAGCACGTTTTCCGTTTCAGGTATTCTGCTATTGCATTCTTGACACGATCAAAACTGGGCGTAACTGAAGCACCTCTGGAGCGTCTTACAATGAATCCTTAAGTGTAGATTCGCATTGTGTCTCTTAATATGATCCGACAGTCAAACCGGGGCGGACGCACATGCCAATAAGGTGTATGTAAGGCCTACGAAGAAATACGAAGAAAAATAACATAAGGGTTGCTCTGCGCCCGACAAAATATGACCACCATTCATCTTGGGTAAAACCAGCCTTTTGTTGGTGCAGCGCCCATTGCTCATCTTTATCAGCAGCGAAGCTTGAGACGACGCACCTCACTCAGCGTTACGCGTAACATGCGAGGGATTGAGGAATTCCATCACTTAAAAATTGCACTTTACCTGCACCGCGCAATCTGTGCAACCACTATTCTACGCGTTCAATATCGCCTAAATCGTTAAATTGCCCGCACATTTAACTTTTTCTCCTCCACCCCTTCGCTCTAAGCTTGCCTTCCAGCACCATGTCTTATGAGCACCCATCGGTTTACATTGCAACCTACTCCAATGTATGTGTTATTCATGTAACCAGTTGATTACATTTTTTTGTGGCATCTAGCGCTCACACGGTCAAGACGTCCAGCCACAACGCATTCGTATGCCATTGTGCGTCCATATAAACATTTTCAATGTCAAGAGATACTAACTTACAGATCGATGTGTATGAGTGTTCGGTGGCTGAGTCTCCTATCATGCGGAGGTGCAAAGACGATTGGGTTAATGCTACTCAGATTTTGAAGCTTTGTAATTTTCCCAAAGCCAAGAGAACCAAGATTCTTGAAAAGGGTGTCCAGCAAGGACAACACGAGAAAGTCCAGGGAGGTTATGGTCGTTTTCAGGGCACATGGATTCCTTTGCACAATGCACGGCTCTTAGCCAAGGAATACGGAATTACCGCAGAGTTAGTGCCTGTGTTATACGTCGACACTAATGACCCGTCTGTGGTCATTCCTAAGAAATCGAAGCCTGTCACCCAAGCCGTCAACAAAGATGGAACACCCATCAAACGCAAATACGTGAAAAAAATCAAAGTGGACTCGCCGCCTAAAAAAATGAAGTTTGACGACAACCTTCCTCCACTGGCAGTATTTTCACAAGATATGCCGCATAATTCCCAGGCGGTGTCGAGCTTGCATCGCATATCCAACTTGGCACATATGCCCATGTCTACCAGTACCCCACAAAGCTCGCATTTGCCGCCCACATTCCAGCAGTCCGAGTTTGTGCCTCATGGTGCCGTGGGCTCTCAAAACGGCTCTTACCAAAGAGAGTACAATTATGGCATGCCGGAGTCATATACGCTGCAGCAGTCACAGCCACACGGCTATGCATCCAATCAGTTGCACTTCCCCAAAAACAGTTTCTCGGGTATCGGCGAAATCTCACATCAGCAACTCGTATATCAGAGCAATCGTAAAAACGTCTCACAGTCTACTAATGAAACCAACTGGTCCGAGGAACACAACCGCGATTCTGATACTTCGCTTTCTTCGGCAGAACAAAAGCTCTCTACTGTTCCTTTGGAGGAGGAAAACGGCTTTGCTAGCCAGCTTTTGCGCTTTTTCAGCGAAGACAATGCTCCTATTCCTTACTTCTTATACAACCCGCCTAGTGATTTTAATATCAATGAAGCCATCGACGACGAAGGTCACTCCACTTTGCATTGGGCTGCCTCCATTGGAAACTTGAGCTTAGTGCACTTACTTCTTTCCAAAGGTGCTAACCCTCTTGTTGTCAGCAATTATGGCCTCAACCCTTTGTCAAAATGCATCTCATTCAACAATTGCTACGACTTAAAAAACTTTGCCAATGTCTTGGATGCCCTCGAGGTGTGCCTCATCAATACGGACATTAATGGTCGGACGCCGTTACACTATTTGTGTCAATTTTCCAAGGTGCGGTCCAAGCTCGCTGCTCTCGACTATTACGTGACAGTAATTCTTAATAAATTGCGGAGCATGTCCGCTAGCAACAAGAGCTCCGGGATTAACTTGCTTAAGAATGTGTTGGACCATCAAGATGTGAATGGCGATAGCTGCTTGCATTTAGCCGCCCGATCAGCTTGTCCTGAATTCGTTGAATTCTTTTTGACTAATGGAGCCAGAGACGATCTCGTCAATGCAAACAACCAAACGGCTAAATCCATGATTGTCCAGCAAGGCTTAGTGGTATACAATTTTGGGACGCCCCAAGTGGCGCTAAGCCAGGTTCCACTGCTTCAGCAAAGCCACTCGCATATACTGGTGACTTCCCGTAATAACGCTACACCAAGCGAGCCAAACAATATGGCACGGAACTCGTCACAGGAACACCTTTTGCAACAGCAGCAAATATCTCAAAACGAGCACCAGCATCGCAGTGTTCCTGTTGTGCGTGTATCTGGCAGCCCTGAGCTGGAAACCCATGATCCGGTAAAGAAACATGTCGTTAGCGTTTTGGGCACACCAATTCGTAATCCAAGCCGCCTCATGGAAACGCCCGATACGCAAAGAACTACTATTCAAGACGAGGAAGAAGATGAACTCCGGGACCTGGTCAGCAAGGAACACTTGCGCGCCCTACTCCAGAAACAGGCTGGAACTGTTGAAGAGAATAAAGAGAATATTTTTGCGGAAGATTCGTCGAAGGGTTCTTTTGATAGCTTCAAAGCTGCTCGTACTCTGAGCGTCTTGGGTGTGATATCTGAGAATCCAAGCCCGTTCAATGATGAGTTCGAAACATCCGAATTGTCGTCTTCAAAGAGTCTTACGCCTAACCCTCCAAAGATCGCACAGGACGGGAGTTTGTTAGAAGATGTCAGCCATGATCACCATGAGCAATATGCGACTGTATTGCCCACCAAAGAATTGTCCTCAATGATGCATGGGATGGTAAATTCATTGGCCAAGTCCTACAGTCAAGAATTGAAGGATCTCAAGAGGGAGGACGAACGCATCAAGAAGCTGCTTTTGGAGAAGAAGAATCTTCGTGAGTCATGCCTCAAAAAGGTGCAAGCTATCCTTGGAAAGAACGATTTCAAAACTGTGAAGACACTTGATGAGGCTGGAAGCGTAGTTGAGAGAGAGGTGCATTTCTTTGAAGATGCCATAAAAAGCAAGCAAACGCAGCTTTTCTACACGATCGAGAAGCTTCAAGCCTATGAGTTGTCTAACTTCGTTCACGAAAACGAAGCCAAGATTGAAGAACTGCAAGCCAGCCCCTCTGACTCGCAAGAGCAGTGGGAATTGGGCGTCAAATTGAGCAAAATGCAGCTTAAAAGAACGATGTTGGTGAGAGAAATCACTAACGGTATCCGAGACTTTGCTATAAACAACAAGATGAACAAATACAGGAAACTTATCAGTCTTAGTTGCGGGCTTCGAGTTGAAGATATAGATGGCCTAATTGATGGTATTGAGGAATCGCTAATTGAGGGGAAAATTTAGCCACGACAGGCCACAGTTAGGGGAATAGGAGATCTTTAGCCCCCAAGAATGATCACTGAGAAGAGAACAGTACAAGAACATAGAAAATGCAACATAGACAATTACGCCAAGTTTATGAACCTACATAATCGATATCTATCTCTCCATGCAGATAACCACCGCGAGACCTACGCACCAGGCGCAACGGGCGTGCGTGTCTCAATATGACCCGTGCATTCCATTACACTCGCGCGGTCAACAAATCTATCGTATCATCATAGCCAACCATGAGTTCTCGCGTCATCACCACGGAGTACAAAGAGCCTAACGAAAGCATTACCTCTCTTGGATACGCGTCTTCTATTCTCAATGGCAACACGGTAGATGGTGGGCTTCGGTCTTTGACTTATAAGTCTGTTTACGCATCGCAGATCATCGAAGAATTGGACTTGGCCAAGCGTGCAATCATTCCGGGTGTCTTCCAACTTCTGAGGATCTTAGAAAAAGACATAATCACACACCCTAAGGTGGAGGAGCTTCGAAGCGAGATTTCCACCTTGAAAAGTTTGAGTACAGAGCGGAACAAAGGCACTGATGAGACAATCACTGTCTTAAGCGGCCAGTTGGAGAAAGACCTTCTCGAAAACAAAGCCATCAACCCACAATGCGGCCAGCACATTAAAGAACTCTATAGCAGCCCTGATCTTAATCAAGGCCATTCGTTTCTCAAGTTAAAGACCAATGTGGAAGTTAAGCGCATGGAGGATGTCGAGGGTTTTGACTCCTCCATGTATCAACGTGCTAAGGAGAGAAGAGCAGAAGAGCAGCGTAATCTTGCGATGCAGGCTGAGTCCGATGCTCAAGACTTGGCCATGGCCGAGGAGGAAGGATTTGACATCAGTACTCAACAGTCTCCTCCAGAGGGCATTTTCCTGGAAATGCAAAACCTCAATGGCCTCGACCAAAGAGAATTCGATCATGCGCGGCTTGAAGGCGACGAGCGGCTGTTCCGGGACTCGGAGCATGTACTTATACACGACAATTTCAACGGCATTACGTCCATTGAAAGCCCAGGTCAATTGAACCTGCAGATGAACCAACAAATGCATCAGCAAATAACTCAGATGGATCAGAATATGGATCACGATGGTCAGTTGCTGCATCCTAGCCACCAAGGATCACCGGAGGTGAGCCAAATACAGCAGTATCCAATGGACTCCATGTCGTTTCCATTGGGCAATCAAAACATGGCGCCCGACCAGGAGCCGGCAAATATTGGCTTTCCGCAGGGTTACCAAATTCCACACAATGTCGAGCAGTATAATGCAATCAACCAATTACACGGTAATCCTTTGGATAACCCGTACATGCAAAACCACCCACCATTTTAGAATCCCGTATATTCGAATATCTGTACAATACACAACTGCAACGACAACCTAATCATACGCATCGTTATCAATCAGAAAAAGAAACTTTAAAGACCACCCATCACTACTGACTTCACAACAGTGTAATCTTCAACACCGTATTTAGAACCCTCTCTTCCAAAACCTGATTCCTTCATGCCACCAAAAGGGAGACTAGCTTCGGATATAGCTCCTGTATTGACGCCAATCATACCAACCTCTAATTCTTCGGCAATATTGAAAACTCTTTTGTAGTCTTTAGTATAGAAGTAACCCGCTAATCCGACATTAGTGTCATTTGCCAATTCAAGGACCTCTTCATCGGTCGAAAACTTAATCAATGGGCAAATAGGGCCAAAAGTCTCTTCATTGAAGATTTTCATGTCACGAGTAACACCTCCTAAGAGTGTGAGCTCGTGATAAAAGGCACCCAAGTCAGGGCGTGCTTTTCCACCAAACAAAAGCTCAGCACCTAGGGAAACAGCATCTTCAATATGTTCCTGCACCTTTGCAAGGGATTTGGCATGAATCAACGGCCCGTGCGTCGTACCTTCGGCGAGAGAATGGCCCAAAACAGTCTCATCTTGCAAAGTTTTGGCCAATTTTGAGGCGAATATGTCGTATATCAGTTCATGGACAAAGATGCGATTGGCACAAATACAGGTTTGCCCACTAGAGCGGAACTTCGAAGCCATGACGCCAGCCACAGCATCATCTATATCAACATCATCGAAGACAATGAAAGGGGCATTGCCACCTAACTCAAAAGAGCACTTTTTCAACGTAGATGCCGACTGCTTCATGAGTATTTTACCAACATTTGTGGACCCAGTGAAAGATACCTTCTTGACCAATGGATGCTCACATAAAGCCTTTCCTGCCTCCGCGGAGTTATCAGAGGCAACTACATTGACAACGCCATCGGGAAAGCCTGCTTCTTCAGCTAGCAGCGCGATGGCTAATGCCGTGAGAGGAGTCTCCGAGGCTGGTTTCACGACTGCAGTACATCCTACTGCAAGTGCTGCAGCAAGTTTTCTGGTGATCATGGCAGCTGGGAAATTCCACGGAGTAATGATACCACACACACCCACGGGTTGACGAATGGCTAGGATCCTATTGGTAGGGTTTGCGGACAGAATCACATCGCCCGTGGTATGGGCTGCCTCTTCGCCGAACCACTGAAAAAATGAGGCAGCATAACTGACCTCACCAAAAGCATCTGCATAAGGCTTACCATTTTCAAGTGCAATGAGGCGAGCCAAGTCCTCTTGATTCTTTTTCATCAAGGAGTAAAGGTTGAGGAGAAGATCGCTTCGTTCTCTAGGAGTTTTGCGCTTATACTGCTGGAAGGCTTTGTGTGCAGCCTCAATGGCATTGTTGTATTCTGGGGTGGAGAAGGACGAGACCTCGGCGATGTAAGCAGAAGCTTCTGGGTATTTTCCGGGGTCATTGACGGTAAACTTAGCGTTGGAGTCAATCCATTCGCCATTGATATAGCTCAGGGTTTTGAGCAAGGCACTGTTTTTGATAAGTTTGCTCACAGACGAGGAAATTTGGGAATAGCAGCGAGTTCCAATCATTGTCCCACAGACTAAGGCAGAGTTCAGAGCTATGAGCAACGGCAAATAGGGTCCGGCATACAACGGTGCGATAAGCTAGGAGTGATAAGAGAGCACTATTAACGAGACAATTTATTGCATTGCCTTCGTCAGATACTTCATTGCATTTTTGTAACACAGAAGAAGAAGTTTAGCTGCAGGCATTCATCTTCTTTGACTATAAGATCTAAACTCTCCATTACTGTACATGCCTTAGACACTACACACCAAAGCTAACACTCAATTTGCCGCATTATTAAAACCTATCATTATCATTGCTTTCATGTGTTTCGAAAGTATTAGAGTTATGGATTGGTTTTTTCCAGGAGTTTGAGAACACGCTTTTAAAGAACTCGTCCTTGTGAAACTCTGATCCCTGAATATTGCCCCAAACTTTATTCACCGGTGTAGAAGGAAACTACAGCACTACTATCGTTATTACTTTATTCACTATGATATTTACACCTCAAGAGTATTGCCAACGTTATTACTCATGATACCGTTAGTTCTTGCGCTATTATTTTCAGTGACCATCTCAATGCAAAGCAAGAGTTAAAACATGCAATACCTCCTTAACACTTCTGCGAACAGGTACTTTTTACGTACCTGGGACCAATAATGACGTTAGTGAAGAGCAAGGACTTAACAAATAATGCTATAAATTGCGTAGATACGTAGATTATTCGATAACGTTATCAGTTTTTATTGCCAGTCCCACTTCTTATATGCTCATGCTTGTAAACTAAATAAAGCAAACTCATGCCTAGTTAGATAAATCCTCGAAAACATGGTCATTATAATGACTTTGGACCAGATCAAATAATCAGATTTTTCAGCACTTGTATAATGGCTAGCTCATCGATTGTTCAGATTATACTGGCCCAAATGTCCTTACAGTGTGGGCAATAACGAGTGAGTGTTGCACAAATTCAGATTGTCTCACAATTTCACTCAAAATCAAGTAACTTATTCCTTTGAACACACGGTTTCATTAGCTGAAGCATAGGTTCAAAGCATAATGCAAATATTCTAATGGGATACTGCAACAGAGACAAGGAGCGTGAAGTGTTATAAGCAAGATTTGGGCATGGCCACGTTTTAGGTAGAGACGTGGCAGGGACAGAGATGATAAAATCTGCAGACAGGTAATCACTCGTCTTCATCATCGCTTGACAAGCTGCCAACTTCACTTAATTCCCCATCATCATGTTCCTCCTCGGATTCTTTCTGTTCCTCCGTACTCAAAGTCTTCAGAGCATAATTTTGCACGTAGAGTTTCACCGTTTCTGTATACTTTGTTTCATTTTTCGTCATGAGATTAGAGGCTTCCGTGTTGAGCGGATCGCTAGGGTTTCCGTAACGCAACAAGTGTGGCAAGAAATTCTCAAAGATGTTCAAAAGCCCGAACATCGGAGACCAAGTTTGGTTGATAACGTCAAGACAGACAGACCCAGAGGTTTCGTCAATATTTGGATGGTATATTTTGTTGACGAAACCGATGGAGGGCGATTTGATAGGATATTGGTCAGGAAGTTCTACTCGTAACTTCCACGATCCGCCGGCGTAAGGGGTGCCAGTGGGACCATGAAAGATTACATGGAACTGCTGAAGGGAGTCATCGATCAAGCTAACTTCATAGTCGCTCATCATCAAGTCCATGACGTCTTTTTCAATTCTTCTCTTGCTACTCATGTTAATGGCGGTGTAATTTGGGGTGACTTAGCTAGTATTATGTGGGGTAAGAAGGAGTGGTGTGGTACGCATATGCTGCGCGCAAACACCGGAAGGTACAAGCACGCCACAGTCTACATGGTGCAGAGGCCGTAAATTCATTGATAAGCAAATTGAATCAAAGCATTAAATTCTAAATTTCATTTAGCCAATGAGTCTGAATGAGCCGCCGCTATATGATCGTCAGAACTCGGATCAGTAGCCTAGCATATTGGGTAGCACAGAGCCAAGCTTCTAAGCCAGAATGTCTCTCTCAGCTCCACTCAATTTCACTGCTGCTCCATACTTCTGTAACTTAGTCAACAATCCATCGCCCTGTTTGATCAACAAATGGTATTGGCTGTTCTTGTTATCCGGTCTGCTTGTCTCGATAACCCCGTTCACCCTGTCAATAGAGCAGTTGAGCTTGCCGTTTGGAATGAAGCGGCACAAGTCAGCATCCAAAAATCCTTCACTAACATCAAAGTTTGCGGCCATGGACTTCACCGACAAGGACTTGTAACTCTCCAACAATTGGGCATAAGCCTTGCACCTCATCTCCCTCATGAAATAATTGGCGTGTGCCTTTAAATACTTATTGTTGGCAAAAACCTGCTCATTCGTCTCCAATAAAAACAGGAAGAATTTGTTATATTCGCAGGCGTACAAGGAGTTTGTCAAATTGATCAAAGGCTCCAAATCTTTGCAGCTCGAATAGATGGACAAAATCTCGGGGGATGAGACGATCTTGTTCTTCAAGTCAACTCTCTCCAAAGTGAGGATTCCAGAAATGATGGCGTACTGCGCCACTTGCTCATAGGTGCACAATTCGGTGGAAGTAAAGGTGGCCAAGCTATCGATCAAAAGCGAGGCTGCATCTTCGAACTTTCGCGTAGCCATACGGTAGATGCCTTGATATGTTTTGAATCTATTGCGGCGCTCCCAATCGCCCCCCTTTTCAATCAAAGACTCCACCTCCAACAAGTGCTTTGCCACGTTTCTGTAATCGTTGAAGAAAAAGTCTAGTCTTACTAGAGTCAAGTAGACATCGATTTTGAGTCCAGTGCTTTGAGTCAATGTGAGCAACTTGGTGTATGTGGTCTCAGCATTGGCTCTGTCGACGATCTGGGTGTAGTACTCCGCGAGCTCTTTCACGCTCTGCACCAAATCAATGTCCGTCTCTTCCTCGCTCTCTGCTTGCAGAATTTTGGCCTCCAAAGCAGTGATTTTTTCTGCGTTCTTGGAAGAAAGCTCGGCAAGCAAAGATTCATCCAAGGGGAAGATTTGAGGGTACTCTGATGTCAAGTATTTGTAGTACGGTGCCAAATGCTGGTCTTTGATTGCGGTAAGAAGCTCACTCTTCACCTCCTCGGAGCCACTGGAGCCTTGTAGCAAGAGAAATTGTTTCTCGGATAACCTATAGTCGGGGATCGTGGGGACATCCGATTCGAATTCAGACATGGTGAGCGTTATAATGGTGTGGCGACTTGAGGTGGCCAAGACGAGTCCGCACCGTGCGCTAACATCCGTACACCAACAGTAGAGCAGAACTCTATTCTTTTTAGGAGGGGCTTGAATACGAGAGAGAGAATCAGAATTGCTGTAGCCTCCGCTACAGTTGGTATATGACAATGATTTTGCTAGAGGCTAGTGTTGGTGTATGTTCACGAAATATTTGTAGTCTAGATTTCAGAGGTGTGCGTTATAGCACAGTGGTCATTCAATCTAATGTGGCGAAAGCCGACGAGGAGTTTCGGTTGTCGCGCAAGAGGTCTTCTTGTTGTGCAAACGGGCACGGCTGTTCATGGCTTCATGAGAAATTCAGTCTACAAAACTACTGCGTTGCAAAGACCAATGGGCTCGACATGAAGGTCATATACGAGAAAGGTGAAGATGCTCATTGTCCTTAGCAAAGGCTGAGTGTGATAGTAGTGACTACTGAAAGTTGTCTTGTGCGTAAATAGTGACTACTGAAAGTTGTCTGTGCGTAAATAGTCACGGAATAGTTATCGCTGAACTGCCAAAAGCACTGATTCGCTGCCTGTAACAAAACGGTGACGAATGTGAAACTACTGGCACTTCAATGCGAAAGCAGGTCCGGAATACCGGGGTCTTTCGCCTCCTTCATACATCTGGGACTGACCGATGCCGGTATCAGGTCGGCTTCACTTGTCACAGGAGGCTGCATTCAGCAAGGAGCGCGGGAGCGTTACCTGGCGGTGCGAAATCTCATGCATCTTGAATGTGGGGTACTCAAAGAGAAGCCGAGCAAACGCGGAGAGGAACGTTCCTCTCTTCACCACCATGAGCTCAGTCAAGGACGACATTCCAGCCATTTTTTTGGATAAAATCTCGCCACGTGGCTTGGAGGCTATACAAAAGACTAAGGATTTTGTCAATGACTATTGTATTCCAGCAGACCTGGTGTACTTGGATCAAATGCCTGCCGATCCCGCTAGGCGCTGGGAAGCGGTGCCTCCCATTGTGGAAAAATTGAAGGCAAAGGCACGACTGTTGGGACTTTGGAACATGTTTCTCTCCAACGCCTACGCAGAAGGAGGGGGATTTACGAACTTGGAGTACGGCATCATGGCTGAGTACTTGGGCCGCTCGCTTATTGCACCCACTGCGACAAACACAAATGCTCCAGATACCGGCAACATGGAGATTCTTGCTCGGTACGGATCTTCGGAGCAAAAGGCGCGTTGGTTGCAACCCCTTCTCGACGGGAAGATTCGCTCGGCATTCTTGATGACTGAGAAGGGCACGTCGTCCTCCAACGCATTGAACATTTCGTGCTCTGCCAAGATCAACGAAAAAGGAAACTATGTTTTGAATGGTGTCAAATGGTTTGCTTCTGGTGCAGGGGACCCTCATTGTAGCGTGTGGTTGGTGATGTGCAAAACTGCTGAAGATAATCATCCGTATTTGAATCACTCGGTCTTGTTGATTGATTCGAAAAAGGCTCTTCAATCCGGCAAGGCCAGATTGGTCAGGCCATTGACTGTGTTCGGCTACGACGATGCACCGCACGGACATTGCGAGGTTGTGTTCGACAACTTCGAATTACCAGACGAAGATCGAGGCAAGGAAATTTTGTACAAGCCAACAAGGGGATTCCAGATCATCCAATCGAGATTGGGACCCGGCAGAATTCATCACTGCATGAGAACAATTGGGGTGGGAGAGCAGGCTTTGTTGAAGATAGTTCATCGGGCCAACCACAGACAAATCTTTGGAAAGCCTCTTAACAAGAGAGAGTCTTTTTTAAACGCATTTGCTCAGTTCAAAATTGACATCGAGAGGTGCAGACTTCTTGTCTTGAACGCGGCGCACCAGATTGATTTGGGAGGCCCAAAGAGTGCCACAAAAGAAATCGCCATGGCCAAAATCGAAACCCCAAGAACCATTCTTGCGTTGTTGGACTGGGGAATTCAGATGTATGGGGCCGAGGGTGTTTCACAAGACACCGAATTGGCGCGGGCTTATGCCATGACCAGAACGTTGCGTATTGCAGATGGACCGGACGAAGCACATTTGAGCCAGTTGGCTAGAAATGAGGCCAAGCGGTTTGATTCAGTGGATGATTACTACGAGAAATTGGCGCAAAGAGTGCTGGATGTTGCAAAATTGTAGTTGCAATCACTTGTCATTAAGATTTCGTAAGCATCTATGCAGAAATGAAAAATATATCACAGTTGTTTAATACATGTCCGCCTTGACAAAGTCATGTACAAGGCCGCGCTTCAAATAGTTCTTCGCCTTTATGCTCTCCTCCTTAACTCTCTCTTGCTGGAGCAGCTTGAGCTCCTTATCAGCCTCCTGGAAGCTAATTTGCTCTCTTTCGTAAAGGTGATCGTCCTCACGGTCTATATCTAGCTCACCGAGCATCACAACGTTCTCACCACGGACCATGAACACGCCAATTGGGACTTCTGCAAATCTCTCGCGGCTGTTCTCATCCTTTTTGGGCAAGTATATTCTCTCGATGGTGTCTTGTAAGACCAAATTGGCAAATTGGTCGAATGTCCGCAAAATTCCAAACACGTTTCTGCCGTCTCTTAAAGAAACGAAGATTTTGCGGTCCACAGAGCCCACAATGGCCGCTGCCGTAGTGAAGGCATAAGACTCCAAATACAAGTCCTCGGCGTTGGATACCGAAGATGACTCTGAGCTTGCACTTTGTTCTTGGTGCGAGCCCTGACTGTGGGCATGAAGCAGAGGCTGTGCCTCATCTTGTGCAACAGCCGACATTGTATGGTTTCGGCGTAGTTGTTGGGTTTTAGTGGAGCACTCTTTTTTTCCTCGACTTACCTGGTGCGCGCACGCCGCGCAAATTGTATATTGCAAGGCAGGGTGCAAAATATGGGTGTTCGGGGCCATTTCGAATGATACGTTTAAACCCTGTTTTGAAGAGTTATCTTATTATTGTACAAGAGCACCAATGAGCATTCAATGTGCCGAGCGAATCTAAGTGTTGTGGGTGAAACACGTGCGGAGACTTGCTAAGGGCTTATCTAAACGAAAAAGTCTCATAGAATGCCACGGCGCTGTTGCATTCTGCCACAATCCTGAAGTGTTCCAGAACTAATATGGTGTTTACTTTGATTGTATTTTGCAGTGCTCGGTCTATGGTTGTTTTTGCTGTAACTTCGAGGCGAGTGAGCAAAGTGCGAATCAAGTGAGGCAGCTTTTGATTTGAAAGGGATATACGGGGGCCGTAAATGATCGAAAAGAAGAGTAGAAACCCACCTTAGTTCGTTAGTGAATTGGCGGGGCAAAGGTGCACAGACCCAAGCTTCTGCCAGCGGAGGCACGCAGCGTACGGAGAAAAAACCCCAGCCATTCGCGATGAGATGCTAACCACATGTCCTTCTACAAGTATAAAGATTACATCGAAGAGGGAGACCTTGTCCTAGCGTTTGTCAGCCGAGGCTTGATTAAGCCCATTACCGTCACCAAAGGCGAGCTTCTCAATACACGTTTTGGAAACTTCGACCATGACCGAATGATTGGTATGAAGTACGGCACGCAAATGGGCGGGTTGAAGGACAAGGGATTCGTCCACCTTCTCCATCCCACCCCCGAGTTGTGGACCGTCTCCTTGCCGCATAGAACGCAGATTGTCTATACACCCGACTCGTCCTATATAATCCAGAGATTAGGCATCACCAGCGGGTCCAGAGTCATCGAGGCTGGTACGGGCTCTGCATCCTTCACACATGCATTTGCCAGAACTGTGAGCGATACAGGAAAACTCTTTACGTTTGAGTTCCATGAGCCTCGCTTTGTGGAGGCTAAGAGAGAATTGCTGGAGCACGGGCTCTTGGACAACAATGTCCTCATCACCCACCGCGATGTGTGCCACGACGGCTTCGGTATTGAGGATCTTCCGCCCAAGTTTTCGCAATCCGGCCTATCTTGTGATGCTGTTTTTCTCGATCTACCCTCCCCATGGACCGCGATCCCAAACTTGCCGCCGGTCATCTCCAGCACGTCCCGCGTGGGTATTTGTTGCTTCAGCCCCTGCATTGAACAAGTTGACAAGACTATCGAAGCTTTGGAGCAAAATGGCTGGACCGACATAGAGATGGTTGAGATTGCGGGGCGCCGCTGGGAGGCCCGCAAGGAGATGGTACGCGATGTGCACGATGTGATCAAGAGATTGAAGCAGATTCAGGGCAGAAAGTCGCAGGGCATCGAAGGTAGACGCCAGGTTAAGATTGACAAAAATGGTGGGGATCTGGACGCACAAGAGGGGGTCAAGAGGTCTGCTCTGAAACGAGAATCTGAGTCTCCAGACTACGAGAAGGTGCCCAAGTTCAACCCTTTTGGTAAAGGAATTCGCATAAAAGAGGGTGACGCCCAATTCCAGTGGAAGGAAGTGACGAAAATCGAGTCAGAAATCAAAACCCACACTTCCTACCTTACATTTGCATATCACGTTCCTACTCTTGCAAGAGATTAACGAGGATTGACGCGACGGCAGCCTAAAAGAGGTATATTTTATGGACGATTATGTGCGCAAGACAGTGTTAAATAGTGAAGGTGTTAGTTCAAAATGCCAGTCGTAAATTCACATTACTCGACAATCGGGGCTGTTTTTGTAAAGTGAAACCTTGTCCTTGGTGCTTCGCAGGGCCAGGGTTGGTGCCTGCATATAACCCTGTCTATCTTAACTGTTGCGCCTCAACGACTCCACTGCTACACCAAACAATATGAACGAGGCGCCAATTGGTACGTGAGCGTTTAGAATGTGGAGTGTTGACTGCTCGCATACTTCCCCGTCAGTTGTATACTAACGATTAGTTCTTGACCAAGGCACGGGTTTTGTGAAAATCGGAAGGGCTGGAACCAACTTCCCCGACTACACCTTTCCATCGTTGGTCGGCAGGCCAATCTTGCGGGCCGAAGAGAGAAATACTTTAGTCCCGGACAACATCGAAATCAAGGATATCATGTGTGGCTCTGAGGCCAGCGAAGTCAGATCGTTATTACAGATATCCTATCCCATGGAGAACGGAATCATCAAAAATTGGGAGGACATGGAGCACTTGTGGGACTATGCATTTTATGAAAGAATGAAGGTTCAGACAGAAGGCAGAAAGGTTTTGTTGACAGAACCACCAATGAATCCCTTGAAAAACAGAGAGACCATGTGCAATGTGATGTTCGAAAAGTACCAGTTCGGCGGCGTGTATGTTGCCATCCAGGCTGTCTTGGCCTTATATGCTCAGGGATTGAGTTCGGGTGTGGTAGTTGATTCGGGTGACGGTGTTACCCACATTGTTCCGGTATATGAGTCCGTGGTGTTGAACCACTTGACAAAGAGATTGGATGTTGCTGGCCGTGATGTGACCCGCAATTTGATTAACTTATTATTGCGCCGTGGTTATGCTTTCAACCGTACCGCCGACTTCGAGACTGTCCGTCAAATCAAAGAAAAGCTTTGTTATGTCTCCTGCGACTTGGCATTGGATGCTAAGTTGGCCAATGAGACCACCACTTTGGTCGAGTCTTACGAGTTGCCAGATGGGCGTGTGATCAAGGTCGGTTCTGAAAGGTTTGAAGCCCCTGAATGCTTATTTCAGCCAAACTTGGTCGACGTTGAACAAGCAGGCGTCGGCGAGACCTTGTTCAACACCATCCAGTCGGCCGATGTTGACATTAGATCTTCCTTATTCAAAGCCATCGTCTTATCCGGCGGCTCATCCATGTACCCCGGTTTACCATCCAGGTTGGAGAAGGAAATGAAGCAATTGTGGTTGACGAGAGTGTTACACGGCGACACTTCTAGATTGGAAAAATTCAAAGTTAGAATTGAGGACCCCCCAAGAAGAAGACACATGGTTTTCATCGGCGGTGCAGTTTTGGCTAACATTATGGCTGACAAGGACCACATGTGGATCTCAAAACAAGAATGGGAGGAAGAGGGTTCCAGAGCTTTGGAGAAATTGGGACCCCGTTGAAGCTAGGATTCATAAAATACACAAAGAGACGGAAAGAGCTTTCGAATGTAAAATTTGTTTACGTTATCTATATAATGTTTATGCAAAGTTCAAGTCCTCAATTTGCTTGAGGACAGTGTCAACGAGTTTATCATAAATCTCATCAGTAAGATTACCAGAATCTTTACTGTTGTAACCAAAGTTGACCGCGGAATACACCAAGTCTTTAACAAATGATTTGCTGACTGCCTTGGGCTTCAAAAAGTCGCAGTCAAGGCATTGTTCCACAGTCCATCTCTTATTGGGATTTCTGTCTAAACATTTGCGCATTAAAATCATTGAACTTTGGGGCACGCGGTTTCCATCTATACCTTTGCTTGAGAATTGTATCTCGACCATCGGATTCATGATGGCCATAATTCTTTGCTGTCCAGAGAAAGAGCCATATGGAGGCCGTCCATAAATCATCTGGTATATAATACACCCGCAGGACCAAATATCAGATGGCTGACCGACTTTCCAGAAGGTTGAATTATTGGTCATGCTTGCTCCGCCACTGGCTTCAATCAATGCCTCCGGCGCCATGTAATTTGGTGTCCCGATTTGAGATTGACGGTATATGTTGGCTGTGTGATCTGGAACAGCGTTTGCAATGCCAAAGTCAATGATCTTCAAAGTTCCTCTGACGAAAAGGAAATTCGCAGGCTTTAAATCGCTATGCACAATGCCCGCCCTATGAACAGCCTGAACACATCTAAGAATCTCGGTGGCATGGAAACGCACAAAATTCATATCCAAGCTTTTTCCTGCAGCAAGTTTGTTGGACAAAACATGGGCTAAATCTAAGTCACCACACTCCATCACCAAGTAAATTGAGCCTTCACTAACTGCATGATCTAAAAGAGTAACTACCCGAATATCATCTCTGAGCTTCTTCAAGAGATCGATTTCCCCTTTAAAGCCCCTCACACAAGCTTCGTCAAACTGATCGAAAGATACCTTCTTGATTGCGTAAACCTTTTTATCGGAGAGGGAGCGGACTTTGTAAACTTTGGAGGAGCCGCCTCTACCCAAAAGCTCAAGTTTCTCATATTCGATGGAATTGACATACATTATTTTTCGTCTGGACAAATCATCTTGGTGAGAGTTTGAGTCGTATTGGCGCTTCTTTGGAGTGGTCACATTGGATGGAACGGGTGTTATTGTTGCTGCCACTGGAAGAGGCTTCCTTTCAATTGCGAGTTGTGGAGACTTAAAAACTTTTGGTTTTCGGAAATCACTTGATTTTTCGGCATTAAGGAAATGGGGTGGGTATTCTTGCAAAGGAATGCGAGCTCCAGCAACAGACAATATCTGTGGACTCTCGACACGATGATCCAATACAGAAGTTCCCGAAAGTCGACTGTGGGAGTCATCGGTTGCTTGAGATACGTTGGATTTATTTTTGAGTCTCTCGAGACTTTTGAAAAATTCGGAGTTGCTGGAAAGGGCTCGTTTCGCAGAAGACTCTTGCTGAACGTAACTATCGGAGACACTGCGGTAGCCCAGGTTACTCGGCAACTTGTGGTGTTTATAGTCGTGAATGCGGCTTGGGACTTCGGAGTCAAGATTTGTGGCTTGAGAATGCTCCAGTGGTCTTGCACTGGGTGGCAGGTCATCAAGATTTGCTTCAAGGATCTTTTCCGAAACATCCAGGACTTTTCGGTGCTCTAACTCAACGTCAGAAGCACGTTTGGGGGGGCCCAAAGATTTAAAGCGACGAGAAAGGCGAGATCGCTTGACATTTCGAGCCATAGTGAAGTGTGAAGCAGAGGCGCCCAAAGAATCGCCAGCACTGCTGGGGAATCTTGCAGGCAGGAAGTGCTCTTTATTGTCGCCTATGGTTACCAAGGGATCCAATCGCGAATGTAGGTCTCTAGCCTCGGGCATGTGGTCCGACAAGTTGGACGAAGAAGGGCCTCCACCTATACTAGGACTGCCCCCAAGATTTGAGCTCGTATTTGCAATTGTATGATGGTTGCTGGCATTGGAATTATTCATAGATAAATCGGACACATTGCTGGTTGCAGTAACATTGCTTGTGTTGCCCGCGGTAGAGCTGGAAGAGCCCTCCGGTAGGAGAGGAGTCTTTGATGCAGGGGAAGAATTAATGGGTGATTTCAGTGGCGAGTCTTGGAAATGGACTGAGAGCTTGCTTTTGAGGGATGCTTTCATCTCTGCAGACTGGTCACGGAACAGATCCCGTAGAAGCGCCAAGCCGTAAGCGCTTAAAGCGGGAGGGGCAAAAGTATGGTCTTCCTCATGCATGCTATGGGATTGTAAGGGATTCCGGGGTTGGGCATGCTCTGGGTAGGGTAGAGGTCCGTTTTGCGGGTCCATTTCTAGCGCAACGAGTAGTCAATCCTGCGAAGATTGTAAACAAGAGTATATGGTGCACGGGTGCGACGCGCTACAGACGTGGAGTGATGGACCTAACGTTGGCTCTAGAGATGACGAATAAAATTGGGTACCCAAGAAGGACTCCGGGTTGGCAAGGAGACTTGTCGTGAATTGTGTGAATTATGCGTTTGTCGTTCTTATATCGATAAAGGAACACCCGGTGACTTCTGAAATCATAGTTACAGTCAATCCCATGACGAGCCTAGACTTTGATGATTTGAGGTAAAAACTCGACATCTTTCGGTAGATTGTAATACCTAGAGCTGGTGCTGAGAGCTTATGTTTGGTTTCTCGTCTATAGGCGTCAGTCCACTCAATATCTTGTGGCACCCCTGCAATACTTCACCTCCTTATAACGGCCTACGGCAGAAATGGAGGTTTTGTGCCGCTAAGATATGTGATGACGGACAATGGTCACATATACCGAAGTACAAGCGTCAAGTAGACGCTCATGTGAAACCTACGCCCATTGTGTGAAAAAGCGTTAGGTGCCCTGCCCTCCGAACATCGCGATAAAATCGCAGTTGGATTTACTCTTCACCACCTTAATGAGCCACTTTGCCCTCCAAGATTCGTTTGAAGTGGAGTACGCTCCTGCAAAGATTTCAAAATGGAAATCTTCCCGCACGGGCTTGCAGTTGGTGCATATCAACCATCCATCGCCCATAGTATCGGGCCATTTTGCAGTGGCAACCGAAATCGCAGACGATTCTGGATGCCCACACACATTGGAGCATTTGGTCTTCATGGGTTCAAAGAAGTACCCTTACAAGGGACTCTTGGATAGCTTAAGCAACCGTCTATTCTCTTCCACCAATGCTTGGACCAGTGTTGATCAGACCGTGTACACACTCACCACCGCGGGATGGGAAGGCTTCAAAACACTCCTCCCTGTGTATTTGGACCACTTGTTTCATCCAACACTCACAGACGAGGCGTGTTTGACTGAAGTATATCATTTGGATGGAAAAGGAAAGGAAAGGGGCGTGGTGTTTTCCGAAATGCAAGGAATCGAGACCCAGAGCTGGTTCATTGCCTATATGAATTTGCAAAAGTCGATGTATGCTAAGAATTCGGGTTACTCCTCTGAAACAGGGGGGCTCATGTCCGAATTGCGTCATTTGACCAATGACCAAATCCGTGAGTTCCATCGTCTGATGTATCGTCCAAACAATCTCTGTGTCATTGTTAGCGGGACTGTTAATGAGAATGAGCTTTTACAGGTAATGTCCGACTTCGATGATCAGCTTCCGGCAATTACTAATTCGAGAAGACCTTTTGTCGACTCAGTACCAGATCTTCCACTTACGAAGAAGATAGTCAGCCGAGTTACATTTCCAGACGAAGATGAATCCATGGCTGAATTGATGATATCTTGGATTGGACCTGACTGCAATGATAATCTTGACAATTTGGCTGCAGACATGGTAGGCTCCTACTTCACTGATTCTCCGATCTCTATTTTCAACAAGAATTTGGTGGAAATCGAGGAGCCATTGTCCACAGAGATTGTTTACGGCACCGACGACTTCCTTCGTACAGCATTGCACTTTTCCGCCGGTGGTGTCCCAACAGGAAAATTAGCCTTCGTGGATAGTGAATTGAATCGTTTGATTTTGGAACAAACAAAACCTGAAAATTTCGACTTGAAATACATGAGGCAGGTTGTCAGTCAGCAACGCTTGAAACACATTGCGAACACGGAAAAAGATGCGTCTAGTTTCTCAAATGTTGCCATCCTGGATTTTATTTACGGAAAGCCGGATGGCTCCAGCTTGGCAGCATGGGCTAAGGATTTGAAGGAGTACCTGGTGCTTGCTGAATGGACAAGCGAACAATGGTGTGGCTTCATTAAAAAATTTTTTGTTGACAACAGGTCCGCGTCTAGTTTGGCCGAGCCATCTTCTAAGCTTAACAAAGAAATGAAGAAGCAAAACAAACAGCGTCTTAAAGATATCAGACAGAAATATGGTGCAGAGGGTCTCGCCAAGTTAGGGGAAAAGCTTGAAATGGCAAAACGGCGCAATGATGCCCCGATTCCCGACGAAATATTAACTCAATTCAGCAAGCCTGACCCGTCTAGAATTGAATTCATCAAGACTGATTCTTACAGCGGTGGCGCAAACAATGGTGAGTTTGCAGACTACAAAACGTCTGGTAGACTTTACGATAATATCCAAAACGACACAGTTCAGGATTTACCTTTATATTTGCACTTTGAGGATTATAAATCCAGTTTCGTTACAGTTCACCTAGCAATGTCCTCCACTGAAGTGCCCGCCCCCCTTTTAAGATACTATTCTTTGATCGAGGAGATCTTCTCATTATCTATTCAGCTTCCTAATGGTGAGTATTTACCATACGATCAAGTCATTTCTCAGATTAATGAAGATTTGGTCGAATTTAACTTTGACAATGGTATTGACGACCAATATGCTGAGCTTTCTTCTGTTAAGATTATGTTTGAAACAGAAAAGTATGAAAAGGCTATTGAATGGTTGATCAATGTCTTAAAGTATTCTGTTTTTGAGGAAGATCGGATCAAGGTTCTTATCGAAAAGATAATCAACTCCTTGCCGGACAAAAAGAGGGGTGATGAACATATGTTATATTCTTTGGAGTATAGGCGCATCTTTAATGATTCTTCGCTTAAAAAAGCTCAGGACTGCATTAACACTGAAGAATTCTACAAAGAATTGCTCCACAAATGCAATACCGGAAAGTTTCTGGAGATAAAAGAAGATCTTGAGACTATACGCAAATGTTTGTTTGATCTCTCCAACATGAAGGCCTTTGTTGTTGGTGGCTGCACCCAATTGGAGAAGCCTATTTCTTCTTGGAAGAGGTTTGCCGAAGAATTTGCGGGGGAAGAACCAACAAAGGAGAAATATTCGCTTTCGGATTTACCAAGAGCTTTCCACTACAAGACAGAACTTGGAAAGTCGTGCTCAAAGCAAGCATTTGTTCTTCCAAGGCCCGCGGGTGACAGTTCGTTTTTGCTCGCATTAACGCCTATCCCCACGGATTATTTGGATGAGGATATCTTCAAAATAGCTTTAGTGAGTGAATTCTTGGAAGCTGTCGAGGGTCCTTTTTGGCGAGCTATAAGAGGGACTGGGCTTGCTTATGGGGCTAACGTGAGAAGAATCATCGAGTCTGGCTTCTTGACCTTTAGTGTCTATAGAGGCGCTGATCCTCAGCAAGCCTGGAAGGTTGCAAAAGACCTCATCACGAAGTATGCTAATGCCGATCTCGAGATTGATCAGATAAGCATAGACAATTCCATCGCGGCTATCGTTAACGTTTTGGCAAACAACGAGGCAAGCAACTACGAGGCGGGAATGAACAGTATCATTGATACGATCTTCAAGAAAAGAGGTTCTGAGTACATTAAGCATTTCTTGGATAAGTTGAACTCTTATACCAAAAACGATATGATATATGCTTTAAACAAGTACTTCCTTCCTTTGTTCACGGCCGATAAGTCATTAATATTTTGCACAATTCCTTTGGCCAAGTCTGATAAAGTTACAGAATTTTTGACTTCGGAGGGTTATAGTGTCACAATTGAGGAGATGACAACATCGGAAAATACTGGAGAATCGGATAGCGAGGATGAAGACGGAAGTGAGGAAAGCTACAATGATGAAAGTGGTAGTGATCAAAGCGAAAGCGAGCTGAGTGAAAGTGAAGAAGGAGAGGATAGTGGTGAAGAGACTGACTAAGCGTCGAGCTGTGATCTCAGATGTCTATAGACTAGTGTCCTTGGTCTTTGTCTCGTGGTCCTTACATGCTCGCCAGCGAAATATTGCGAAGTCAGTGTCTTTCAATGCAACATTTGGGAGGGTTTTTCTTTGTTGACAGCAAATCCCAAATCTATCCTGTGCCTATGTGACCAAATACTAGCAGCTAGGCTGGACCGCTCTTCAAATTGCTAAAAATACGGACCAAACCGTTAATATTCTGGTAATGTGATATCCTGAGGCCGCAGTCGAAAGTAGACAACCAGCGCCTCTTTGACAGTTCCGATCCATGATACGTTGTAGTACCACAATGCCATGTTTTGGTACTCGGGAAACTAGCCTCATCTCGTAAAAACCAGCCGGCCAAGAACTCTCTTTCACCACATGCTGGCGTCAAAAAGGAGTCTACGTAGTAGATAAGTGTTCAGAATTTTCACCAAGCCACTGTCATGTGCTAATCTATTAGTGGGTAGCACAGCAATCCTACTAGTGCATTGTTGAGGTAACCTGCAGAATGAGGAACTTACTTTTGGAGTAAAATTAGGAAAAGGGCCGGAACGCATTTCGACAAAAGAAGGATGAGTATTACCAACTCACAGAAAACATGCCACAGAATAAGATAGTGCCACAGAATACGAAAGCGCCACAGCGAGCACTGCCACGTCTTAAGCACCACACCCCGTAGCCAGAATAATCCAACGATTGGCGAGTGAAGGTGCTGTATTATGATACAGCAATTCGGCCCAAGAACCTGAGCGGAAACATCTCAGCACTACCAAACCCACTAGAGTGGTCATTAGATAGCGTGACCGTGAACACGCTGTAATTTTGGAGGCGTGTTTGTCCAGGCGAAACTGTGTCGTGCGCTTTCTGGGCCGTAAAGCCGGGGCCGCGTGCGGTATGGCTCCAAATTGGCAATCGTCCACAACATAATGAAGGGCAGCGCCACACACGGTGCGGCTCCACCACCGAAGTGCGTCTACCGCGCCGCACGAGGTGCGGCTCGCCTAGAGAGTGCGCCACAATTTGTGAGCAGCGGGGATTTTCGGGCAGGTGGGACACGCCGCACGACGTGCGGCTCCCTCTCCAAGTGCGTCATTATAGACATTTGGCTAATTGTAATTACTAAGGCCACCTATCGAAAGTAATCACGCACCCAGGAGCCACACACATGAAACAGGCCGCAATGCATATATAAGTGGGAGACATCCCAGGGTAATTCAACAGTAATCAACATGTCTGTTTCTGTCGCAATCATTGGCCTCAACGGTGCTTTAGGCGCCTCAACTTTGGAAGCTTTCCAAAGTGCTCTGTTCAAGGAGAAATTCTCTCACCCAATCACTGCAATTACTAGAGACGCTTCTTCCAAAACTTCCTCTGAACTTGTCAAGTACGTGCAGGGCGATATCAGTGAAGACTGGAAGTCTGTGGCACAGGCCTTGAAGGGAGTTGACGTTATCATAGCATTGACCAATCCAAACCCCAAGACTTTCGCTGGCTTGGAAGGTTTGGTTCTGGAGGTGAAGCCCAAGCTTTACATTCCCTCTCAATTCGGCGTGGACATTGCCGCTGCCGACAAAGTTCTCCCAGGATTTCTTGGCTTCAAAAACACCCACTCTCAGAAGGTTCGTGAAGCTGGTGTCAAAACTGTGGATATTGTCACTAGCATTTTTGCTGGTGGCCACTGGTTGTACGAAGTCGTGGGCCACTTCGGAGGCGATCCCGAGAATAATAGCGTGACTTACTTAGGGTCGCCAGAGGAAGCTGTCTCTTTTACGAACGTGAAAGACATCGGCCGTGTGATTGCCTCTGTCGCATCAAAGGCTAACGAATCTCTCCCCGACCTCGTGCGCGTGCAATCAGGGGTCGTCACCCCAAAACAGGTTATCACGAGATATGAGGAGTCACACAAGAAGAAGCTTGATGTGAAAGCCATCGTGCCAAAGGAGGAGGTCTTGGAAAAAGCCCGCGCCTACTGGAACCAGACTGACTACAGCAAGTTCTTGTATTTGTTGAATGTGCTCATCTCGCAGGGTGGTGCAAGCGGAGTTCATTTCGCCAAGAATGACGATGAATTGGTCAACCCCGGCGAATCGTTGTGGAAGTGGGAGAAGTTTTGATCAACCTTATTGATTGTTGTTCTCATTCTCTATACTCTGGTAGCTATCGATAGTCAATTGAACCAACTCAGTCTTTTTAATCTTAACGCACCGACACACTCTTAGCTACGCCGTAGTTTTTATAGCCTTTTGTGACTTTGAGTTTGTGGGGAAGGCCCTACAAGACAACGAGCTGTGGTTGCAGCCGTAGAGAGACTGTATATTCACGCTCGCTACATGGAGGAATGGCAAATAATTACCACACCATGGCAACATTCGAAATCCTTCCTTCGGAAACCTTGCCGAAGCACTCAGACAAATGTGTGTTTCCGGCATCTGTCTTGGAGGATTCACTCGGCAAGTTCCCGCTATTACCCCACCCCCTCGTCTTTTCGTTAAACAACACGATGGTAGGCGTCAAAGAGTTCACTGCTCCACCGAAAGTCATTCTCGTGCCTGAAGATATATATAAGCAAATTAACTCGCTGACAGTTAGCTGCGCCATTCAGCCAAACGTGGAACGCGCTTTGCTGCTCACTTTGAAGCCACTTTATTTCTATCCTCACGTCACCAACTGGAAATACTATTTGGAGTCCTTTCTCAGCACCTTCTACACGACATTGTCAAAAGGTCAAACCTTCCACTACTTTGATGATGTTGCCGCTCAGACAGTTTCCGTACTTGTTGAAGACTCAAACGCTTCCACGGTTATTGTGGTCGATACAGACATAACGTTGGATGTGATCCCCCTAGACGATATAGCGGGCGCCCAACAACTAGAACAAGAAAATGCGTTAGCGAGTCTCGAAAATGTCCCGCTCTTGTCGCATGCTACCAATCTTGAACTCAAGCCGTTTCATATGACACCGGTGCCGCAAATCTTCAAAGTAAGTCCTCGCCTGCGCTCTCGATATATAAGGTTCTCTCTCTCGACGAGCGATGATATATATAATGTGGACATACTCGGAGGTTTAGACAAGTTGCTTACTCTTGAAAACTTCTCTTTCTGCACAATGCTGCAGGATGCACTGGTTAGCGACACCAAGACGTTGCTTATAGACACGCAATCCGATTTGGTTGCAAACCACATCGAGCGCTGCAAAACCAAAACAGAGTGCTGGCTATATATCGTGGTATTTGCGTGGTCTCATGCTACTGCTGTCCATTTAGATGTGGATTATCTCGACACAGACGATACGGCTTCAAGTGAAAGAGTGACAACCGGTCAGGAATGCTCGAATTGTGGGACATTGATCGACCCTGCTAAAATCCAGCTTCATGAGGCCTTTTGCTTAAGAAACAATGTGAGATGTAGTTGCGGCGAGGTTTTCACTAAAGAGATTCCTATTACTCATTGGCATTGCGACAAATGTGATATGCACGGAAACTCGTCAACTCTCAAATACAAGCATAACAAGCTATTTCATGAGCTGGTTTATATCTGTTCCAAATGTTCGCTGACGACAGAGTATTCCAACTTCATCGATTTAGTGCAGCAACATAAGTCCACGGAGTGTGCAGCTAAATTAACGGAATGCATTTTTTGTCATTTAATCGTTCCCCAGGAGGAAGCAACTTATGAAGACAGATTTGCAAATTTAACTCACCACGAGAGCCGATGTGGCAACCGGACAGCAGAGTGCTACCAATGCCGAAAAGTACTTCGCAATAAGGATATGAGCAAGCACTTACAGATGCACACAATCGTCAAAAGAGAACTAAACGCCGAGATCGTCAGAAAATGTTCAAATCAAGTATGCAGCAATATTTTAGCTGATAGTGAAGAAATAGATAATGCTTTGGGGTTGTGCGGGACGTGCTATGGTCCTTTATATCTGACCGTTCTCGACAAAGACAATGCAAAGCTACAAAACCGCCTAGAGAGACGATACGTTCTCCAACTAACGAAAGGATGTGGCAATCATTGGTGTCGCAATCCCGAATGTTCAAATACCCGTGGGAAGAGTGACATTAAAGCAGCATTGACGCGTGCCACAGAAATACTCTTGCCTGCTATTGCGCATCCAAAGTTACCAATTAATAATGGACGGGAAGGCGGCCCGCTTAACAAGCTATGGTTTTGCGTGAGTCAAAGTAATGAGGGCAAACGGCATCTCATAAATCTGCTCGTGATGGAAGGAGAATTCTCGGAGTCCCTTATCTACAAGGCGGTGAGTAAGGAAGGCACAGAAGGGGCGAGACTGTGGTTAGCTGAGAATGCGCGTGATGCGTGAGTGGAATGACCGCGCGCACCTCCGTACATCGGGCTTATCTTATCAATGATATGAACCACAGCTCCTAACCGGTTCAGAATACTCACGATGTTAGCGATTTCGCCCAAAGCTTCTGCTTGCATGAATCGCATAGGACGATTGCTGGCTTATATAGTAGGCCTTTTGCGTTTTTGTTGCCTAAAATTCTATTTTTAGTCCTGGAGTGAAACTCCAGCGTCCTGGGGGCTGAGTGTAAAACATGCAACAGTTTGAATCTTATGCTTTTTTGCATTTTCGCATATGCTCTCCTGACTGCCTTCATCACAGTATGTTTCAATAGATTAATAAAACTATATCATCCATTCGGAGACTGCACCAATGGCATATCCAGCCACTTGAGCAATTTGCCGAGGTGCGAAAGTACGGCATATAAAACAGATCCCCAGTCCCTATTTAACCCCCGTATCGCCACACGATTCCTCCCGACTATATTCTTATTCTTTCTTCGCTTTTGTATTCCCACGGATTTACATAGTGATAATTGAACCTAAGAATAGAAAACTAAGAACACACCTCAACCTAAAGTTGCCAAATCCCCGAAATTATTATTTGAGCTTTTTTTATCTCTGACCTCCTTTCCAAGATATGTTGTTATCTCGCTCTGTGGCTCTCTCTATCTTAGCTTCCATTGGTGCCGTCAATGGTATGCTTATTCCAAGCATTAACGATGTGATCGACGTGTTTCAGAACTCGGAGCTTGAGCGTATTGGTGGCAAGCTCCAAGCCAATGCTGTTGAGACTGCCAAAAACGTGGCTGACAAAGCTCAGGACTTGAAAGAGTCCGTTGGGGAGGTTGTCAAAGAGAATGCTGCCTCAGCTTTGGCTCCATTCATTGAGAACCCTCGTGAAACGATTCCCCACAAGTACATTGTGGTTTATAAAGGTGACGTTTCTTCCGCCCAAGCTAAATTTCATCAAGAAACTGTCAAAGCCAAGCTGAGCGAGGATGTATCTAAGGCTGACCCAGCTGATTCTTACTTCGCGTCCACTCGCGGAATTGATGCGAATGGAGGAATCATTGATCTGTTTGATATTGCGAACACCTTGTCTGGGTTTACTGGCTACTTTTTGGACTCAACCCTTGACTGGATCCGTAGTGATCCTAGTGTCGCTTTTGTGGAGAAAGACTCGATGGTTTATGCCAATGAGTTTGACATCCAAAAGAGCGCTCCTTGGGGCTTGGCCAGACTTTCTCACCGCCAGCCGCTTTCTTTGGGCAACTTCAACCAATATCTTTACGACAATGAAGGCGGTGAAGGCGTAACTGCCTATGTTATTGACACTGGTGTGTTTGTGGACCACGTTCAATTTGAGGGTAGAGCCACTTGGGGTGCTACCGTTCCTTCTGGTGATAGTGACACCGACGGCAATGGTCACGGAACTCATTGCGCGGGCACCATTGCTTCCAAAGACTATGGAGTCGCCAAGAAAGCTGAGGTAGTGGGTATCAAAGTGTTGAGATCCAACGGCTCAGGATCTATGTCCGATGTCGTCAAGGGTGTTGAAGTCGCCGCAAAGTCCCACCAGGAAGCTGTCAAAAAGAACAAGAAGGGTTTCAAAGGCTCTACCGCTAATATGTCTTTAGGTGGTGGTAAATCCCCAGCATTAGACTTAGCAGTTAATGCAGCAGTCAAAGCAGGTATCCACTTTGCTGTGGCTGCAGGTAATGAAAACCAAGATGCTGCCAACACCTCGCCAGCCTCTGCTGAATTGGCCATCACCGTGGGCGCTTCTACTATATCTGATGCCAGAGCATACTTCTCTAACTACGGAAGCACTGTGGACATCTTTGCGCCCGGACTCAACATTCTTAGTACCTATATTGGCTCCGAGACTGCCACTGCGACATTGAGCGGTACATCTATGGCTTCCCCTCATATTTGTGGCTTGTTGTCTTATTTCCTTTCTTTGCAACCAGGTGCTGAGTCTGAGTTCTTTTCTTCTGACAAGGGGATCTCTCCAAGCCAAATGAAGAAGAACTTAGTCAAGTTCGCCACATCTAGCAAGTTGACCGATATTCCTGAGGATGGTACACCCAACCTTTTGGCCTTCAACGGAGCTGGACATAACATTACTGGCTTCTTTGGCACATCAGCATACTCTGATGCAACTACTGTGGAGGTTGACTCAAAGGCAGACGACATTTTCCTTGGCCTCTCCGAGAAGCTTGAGTCGATGTTCAGTGTCGTGGAAAAAGAAACCGACCAGCTTATGCATGAAGTCGAGTCTCTTGTTGCCGGTATCTACAAGAGGGAGTGATTGATTCATTTTCCAGGCTCCTTTGAGTCAACTCTCGTTGAGATTATTCACTCTATTGATTAGAGTATGCCAATTGGCCCAGATTTTAGAAAAGGTAGTTGAGAAAACAGACAATGTAGTTAGTGAGCACGTCCCCCACTTGGGGTGGAGACACATTCTAGACTGAAGGTAAGGTCAAGATCGCCTGCTAAATATGGATGAATGTGGAAGGCGCGCATGATTTCGGTGCCAGTATCCGACGCCACCAATCTCGAACACCTAGCGTTTTCTTGAACTTTAGTGAAATCGGCGAGGACATAGTTTCTGGAGGAGACCATTATACCAAATCACCTTCCAGACTTTCACTAACCATTTGGTACCCTCAAATCTTCGCAACGGGAAACTTTCCGAGAACCGCAGAACCCAAAGGACTCGCTATACGCTCTGACACAACATGTCGACTCCAGCCAAAAGAAGACTCATGCGTGATTTCAAAAGAATGCAGCTGGATGCACCCAGCGGTGTCTCGGCATCTCCTGTACCCGACAATGTCATGTCTTGGAATGCGGTGATTATTGGTCCCAGCGATACGCCGTTCGAAGACGGCACCTTCCGCTTGGGATTGCAATTCGACGAGCAATACCCTAATAAGCCGCCGCTGGTGAAGTTTTTGAGTGAAATGTTTCATCCTAACGTATATGCAAGTGGTGAGTTGTGTCTAGATATCTTGCAGAACAGGTGGTCGCCCACTTATGATGTGTCGAGTATCTTGACGTCAATTCAGTCGCTTCTTAACGACCCAAACATCTCGTCGCCTGCCAATGTGGAAGCGGCTAATCTCTACAAAGAGCACAGATCTCAATACATTAAGCGTGTCCGGGAGACTGTGGAGACCAGCTGGAATGAATACGACGATGAGGATGAGGAGGACGATGAAGAAGAGTAGCGGCCCGGTCCTGGCCACAGAAGATGGATACACCGGTGATGTTTCGTGGCTGACGCTGATGAGTGTCATGTCTGGCGCCAGGTGTGAATAGTAAGCTCCTTATAGAAACATCATGAATCGTAGCCTGCCGTGCTGTAGTGAGCCATCTTGCAGACTTTGCAAATGATTTGAAACTACTAAGGGCGGATTTCTAGAGTCTCGGAAGGTGCTGCGGTGTAGCTCGATTCTATCAGACGGCAGGAACGATAAATCGGCCCCACGCTAACATAGAGTGGTGAGTCAGCGCGGTGGAGAAAAGCGAGTACAGGGCGGGGAATTCTATGGGGGCTGAACTACGGGTGTCTCTTAGCGACCATGCGGTCTGAAGCAGCGTGCTCGAGGAGTTTTATCGTGCTATTTACATCATTTGAGCCAGAGAAAGTACCATTTGCGGCGGTTCTTTTCGGCCTCCGCCTCCTCTAGTCTCTTCCTTTCTGCCTCTTGTTCTCTCTTCCACTTAATATACTGGTCCTCAACCACAACCTCCATGGGGCGGCCGGCTTCGCCTGTGTTCTTGTCTCTGGCTAAGGCGAACAATATGACGAACAACGTGATGTATATAAATGTCTTAGTCAACGGGTCAATCTTCGAAGTGTCAAACTGGGCCTTTCTGACATCTGTTTCGGCAAGATTGACCGGCTTCAATCTGTGAATGGCGTCTTGCGGCTTTGGCATAGCGGTTTGAATCTGAGACGGCAGAGAGAATGGAAGATCCAACGGAGGCTCCGCAGTTTTCCAGTTGCTGAATTTCTCCCGGGCGCCCCAATCACCGTAAGCAATGAAGTACCCCAAACGGCGCTCTTCGGGTGTTAACTTGGTCCACTTCAGGTCATATTTTTCCTGGAGCTCCTGGATAACCTGGCCCTGATGGAGGAGACTCAAATCCACAAACATCCGTGGGTCCTCGTAGATGTATTTGGTATCTATGGGCTGGTCTGCCTCCTCGCTGGAGGATGTGAAGAGCGACCTCATGTCTTTCAAAGACCGTAATGCCAATTTAGCGCTCTCTACCCTGGCCTCTTCGGGCGAGAGTTTTCGCCCGTTGACAGTGGGGGGAGCATCCTGAGCCGGATTTCCATTCCGAGACTGGAGCCTAAAAGCCGCCACTGAAAAGCAGCATGTGTTCCTCGGACTCGTCTTAAAGACTGCTTTACTTCGAATGCCTATCATGTGATGGGTGATGATGTGAGTGAGCACGATATTCGCGCTCTCTTGGATGGTGGAGATTTGTGATGCCTTCACTACACGATATTCTTATGCGAAACAAAGTGAGACTCCGCTATTCAGAGCCTATTCAGAGCGGAGCTTTGTGATGTGCTTGTGGTTTCTATGAAAGCTTGATCGACAATAAAGAGATGCTTGGTTGGGTATACCTTCTTTGGTTTCGTTTTGCTTGACGCAGTCAAGTACATGCTTTTCAACAGAAGTACACATCCTCTTGAACCACCTTTGTTCAAACCACCCTGTTCATGAATCTCCCTATGGCAATCATGGGGGCACATACGGCTCTCACTGCCATGCATAAGGCGTCAATCAAAAGAGACACCTCGTAGAGAATCCAGACGAAAATTATTAGCTCTAACACAACCACCGTAGACTGAAGACCGGGTATGTGCTCTGCTATAATATCAATAGGGGAAAAGATCAACTTCATAACCCGCACACTCTTGATTAGTTGGTTAATGTGTGATACCACTTGGATAGGCGAACTCTTGTGTCGGCTTTCTTCTAGAACTGATGGGCTCTGGATGTAGGGCTCCAACGCACCCGTTTCTCGGTTGAAATAAAGATCTTCAGCTGTCCCATCGTCGTTTTCAATCTCGACCTCACACACAGAGGCATTTTCAAGGTGGAGGGCTTTCGATACATCACGGTTGCGACTCTTGAATCCCCAGCTTTCACCTTTGGAGTGCAAAGAAGCAGGCTTATTCCACCCTTGAAGAATTTTATGTCTTAGCTTTCGTGATCTTTCTTTCTCAACATCGGATTCCTTTTCGTCAGTAATCTCTTCGATCTTCTGACTCCCGGATTCTCCTTCAACAGGTGCGTACACAACCCACGAGAGAATGTTACTCCAAAAAGGATTGAAGCTTGTCGATTGAACCACGTCACTGCAGCCTGCTCTGGAGTGGGAGTTGCAGCGGTCCTCTTGTTTCCTAAGGTCTCTAACTTCACGCTCTTTCTTGTAGTGATCAAAATAGTTGGTCTCTAGCGATCGCTTAGCTTCACGCCATTTTCTCTTCATTTGCTTGTGAATTGTTGGGCTGGTGAAGCTTGCAGCTCCAGGTTGTTCCGCCATCCATGCTTCTAGTTCTTCATCGGTAGAATCCTCATCTTCAATAGCATGATCTAAGAACACTTCTTGATTCTCTCTTTGCTCGGATTTCAGCATTTTCCCCCGAAGTCTGGAGAGTAAATTTGCACTGTCCTTTTTGCATTTGCGTTCATTAAAATTCTCCGACCGCTTTGCAGGGCCTTCACCAGCAGCTTCCAAGGGATCGGGGCTGCTTGGATTCTTAATTTTCAGCTTCTTTTTTGCCGAGCCAGACCTACCGTCTTTTTGCATTTCTGTGTAATAGTCATAATTCACATACCCATCACGAGCTATCTTGCGGTGAACATTGCGATAAAGTCGCCTGTGAGGACTCCCGAATTTATGGTTTTTTTCCAAATCCTCCTTGTCCTGGAAGACGACATCCATGGGATTCAAACGAGGCGTCTCATTGTCATCAAATACCCTTTGGAAAGTTTTATGTGTATACAGAGCCGGCTGTGTATTTACTGCCTCGTTTTGTTTCCGTTTCTGGTCGATGTAATAGCCTTCATACTCCTTCGGCAGCGACGGTTCACGAAGCTTGTGAGGCTGGGGGTTAAAGTAGTTGGCCATAAAACTCTCTCGGCTCATAGCACCACCACGCAAGCCTGAATTTTCCGCAGCGAGCTGTTGTAGCGCTGATCTGTATTCAATATTGCCCCAGTCTTGTTTTGTAAGGTTATGTAACTGCGAAGGGGTCATTTGCTCACTTAAGTCATCGTGGCTCGTGAACTCGTGTATGGATTCTGGGCCTTCGTTCGCTGTAACTTTGGGCTGAGATGAAACTCTTTGGGAATCCCTATGTAACTTTTTGGAGGCAAGAGGATCTCTTCTTTCGCTCGGCTGTCTCTTGGCATGATTGTTCTGAAGGTAATCAGATGTGTAGTAGGCAGTGCGAGTGACGTTCATTGTGAAGAGTTGTATCAGGCTTCACTTTGGGTGAGTAGATCTGTGAGATGAGCAGTTGCGATATGGCGCTTCGCCTAGGGATGGGATCAGGAGGTGCCCTTTTGGGGCATTTCGGTTCTGGTGGCTGGCTGCGAGCCTGTACAGGCGGATGCGGCACCCGTGGTTGAATACCAGCCACCGCATGCGTACAGGACAACTGGTCTAGAGGCCACTGTAGAGACCACTAGTCTTATGAAAGCTGTGACCGACATTTTCGTGTAGCAAAGCAAACGACGCGTGCTGAGTGGAGAAGGAAATGTTGCTAATGCTAAATTCACCTACCTTGTCATATGGGAAGGGCCCACAAGAGCGTGAACGCAAGCATCAGAAAGGATACTATTACTGACGCCCCATCGCTATTCTTGTTCGGTGGCGAGGCGGTCTCCGAAGTGATGGGGCTTTGTTCTCCTGCTTATGGTATGCCATAGCCCATTTCAGGGAGCATGGCCCAAACTCCTTTCGTCAGTGGGCATTGCATACGCATCCACAGCAGCTCTTTTACGAAGAATCAGAATTCGAATCTAAAAATGTTCTCTCTACAGCCCTCTGTCGCTATTTACAACATTCTCATGTCGGCATTTTTGTCCATTTTCAGACGCCTAGAGTCTTCTCATATTTGTAAGAACCAAGAACGTGCGCACTTGCTTAGTTACTCACACCATGAACTTCAGCAGGCCTCTACATCAGGCGACCCTACAGTGCTCAAAGACCAACCATGCAGCAGAGTTTCTCTCTCTCATAAGCAAAGATCATATTACCCATCATGTCAATGACTTAGGGGCGTTTCCTTCGTTTTCTAGCATCTTGACCCCACAGCACTTCTACCAGAACGAGGTTTTACTCACGTACTCTAAGAAACAGCCGCATCCCGTATCCTTACGGCAGTTGGCGGGTTACGGCAAAAGGCTCAATAAGCAGAAGATCTTGGCATCGGCCAATTTCGTTCGTTTGGAGTTGCCTATTCGGTTGGCCATGAGAATCAGGGACTTGCAGACTTTGCCTTTTGGGGTCGTGAACAATTTTCACTTGGCACAAATCTACCAGTCTTACTATCATTCCTTCAATGCTTTCCGTAAGATCCCTCCGATTCATTCGTTAGCGGAGAACGACGAATTCTGTAACACTGTGAGCACATTGTTGGACCAGCACGTGTTCAACTTGTCCCACTTGATGATGGGTGCATTGGAACTGAGTATCTCGGAAAATCTTCCTCAGGAAGAGTTGGATAGCTTCATGAGTTCCATGCTTCGATCCCGAATTAGTCGCAGAGTCATTGTCGAGGAGCATTTGTCTTTGACGGAGATATACAAGACGCACCCCGACCAGGAGAATCCGCCCGACTACATCGGAGAGATTTTTCACAGCTGTAACGCTCAAGAGGAATTCCAGAAAGTAGGCGACTTGGTGGCAGATTCTTTGGCAGACTATTTCCCAAGCAAGGAGAATATGCCTGATTTGATTGTGGATGGCGATATCCTGGCTACGTTCCCTTTCATGATTCCTCACTTGCATTACCTTTTTGGAGAGATACTAAGGAACTCTTTCGAGGCTACTATCAAGACTCATGGCGGTGAGAAAAAAAAGTTACCTCCGATAAAGATTACAATCATAGACTCCAAAAAGCATGTCGTGTTCAGGATATCCGACGAGGGTGGTGGAATGAATCACAATGACTTGAAGTCAATTTGGTCGTTCGGAAAAAGTCCCACTTTGGCTAAAGCCTCGTTAGCCAATTTTCACCAAATTCCGGACCTTCAAATGTACTCCAACTTGCAAGTCACTCCTGCCGGGTCATCGATTGTGGAGAGCCAGAATGGGTTGGGCCAAACATCTGTTGCGGACATCAACCAAGTATCCACGAAGGCGAAGAAGTCCACCCTAGAGAAATTGATCACTAGGCCTCACAAATACAAGTTGGGCTTAGGATTGCCAATGTGCAAAGTTTACGCAGACTACTGGAACGGCGATTTGACAATGAACAGCTTGGAAGGATATGGTAGTGACACATGCTTGACGTTGAACAAGCTTGGCTTCCACACCAATGTCATCCAGCTAGATAGGGCTTAGTACGCATTCCACGATACCTCGTAGTACTTAAAATTGATACATAACAAATACCACACTTCCCATAGACTTACACCCGGGGCAATAGCCAGCACTAAGTAAATTAGCTGAGTACAGCCTAATATTATCGTCCGCTAACGCTTTCATCGCATGCTCGGAGGCGCTCTGGCCATACCGCGCGACCATTGTGCATCAGCTACATTAACCCTGCAAATACCAAACGTTGCCGATAAACACCATCTGGTATGTCGGATTCCTCGTCAACGCCCCAAGACGTGAAGAGTCAAACCGCGGCTTCCCTAGATGAGCGGGGGCCAAGCAATCTGGCTTTTAACTATGTATTGAATAGCCTCCCAAATGGTCTAACTGGTCAAGTAACACCAACGCCTGCAAGCGAGATTATCGAGCTCATCGACGACGATTCGCCTGGGCCTGGGGCACTAAGTCGATCCTCTGGAACGAACCCAGTATCTAGTGTTGCTGAACATAGCTCAGGAGCTACTGTCAACCCCAAGCTAAAAACGATATCTACGTCACCAACCACGTCTCTGGTGAACCCTACGTCTTTGGTTCAAAGTGAGTTTGTCAAGCAATTCCAGACTAGTTTCCAAGTACCGGTTTCCGAACCCAAGCCCAAGAAGCAAAGCAAGTTGGCACCTAAGCAGAGTCTGTTCAACCGAACATCAATCAGCTCTCTTATAAATACGGAAGAAACCATGCAGGCCTCTGCCACCAAACAGCAAGAGAAGAAGCGGAAAACCACTGCCAAGAGCGATGCAGCTACTAAAAAAGCAAAGGCTGATCCCAAGAAGGAATTGGTGGCAGCAGCAGTATCCGCGGTTGAGAAGTCGAGCGAAGACAGTCCCGTCACAGCTGCCCCAACACAGGAGGCACCCAAAAAAGAAAAGAAAGCTGTCAAAAAGAAGACACCTGAGGTGGCCACTCTAAAAGAAAAATTGCCAATCAATCCAATTGTCACAACAAACAAACAGAAGCTGCCAGCAGGCCCCTTAAGCCTCCCGAACCCAACTCTTTTAGATGTGCCAGATGCTGGCAACTCCAGTATAGGAGATGACAAGGATGGTAACGAAGGCATGCCTGTTATATTTTTGGACGTGCCTCTATTAGATCCCAGCAACCCGAAGCCGGGCCAAGCAGAAGTCGTTATTAACGTTCTCAAACTCGCTGAGGACAAATACGGCTGGAATGCCATTCATCCTGACGCAAGGTCTGCCATCGAGATAATGGATGACATCTTAGATGACGATGATGATGGTGACGATGATGATGATGACGACCTCCAAATTATAGAAGACAAACAAAAGAAAGACACGAAAGAAAGCGATAACAAGCGCAGTGAAAATAGTGAGGATTCCAAGAGCCGAAAATTGAGAGCTCAGCAGACTAAGATAAACAGAAAAGTTGGTAAGTATGATTATGAGGATCCGTTTATCGATGATGCAGAATTGCAATGGGAGGAAGAAATCACAACTACGAAAGAGGGCTTTTTTGTTTACTGGGGTCCCTTAGTCGATGAGAGATCTGGAAGCTCGACCAAAAAGGGCCACGGTAAACCTAAGAAATGATAACGAAACGAAAACTTCACTGCTATAATGATACTATGTTTTTTACACTCCAAACTCTAAAGTTGCGAGCAAGATTCAATCTTTATTGTTCATCGTGGAGCCTCGATAAGGCAATGGACAAAATGTTCATCGCATTCAAAATATGCGCCTTCGAATTATCACCTTTATGCCTCTGTTCAATGTTGTCAATATTTTTTCGCGTCATAGTGCTTACGAGGGCACATTGTTCGTCTGACACCAAACCTGAACGTTTCAAGGCAACGAGTAAGTTTAGATAAGACACTAAGGTAGTTATTGTCACAAGATTGACCGTTGGCTCTCCGTCCTCGCAAATGAATGTCTGCTCAATGCACTCATAGATAAGTCCCATGACATCCTTAGTTCTTCGTGCATTCAAGTCAATAAACTTAGTGTCTTTGGGTGCCTCGCGCTTTGGCAATGGCGGGACCTGGGATTTTGTAGAGCTTGCCATATTTAATGATTCAAAATCATCACTTATGTTCAGCGCAATCCTGTCATTCACTAGCAAAGCTTTTAAGGTACCGGCTAAAGCAGCTTTTGCATTCTCGTAGGGGCAATCCTTTAAAGAGTTTATGAGAAAGTAGTATGCTGAGTCCTCTGGTGCTGATGACAAAAAGCGAGTTAAAAGAGTGAGTGTAGCGTATCTCATCTGAGTATTAATAGGGTTAGACACTATCACAAACAACAAGGATTTCAAGAAGGTCTGTAAAATGATATTTGGCACTCGAGAAAGCTCCAAGTCCAAGGCATTTGGCACTTTCGAAATCCGCTGTATAACGCACCAGCACCAAAATACAGCCACGTCATGGAGACCAAGGTGGCATAGAGACGGATGAACAAGGCCCGGGATAACAAGTCTGAGAGTAACGGACAACACTTCCTGCAAGGAAAACGTAAATTTGGCTCCGAAAGTTGGATCCAAACCATTCCTAGAAACCTCGTAAGTAAACACACACAAGAACCCTGCCAAAGAGTCCTTGACCTGTCGAAGATCTTTATCAACAATAGAATTTATGAAGGTCGCTTGATAGTCCACAACAAGTCGTTCGAATAGATTTTCTGAAAAGGTATCACTATCTTCCACATTTGCATACACAAGATCCAGTGAGGACTTCACGATACACTCGAAGGTATCTTCTAACAGAATGTCAAGCGACGTGAGCAAACTATAGTATCTTTCTAGCACGGGCACATGTAGACTGTATGATGGGGATTTGATGCGGGAACTAGGCGATTGCATGTTTTCAAAGTATGCCACGCAAAATCCAAACAGCTGTTTTGTCAAGAGCACAGAGATTGAGTAGGACACAAAGGCGGTTAGTAGTTTCCTTTGTAGAAACTCTTCATCTTTGGTAATTTCCACAATCTCTTCAGAGGTAGGGTTTGTGTCTTCTGGCGGCGAAAGCGGCATGTAATTTCGGGCTAAGGTGTAAACACGCTTCAAGATAAATTCCATGTGCGTATCATCTTGAGCTGGGTTGAGATACAAGGCGTTTATGAAGCTGGATATGATCATGGACAAAAATCGAGACGGGTATAGCGTCCGGATTTGGCGAAAACAGCCATTTATGAGCTCAAATATGCAGTGAAGTTTAACTTCGTAGAATCTCATGGCAATTTCCGTGTTATCAGACGAGTCAGAAGCCCTAGTGGAACTTAACAATTCATTCGCCTTCAAGAAAAGTTCTTTAGGATTGCCATCCCGTACAAGAACGGCGAAAATTTCAAAAAGCTTTGCAATACAGGGCATTTCTCTTAGACGCGTTTCAAAGGTGAAGCTGGAATCAACGAATGGAATCAAAAGCGCGGGGAGGTCCCAGCCAATCTCGTAAACCAAATCTTTCTCACCATCCAACGTATCCAATAGCTGTTGGAGTAAGCGTTCCCTTTCCTCAATGGAGTACTTGGAGGGATCAGAGAGATGAATATCCAAGAGAGTAGAGTAAGACAAATAGTCGTCCAATTGCTTAGCCTCTACGGCAGCATCCTTCAACAGTGCAAGAATAGACTCAAATTCGACCGTTTCCAAGGTCTCATTGCTCGAAACCAGAGATGCGTCGGTGATCGATTGGGACATGATGATAAGATTCTCATGGTACATGAGAAGTTGCGCTTATGCTCACGCCTGTGTGCAGGCATCACCGGGGAGAATTAATACTCTTCAGAACTGAGCTTGTTTAGTCTCTTTCACAGATGACACGGGATTACATTTGCCAGTGCCCCGAACGGCTTTTGTTTTGGCTCTTCGTAATCCAAAGTTTCACTTTGTGAAGTCTGGATATGTCTGCGGGGCGCATCCGGGGAAATCAGGCCTCACTACCACTGGCCAACATACCGGCAACGGAACAGGTGAATTCTTTGTTCAAATAATTGATTGGGGCGGTTTTTTAGCTGCTGAAGGTTGCAAAAATGCTCTTAAATTTCCAAAGCACTCGACTCATAGATGAAAGTGGGTTCCAAAAGTTCACGACTTTGCTGTGATAAGCCTGTCTACAGAGAAATACAGAAAAATGAAGCCGCACCTAATAACGGACTGACAGGAATAATATACATTCAATGTCACTTCTTGTTTCGGACCCTGAGTCATCGACGCCATCCCCCTCGACGTCCCAACATTCTTCCCCAGGCGTTACTCGTCAAATCCTTGGGCACCCGGCAAAGCTGCAGCTGACACCAGTACAGCCACCAAACCTACCTCAGTCCCCTACGCAAGTTGCGGACGACTTCAAATCATTCGGCGCCAGTATCGAGCCGCTTGGTGTAGGGTTATCTCGTAATGCTGATCTGCCACAAGACGGCACTTGGAAGTCCCGACAACGACAGGAGAAAGTGCCCATCCGTTTGCAAGCCATTGGGTCTACAGCAGCGATTCAGCCCTCAAGTTTCAGCGTCGCAGGAAGTCAAACCATAGCATCGATTGGGAAGTACATCATGAAGAAACTACGCTTGAAGACCATCCACATATACGTGCTGAACTCCTTTGAGCCCACACTTCAAGAGTCGCTACAAGATTTGTACGAGAGCTTCAAGACCAATAATGTCCTTAATTTGAGCTACTGCGAAAGCATAGCGTTTGGATGATTACGACAGTAGTTTTTTTTTTGAAAAATCTTGTATAATACATAATTGCATTCCAAAGCGCACCCCGAATGCAGATTGCATTGGGGAATACGCCTTGATCAGCGCGAAAGCGGACAAAACGGAGTGACATTATCACATGAAGGTATCAAAAAGGCGCAAGTTTAGTAGAAGATAAACTCGGCGCTACCAGAGCTGATGGTAAAGGTGCAACCGTCAGAGCCATCACCCCCCTCATAAGATCCATCAATGTAGGAACAAGTACCAACAGTACTAGAGCCGTCGGTACCCTGAATCTTGATGTTGTAGTTAGGAGCTTCCTTGTTGTTAGGGTTTGGAATCAAAGACAAGTAAGTGTTACCTCCAGTGTAGCCAGCACCAAGAACAACTGGAGCCCAGTTACCAACACCAGAGGAGGAGTCACCCCAGATACAGCCATCCTCGACAGAAACACCGGCATTGTTAACGTAATATTGGGTGGAGGTCTTACCGCTTTTCCAGGTGAAGTAATTGTCAGAGTCCACAACAGAAGCTGGGACTGAAGATTGAGCCTGCAACAAGGTTGGTACGTTCATATTTTCGGAACCTGGGTAGTCGGTTCTGCAAATAGAGACATCCTCATCAAGCTTGGAGACAAAAGAAGCAGTTTGCTTGCCCCAAGAGCACAAGTAGTCCTCATCAGTATTAGATCTGTACAACTTACCACTCTTGCAAATCAAACCTCCGACAGAGATACCAGAGGATGGCTGGTCCGATGGCCACTGGGTCTTAGACATACCAGCTTGACAAGCGTAGGAACAGTAAAAACCGTCGGAACAGGTCTCAGAGGTCTCACCGTCCAAGTTCATGATGGAGGTGAAACCTCCGTTCAAGTTGCTGATCCAAGTAACACCGACAACACCCTGGCCAGTTGGCAAGCTGTCACAGTCGTGCACACCATCCTCGAAAGCAACGGTGGGGTCAGCAAAGGCATCAAGATCACCGAGAAAACCTCCTGTACTGGAAGAAGAAGAGGAGGAGGCAGCAGCACTAGAGGAGGAGGCGGAACCGGAGGCAGAATCCTTCTTCTCAAGAGAAGAGCTTGCGTCAGCTTCAACGGTGACCGTCACGGCCCTCTTGTGCTCGTGGTGGTGGTGGAGACGGGAAGGAGCGGCGGCAACAATGGCCAAAACGCTGGACAAGACGATGGAGGCCTTCATAGCTAACGTTCAAATAGGGTATAAGGAAAGACAATAGTTGGGATACTAGAAGACACGGGGTTTCTAAGAAACAAGAATACGATGAACGATTTGTTTGGAAAGAACAGAGAAAAAAGAAAAAATCCAGGGTCGACGGAACTGTCTGTCCATAAAAAGGAATGAAAACAATGGTCGTCTGCGATGCAGGTGAAAAAAAAATTATATGTGGGCGAAAAAGAAAAAAAAAACATAACGGAGCAGCCTCAAATGAGAGCGGCGTATACGACCGCTCCGGGTCTAGACCTCTGCGAAGTAGATCTCAATTTGAACTCTTTTTGACTGAAAAAATGCGATATGTTTCATGTATGCACACCAGACGTATGCATGGCATGCAGACAGACGGAATTTGTTGTGAGTTCACCAGCACTGTGCACTACCGCGGCGACGCTTGTGGTCATCGACTGGTGTGTCAATTCCGTCAGGACACCATCAAGTTAAACGAAACGGTAATAACGGGCAAGTCTAGCTTGGTACCTAAACAGACTTGAGCCACAGGGCTGGCGATGCTTTAAAAGCGGGCAATCCCCCTCAAAGTCCCTTTTGTTGGAGTTTATTATTCAACTGGTAGAGGGCACTCTCAGCACATAGGGGTAAGGCAATAAGATTGCTACATATTCAGGTCCCTCACTACTACAACATACACTCGCCTTTTGCAATGACCCTAGCTTGCTACATACATTGTTCTGAATGTGTATTTGAAGCGTTGCTAATGAGCGCACATTACACAGTGCTTGGTTCGCATTGTTTATGTTTCTTCCCGATGGGTTAAAAAAACACAGGAGATACATATACTGCGGTGATAGCCTTTACGCCCACAATTGCTTCACAAAGACTCTGTTGCCCCACTCTTCATGCTAACTAACATAGAAGTAAGCTAGTATACAGCCATGGGTCATGTATACTGTTGTTTACGTTGAACCTCATAAGTCAGGACGCATTCCGTGTACAGTACCCCAGTACCTCCCGCGTAAGTGGACTATCCCGCAGTTCTGTTGTCATGGTGTCATTGTGGGAGGTTTCATTATGCTTCCATAACCGCTAGAAGCGTTTTCAAAATTCTGCGTTTGCCTTTTTGGTCGTAATCGCGTGCAGCCGCCAAGCGGGTGTTCGCTGTACGGGGTCTAAGTCGACATGGCAACTGGTCACGGGAAGAGGGGAGAGGAGTTATTCAGCAAGTGGAAATTTTGCATCGTACAGTGACGGATCGTTTAAGTATGACAGAGAGGGAGTGGCCAAAAGCAGCTAATAGAATGTATTATGGATGGGCGAAGTTGGCGTGCATTCCCTGCTAGACTTCCGAAATGTAGAAATGGATATGTGATATCTAGAACTCTATGATTTCGTTATAAGTCATGCTCCTTATTCATCCATATTGCAGTCACAGACAATTGATTCAGGGGGACTCCTTGCTTAACTCCTTGGAGCAGTTATCTTTCCCCTTAATATTCAACCATTGATGCTCGCCTTACGACGACTCGGCCTGCAGAGCCTGCATTTGAACTGTTTGCAGCGTACACTGGGGAGAATATTTCGAATCGTAACTTTGATAACAGCTACGAAGCGTCCTGGAAGTAAATCCCACCTGTCACAAAAATTCAAGAGAGCCAATTCGACTACAGAGTGTTGTGATTAGGAGCAGATAGAATTTTAATGTGGACAAGAGGTATTTAGCAGGTGCGTCAAGCCAAGGCCTAGACCTCGTGGTCGCATTTGATCACTGGGTGTGCGCGCACCAAATTCTACAAAGTGTCAGGGAGTGTTGCACTATATCACAATTGATAATAGTGTTTACAGCTTCAGGGAGACAGGGAGACACGGATCCATTGGAGCCGAAATTACTTTACCGCTTGCTGGAATCTCTATTTTCCCCGTCTAATTATTGAAAAGATATTATAGTGCTGCATATAACTTTGCACCGCCATGCACCACAATGTGCATTAATTACTCGCATCGATCAAATGCATGTCTATAAAGTTGGGCATCAACGCACATCACCTGTGCGTTGCTTCATCAATCTTGCCGGCCTGCGCATATTGTGCTTGAGGACTTCTTAATCTTGCAGACGAATGCATGAGTTCAAACTGTTCCTTCATCTTCAATTCCGAGATTGAACCATGGGTGCTCGAGCGCCTCTGTAGCGGTGATTCGATCATTTGGATTGATCACGAACAACTTCCGAAGCAAATCGATGAAAAACCACCAAAAAGTAAAGTTCCCAAAATTAATCAAGTGCTGATTGTTTTGGTAGTTGGCGCTGAGAGAGAGATCAAAGTTCATGTCGAGCCCGATCCGCTCGCTTACGAAGAGGTCGATTCTCTTGAGTTGCCCAACACTTCTAACATACTTATCAGGCGTAGAAGCAGTTGGGAATTTGAGCCTAAGCAGTCCATCATCAGGATAATCACTCATGATAGTTTGGGCGTCGTCACTCTCGAACTGTTCATCTTGAATCATATTTTCATTGTAATCGTTGGTGAAAAAATTTAGGCCACACTCGTTTTCTTTCTCCTTTGATGCCTTCACCATTTCTTTATCGATAGGCTCTCCCACGATTTTTTCGATCATTGCGAGATGCTCAAGATTGTCGTGCGTTCTAAAAACAGGCTCTCCGATAACCATTTCTACTAAGATGCATGCCACAGACCACATATCACATGGAAAGGACCAACCAACGCCCAAAACAATCTCGGGAGCCCGATAATGCCTTGTACAAACAATCGAAGAATGATACTCGTCGTCAAATATAGCGGAACCAAAATCGATTATTTGAATAAGCGGATTGTTCAAGATTCGCAGAAATTTAGGCCTCTTTTCCGTCCGTGGCTTGTCACTGCCAAGATTGAGTTTCATGAAGCTTGTCATGATCGTGCTGCTTCGGATCTGTTTCCTCTGATACGAATCGTCGTGAAGTAAAATATTCTCAGGCTTAAGGTCTGTGTGAATTAGATTCAAGTCGTGAAAGTAAGTGACAGAACGTATAAGTTGCTTCGAAATGGCTTGTATATGCGAGCCAGGATAGGGTATAAATTTGTTATTCTCCAAGAAGTCGTATAGAGAAATTCGAAGAAGGTCCGTGACAATGCAAATGTGTCCCCTATAATCTAGACATTCCCGCAAGTGGATACAATGATTTCTGTTTTCATTGTCGAACTTTTTTAGAGTTGTCAAGACTCGGAGCTCAATTTTTGACGCATCTCTGTATTTTTGAATATTCTTGATGATTTTGATGGCCACAGTTTCTCTATTGATTTTATCATAGCACGCAACAACTTTACCAAAAGTTCCCTGTCCGAGTAATTTCTTTATAACAAACCTGTTTGCGAATACATCGTCTATCTTTATGATATAGTGGCCATCTTCATCATCACAAGGAGGTAGATTCAATTTGTGCGGCACCACAAGCGTCTTGATGTTTCCCACCTTTCGCTGCTGTATCACATAATCGGAGGGTAGCCTCTCGTAGAAACATTTTGCATGAGGCAATTGGGGCAAAGAGTTTGTGCGCTGCTTTTTTGGACCGGTTGGGAAGCTAGGAGGGCCTGCCTCCACGGCATTCTCGTTGTTGACATTAAACATGTTGTATGCTTCCCAAACATCCTTATCCAAAAAGAGAAAAGAGTCTGAGTTGTTTCTCTTTTGTCTTGACCTAGAGAAATTCGACTTTATTTTCCGTTCCTCTAAGAAAATTACATCACTGCCGTCGTCATCAAAAATGTCGTCTATCTCACCGTACATGTCCTCATCTTCATTGTACAGCTCTTCCACCAATGCAGATTCAGACTGGTGATACAGATTACTGGTTGAATTGAGGTTGAATTGAAAATCAGGAGATCTTTTGAAGCTCGCGTTGCTCTTGGCAACCTCTGCAAAGGCATTGTTCGGCTCGTTCAAGGAGTTACCGTCGCTGTTACTCGCTTTAGATTTCTCGAAGTTTCCGCTGAAGCCCCTTGGCCTCTTTCTATTGGAAATTAAGGACATCGTGGGGGTGATTTGTTTGTGGGCCCTTATTTCAGCAAAATACAGATATATAAGCGGGGTATTGAAGCAAAATGTACTGAAGACGATACTTTTGATTGGGTCAGATTGAGTTAACTTCTCTCAGCAAGACATGGACAAGAAGACAATGGAGCCCAAAGAAGAATTGAACAGATATGAAAAGCCACCGATAAGTGCTAAGAACACAGGAACCAAAAAGGCGCAGTGCTTGAAGAATTAAACGAATTTGTGGGCACAGGAATTGAAATGATATTTGCAGAAGCACTCGGGAGACTTTTTCGGTTCCGGGAGTTGACAGGCTTGTGTTAGTCGGATTGTGTCTGGTCTGTCGAGATAAGGTGGAGGTGAGGTCAGGGGCCCGGGCGTGCGCGGCACACAACTAGATAATTTGCTGCGCGTAATTAATGTGCTTCGCAATTAAGTTAACCCATTCCGGGGAAGGGGGCCGTCGGGGAGCCAATCGCACAGAAAAGATTGCCTGATATTGGCAATTCACAGCACACAAAGCTGAAGTGGTCTCTCCAGAACACAAGTAGCTGTCATACATAGCAGGTAACCCACTGCCGAAGTTTCCCTCTATTGGTCATAGCCGCAGCCTTAAGAGCCGCTCCTTGAAGCATGTGTTCTTTGACGTCGCGAAGATATTTGCGCGAGTGGCTGCACCTTCTAATTCCTGATCACTCGGTATTCGCTAACCTATCATCCAATACAGGAGCTACTGGAAACATTGGGTGATCTCCAAGCAATTTGGCAAGGCAAAGAGTACCTCACAGGCCTCGACTATAGCACCTCAGGCTTTGACTGTAGTACCTCTACTGCGCATCGGTTGTCGATACTGAGTGGTCATTGTAGGATTGTCACTTGAGTCTTCTTCACTATTCTTGTCTCCTTCATTCGAGCTTCGTGATTTCGCTTTTCTCACTCAAATTATGACAGCCTGCTCTCTTTATTCGTACCGTTTAACGCTAGCCCATGTCTTTTATTAACAGCACAACTAGTTCTACAATTCTGCTTTGATACCAGGTTTTGCCACGCATTCTTGACCACGTGGCGTATAAGCCTAGTGGGGAGATCATGCTCATCTGCCGTTTCGGTATTAATGTGGATCCTCAGAAAATGGCTCTCAATAAGACGCCAATTGTAGCGAAGACACCGAGGTGAACGCCAAATGCGGCCTCACGGCTGCCCATCAATGGTACCGGTCAAAGACGCAGTCCATCATATTGGATACCAAGAAACCTTGAAAATGTGGGCCGGCGTGCTGTATCAGCCACGTGATGATAAAAAGAGCCAACGCCGATGAACGCATGACCTTTGTGCAGGGGGAAATTCTATCCTGTACAAAAGCAATCATTTCCCCATGCTTCCTTCCACCAAACCTGGTGTTCTACATTTCAGAATGCATGTACAGATGGGCCGCTGCTCGCAGCCTGTAGGCGGACTATATGATGCCACCACTGCAGCCTAGAGGGAGTCCAATGAAATTGTTGCACTGATTATGCATCCTTACAGCTGTGACGACTCGAGGCAAACGGGAAGGCATTCTGGGGTTGGACTAATAGCAATGACAAAAGACTTCGCGAGTCACAAAAGTCTTCGCGAGTCACCAAAGTCTTCATGTACAAAGCATCATCATCGTACGTTTTATGGGTTTCATTGTTCTCTAAAGCCCTATTCCATAGGCTTGACAGTCTCGCGATTCCGTATTCTAGAATCTACTCTATTGTCCCCTTCAGTGGAAAGCCCGCCGTGTCTGTATTCGACGCGATTTGCAACCCTTGCGAAACTCAAGATCGAGCTAACAGTTCAGTGGTCGTAGTTTCGGCGCAAGCCTACGCTCCGTCTCAGCTGCAGACCAAAATATCCACAGTGACTGGTGCATACAGTACGCATGTCCAGCGTATCCGCAAAAACTGCGGAAGTCCGGATATCGAAATGCAGCACGTGACTTGAAGCCCCCTCACCGACAAGTTACCCTCGATGATTGAACACAAGAGTTGAAATAGGCGGACCACGCTTGAATAAAATTGTTTTGACTGAGCAGTTTGCGGTATTGGTTCAGAGCCGGCTAGACGGCTTTGTTGGCAACTGAGTTTGCACTACTAGTGCTTTGAATATTGGCGTTCGTCGCTGAGCACGCGGGCCCGCAATCTGCGGGTCCACGAAGCTGCGCATGCGAGGTGTCGCACCCTGGTCCAATGTATACGTATTTTGCTCGTTTCTTTTGTCGCGCTGGTCGCTATCCTCCAAGATTACGAGAAATGCCGGCTTGCCCATGCCACAGGGGTGCTGGAAGCGTGCAAATTACTTGCCACTTCAATTTGTGTTGGGTATCATGAAACGAGCTAGTGCTTTTTGAAAAGTTGTCTTCTATTATTCATTTGATAAAGTGAAAATTACCCGGCGGCAAACCGTGCTGCAGACTTGCGCAATGACTACTGCATCTGCGAAAATTCAAACGCCCGGCTGCAGCGGGGGTAGTGGACCGACATTCCATGGTTCGCATGAAAATGATTTGGCTTGCGGCAAGTCACCCCGGAATTCAAAAACAGCTACTTTTGTAAACACGCTATAATAGATCAGTGACGAATAAAAGCATTCGCCAAACCCAACAGCCCGAAGAAAATATTCCGAGTGTGTTTTGAGTATGGGAAAGTTTTATGCCTCCGTCTCGTGTTCAGCACAAATGATCAGGTGACGCTTTGGAGCTGTGCTACAATATGTGGACCAGGTCAGCAAGGCGCGTGCGCGAGACGTAGCGCAGGCTGCATCTATTCGCAGAGGCGGACCACCGAAATTTGTTCTCTATGCCTGTGCACGGAGCGACAGCTATGACCAGACTTGCACACAAGCAATGTGCTGCGTCTGTGCGCTTTTTCTTTTAAAAATTGGGCCCGCTTATCCTATAATCCCGGTCTTGCAATAGATATAACCTCATGGAAATCCGCCGCGTTCCGGATTTTATTGATTGTAAGGTCTTGCTTTTTCTGCAAGTCTTTCGTCACCCACATAACCCAGCCCTACTTTATAGCTCCACCTGCGCTGATTTCATATCAGCTAGTTCGGTACTGTGTTTCTTTGATTTCCCCTTATAATCTACAACAAGCATCGTCTTCCAAATTATCAGCGAGTCTAGCGTGCCCGCTGTCAATAATTGTTTTATCCCGGGTCTTACTTTAATGATTACTATAACCCTTCCTCCATGACCACAATGTCCAATATAAATCCCCCGGCAAAAGCAGCTTCCACTAACAGCGCTGACGGCCCAGACACCCTGACCCGATTTGCTGATGGAGTTGAGAAGCATAAGTATAGAGAAAAGTTTGATAACACTGACCTGTCAAACGACGCCTCCAATGAAACTTCAGAGTCTGACAATAGCGCCAACTACAAGAACATGTTCAACAATTCAAAGTCCCTGAACTCGAGCAAGAAACCAAGCGCTCCTGAAAGTCGAAGCACAGCTCTGTTCAGCGAAACATCGGCATTAACAACCCCCCCTTCGGTGAGTGAGGCTGGTGGTATATTAGAGGATGACAAAAAGGCAAATCCTCAAGCGCAGCCCGAAAAGGTAGTACTCAAGAAGAAGTTTTTCTGCAAAACGTGCAACCAGGGCTTCACGCGAAAGCATAACATGGCAAGTCATGAGTTGATTCACACGACTCTCAAGCTACATGTATGCTCCTCGTGTAACAGTACGTTTCGTCGTATCCATGATTTGAAAAGACACGAGAAGCTTCATACAGGCGAAAAACCATACCCATGTTCTTCTTGTGGCCGCCGTTTTGCAAGACCAGATGCCCTTACCCGCCACTTCCAATCAGTAAGTGCGTGCTCTCGGAAAGCTGCTAATGAGTCCTCCTTGGAATGTGCAATCGAGAGCTCTTCTAGCGATGCCAAAGCTGAGGATAAGAGTGAGAACACTGGTGTTGCTCAACAAAGCCACGCGAGAAAGGAAAAGCGGGGAAGTCTTCCTCCAGCCGGCAAACCTTTTAACAATGAACAGCTGTTACCGCTAGGCTCCAGCTCATCCTTCGATTCTGCTGGCAGCAACAAGGTCTCATCGTCCTCAGAGCCGGATGGTACCCCGCCAGAGTCTGCCCAGTCAAATTATTGTAACGAAAATTACTCAAATCCAACTTATAATGATAACCAACCGGCTAGTTCTGGGCTGCAACCCAAGCCGAGCTTTAATATGACTGGATGGAACGACTCCCCTCTGTCGTTTGGCATGAACACTAAACTGAGTTCAGAAAATGATTCCCGTTCAACATCAGGCAATCTGGTTTTAAGAATGCCAGATGGCTCTGTAACTTCTTACGAGAAAAAAGATTCCCCTTTTTCAAGAACAGAGAAGCAAGAAGCATTCGTCAAAAGATTCGGTACTAGTGCCTCGCAGACTCCACACGCCCCCGAAACACCCTTGGCTTCTGATTTGAGCCTGAGGCCACCTATATTCAGGATGATCAGTCCATACACTAGTCTGTCTAATCTGGGTCCAGGATTTTCCAAAAAGATGCTCTCTCAAGGGCCGCAGAAGCTGTTTGAACAGCAACAGAAACTTCAACAGATCCAGCAAATACAACAGCAAAACCAACAGCAACAGCATCTTCTCCAGCAACATCAAATGCAACAGCTTCAAATGCAACAGCAGCAGCAGCAGCAACATCCCATCGGTGTCGACCCGAAATTTGGTGCACATGTCTTTCCCCAAACCCGTGTGAACTGGCCCGGTAATGGGCCCATCATCCAATCGGAACCACCTCCAGGAGACCATTGGCAAAACTCTCGAGACGCGCCTAACGTGATCCCTGGCCAGTATGACCCCAACTCTGCTCTAGTCAAACAAGATCCAAACCGGAATATTTCCCTTGAGGACTATCAGAATTTAATTGACTACACTCATTCTCTACAAAGAAGTTTGTCGAAGCTTGAGAACCGCGTCGAACTCATGGAAGGTCGACGGGTCCGTGATCAGCGAAACGATGAGTACAAGCGTTCTAAGAAAAGGAGAACGAGTTAGAGGAAGCCGTGTGGCTTATCCAATATTGCATATCATAATACACGCCTTGATTCAAGATCACACTACACTCCAGATGTGAATTCTCGGCAATGCGTGTACATTAAACATTACAAACTTTTAAGGCAATAACAGTACGTAGATGTAAATGTTTATATGCAGGTCTAGCTATTGTGTATAGGTCATGTGACCTGGTATCCCTGAATCAGGCCCCTTATCTCGCAATGGCAAATTCCTACCTACACACAATATTTACTTCTAGCAGTTTTCTAAAGTCTGAACTATTAGTCTGATATCAATATCTGATTTCTCATCATCTGTTTTGTGTCTCTGTACTTACTAATTAAAGATTCAGAATATTCCAGCTCCCTTCAATTGCGTACATCTATAGTTCCCTCCTTTGATAAGCGTGATAAGGTCTCGTCTTGATAGAGGCAGTTCAACAATCTTTTTAGTATTCGATACTTCTCCCGCAACAGATAAAACTGCAGAAAGGAATATGGCAGCAGCTGTTATAGCCACAGAAGAGGAGTGGTCAATCATCTCTTCGTCTGATTTTGAGGAGCTTTCTGGAAATTCTAGTGATAGTAATAATGACAGAGATGTGGATTTAGAAGAACAAAAATCGGGGTCCAAAGTCATGAAGGTTGTTGGTGTGCAAGTTGTTGCAACCAATGATTCGGTGTTTTCCATGCCTTCTCTGCACGCTCAGACTAATATGGAGTTAACGATGACTTCTGCGTCAAATGCTGACACAGACGGCTTTATTTCAACGAGCTCCTCTTCGAAAATTCAAAGTATTCAGCCTCAGTTATATGAGGCGAGGACTAGAAACATCCACTGTGGGTACATTAAGGCATGTGCAGTTCGCATCGCGTCATGTATCACTAAGTGCGACAAGACGCTTCGTTCTAAATCGCGGGCAGTTTTCGCTCAAGTGTTTGGAGTGCACCTTGCGATCTTAAAAGTACGTGCAGAGTCTGCGAAACCACAGTCTTATTTGGGGTCCTTCTATTTCAAGTCGCTTTTGTTTGCAGAGAATTTTCAAGAGTATTTACTTGCTGCTATGATTATCTGTTTACTGGCAATTTTTATAATTCTAGGAATTGCCGTTCATATGAAAGAAGGCGGCGCTATTGATTTTTCTAGTGTTGTCCCCCGATTCGTTCCATTTTCGCAGCAATGTGAAAAATTAAAACGAGATCTTTCTCGGTGGTACTTAAGCAAGGATTTCAGGTTTCCAAAAAGTCCAAAGATGCTCGATTCACTAGGAGTAAGAGCGTTGTACTTGAAAGGATTATCCGCATCTCGATCATCTCGCGCGTCGATCGTCAAAGTCAATAGCGGAGTGTCCAAACTATTCGCAATGCCTTGGCGGCAAGCATCAGAGCCGGAAGTACAGACTTGCGATTGTATATCTCGCTTTGGTAAGGTATGGAAAACAATATGTGCAGGCGTACAGAATTTTCAAGCTAGGCTTAAATGGTCTCGTTTTTCTCAAGACCCAGATTTGCACCAATTCCAACCTTTAACTAGTGGCAGAAAACAGTCATCAAGCCCTCTTTTCCAAAAAGTAGCTCCACTACTCAATACTAAAATCGGGCTGGTATGTCGGAGCGCGATGGAAATGATACAAAAGCGCATTAGGACATCCTCCGTGGTGTCTCCGTGTCTTGAGTGGGGGAAACAAGCTCGCGAAATATCCAGTGCGAAGTGCGATACAGTAACAAGAGCCTTTATCGATTATATTTATAAGGGCGACGTTGAACTTTTTACAGCACCTCTCAAACAGGCTCAGCTTCAACTAGATTCGACTGCAAAATACTCGTTTCAGCTCATGCAACGAGCTATACTCAACTTGAAATATGGCAAATGATAAGGTTTCAGCCTGGACTTTTGTTCACATGCGTGCTCAGCATTCACGTGTTAGGCATCCTGTTTCGGCTGGTGGACGCTGCAAGATATTTCCTAAACTGCAAATTTAGAATGTAATCTGCAGCAATCTCCGTGCTTGAGATTAAACTTTGTACATGCCAAAGAATGTAGCGCAGATGCTTGATTAAGTCGCCCTTCCTGGCGAAGCTTGCTTTTAAGTCACTTATGTTAGTCTCATCGTGTAGACTTACCCGTGGACGTTAAGTAGTGCATACAAAGTCGTGCGCACCCGCTTCGTCCACCAATTTATTTCTGAACGCGCCAGCCAGGAGTGACCACTCAGCGGCAACAACAAAATGGGTATGTGAATGATGATCTCAAGGTCTATCAATTACTTCGGGCTCTCAAAATGTGTGGCTATGATACATGAAGCACTGCCTGCAGCATAAAACAAAAATACTAACATGTAGGAATCCCAAAGTTTTTCAGATTCATCTCTGAAAGATGGCCCATGATCTCACAGTTGATCGATGGCAACAACATACCCGAGTTTGACAACTTATATCTCGATATGAACTCCATTCTCCATACCGCCACTAATTCTAATAGTGGTACTTTAAACCGAATGACCGAGGACCAAATGTACTCAGCAATTTTCAATTATATTGATCACTTGTTCGATATTATAAAGCCAAAGGAGGTATTCTACATGGCAATTGATGGTGTCGCGCCTAGAGCAAAGATGAACCAGCAGCGAGCTCGAAGATTCAGAACCGCAATTGAAGCCGAGCAGACTATGCGGAAAGCCATAAGGGATGGCCAGGATATTCCCAAAGAGGATCCTTTCGATAAGAATGCCATCACTCCCGGTACGGAGTTTATGGCGAAGCTTACGCAAAACTTGAAGTACTTTATCCACAAGAAAATCTCTGAGGATGCCCGCTGGTCGAAAGTTAAGGTGATTCTTTCTGGGCACGAGGTTCCAGGTGAGGGAGAACACAAGATTATGCAGTATATCAGAAGTGTCAAGTCTCAGGACAACTACAATGCCAATACGAGACATTGTATCTACGGATTGGATGCCGATTTGATAGTGTTGGGACTTGCTACACACGATCCGCATTTTTCGATTCTCAGAGAAGAGGTGGTATTTTCTTCGCGTTCCAGCAAGGCTTTAACTGACGTGCTGGAACAGAAATTCTATTTGTTGCAATTGTCTTTATTGAGAGAGTACTTGGGTTTAGAATTCCAGGATTTGACTAATGATTTGTCTTTTGGTTACGACTTCGAAAGGATCTTGGATGATTTCATTTTAATCATGTATGTTATCGGAAATGATTTCTTACCTCATTTGCCCGACTTGCATATCAACAAAGGTGCTTTTCCTTTGTTAATTGCCGCTTTCAAACAGAGTATCAGGCACATGGACGGCTATTTAAACGAAGGTGGAAAAATCAACTTCAAAAGATTATCCATTTGGCTTGAGTACTTGTCCGAATTCGAATTGGAAGTTTTTGAGAGCCAAAATGTTGACGTTGATTGGTTTAACAAGCGTATTGAAGATATATCCATAACTGGAGAGAGAAAGCGAGAGAGATCAGGCAAAACTTTGATTTTGAAAGATGAAAAAGAATTGGTAAGCATGATCCAGCCATGGTTGCTTGAAAATGCTTGCAAGCCTATTAACGAGCTAATTGCTTTAGCTGACGAGGACAAATTACAGTCCTTTAAACTTCCAGCTGAATTAACATCGAGATACTTGGAGTTTTTGAAAAAACTTGCCTTAGAAACTGGTTTTCTTCTAGTCCACTCCCAATCGAACAATACTTATGAGGCCGCCATCGATGTGGACGGCATCTCTCCCTATGAAAATGAGGAGGAATTTACCGACAGAGTGACTGATCTCAAAAAAACTCTCAAAAAGTACCAATCTGCTAACACTTTCGCGACCGACGAATTGATGAAAGAGGCAAAGGACCTCTATGACTCTAAGTTTGTGGAATTTAAAACGAAATATTACAAAGAAAAATTACATTTCACTGACGACAAACAAATCACGTCTTTTGCCAGACACTATTGTGAAGGTTTGCAGTGGGTATTGTACTACTATTACAAGGGATGCCCCTCATGGAGTTGGTTTTTCAAGTTTCATTATTCACCTAGAATCTCTGATGTTACCAAGGGTATAAATGACATGTTAGCGGACAATGCGGGCGATGTCAAATTTGACTACTCTGAACCATTCAAGCCTTTCGAACAATTAATGGCTGTCTTACCAGCCAGGTCCCGAAAATTAATGCCACCTGTTTTTCGGCCTTTGATGACGGACGAAAACTCTCCGATAATAGACTTTTATCCCGATGACGTCGACATGGATCTCAACGGTAAAACCGCAGCCTGGGAAGCGGTAGTCTTGATTGACTTTGTTGATGAAAAAAGGTTACTCGATGTCTTAAGGCCTATCGAAGCAAAATTGAGCCCTGAGGAAGCTAAGCGGAATTCTCATGGCGAGGATATTAGGTTTATTTTTACCCCCCAACACGACCGAGTTTACCCCACGCCGCTTCCTGGATTTTATCACGATCTTGAGCACGATAAGTGCTACGAGACTACAGTTCATTTGGAAACAATTCTTCCCGATTTCAAGTTTACTTTGCCAAAAAATGCCAAGCTAGGCAAAAACGCGTTAGCTGGATTCCCTTCTTTGTATACCATACCCTTTACTTCTAGATTAGCCTTGCTGGAAGTGAAAATTTTTAATTTTCCTTCAAAATCAGAATCCATGATCTTGACCCTCAGTGATGTGTGGCAAGACACTGCAGTCTCGCAAGTCGCAAACCAATTGGTTGGCAAAGTTATTTATGCCAACTGGCCTTTCTTAGAGGAATCAAAACTCTGTGAGATATGGGAGCAGGGAATCAAATATGAATTCGTTAGGAACGCTGGAGGGAAGAGTGTGGTCACCAGCGAATTGAGCCCCCAAGAAAACTCTGAATTTAACAAGCTCCGCTCAAGTCTTTCCTCTTCCTATGCGAAGGATATGGGTGTCAAGATCGGTGGTGTTAATGCCATTGCTTTCGTTCAAAAAGTGACTGGCTTGGCCAGGACCCAAAGAGGTGCACTTGCAAAATCTTTTTCACCTGAGAAAAAAGCTTTTCCTTTACAAACGATCGTTGAAACTGTCAAAAATAAAGATCAAAGGTACATCACACGTGGAGCAATTGCTGTCGAAGAGGAGTACCCTGTTGACCTGCCTGTTGTATTTCTAGGTGCTTTTGCTTACGGTGCTCCAGCCACGATTGCTGGCCATACTGACAACAAACTCAACTTAAAGATTGACAAGATCTCGTCGGTTTTGGAGCCAAACATCGGTAAAAAGAGATTGACAATCGAGAGGAATGAAATAAAGTACTTGTCATCCCTGGATATTGCGAAGACCCTTCATATCAGTCCATTATTCTTGTCCAAGATTGCCGGTGCTTACATGTTGAAAGACAAGAGTAACAGAATGGTCAATGTGGGGTTGAATCTTAAATTCGAGGCACGTCGTCAAAAAGTCATGGGTTACACCAGGAAAGCTCAAAGGTTCTGGCAATACTCTTTGTTGGCTTTAGAATTGCTTCGCAACTACATCGAAAAATTCCCCAAGTTCATTGCGAACCTTCAAAAAGTACCACAAAACCGAGACATGCCACTGTTTTCTGAAGTTTGCGACGAGAAAGAACTTGCTGAAATTCTCAAGTGGTTGAAATCAGCCCAAGGACTGTTGCAAAGAGTGTCTTTGGAATCAGAACAATTGACAAGATTTAGTGTTGCTGCTATTGAGGACTTTATCGAGGACTTTATTAGTCGCCCAATTCCTTTGGAGAAAAAGGACGTCAAAGGCGTTCCTGTAGAGGCGGTGATTAATCCTCATGTCTCCTCAGGCTTGCTTAATGCTCAACGTTTTGAGTTGGGAGACAGAGTTATCTTCGTTTCAGACACTGGTAAAGTCCCCAAATTGAGTAAAGGTACCGTTGTTGGAATTTCCGCGGAAGGCGATCTGACCTCCTTGTCCATCGTGTTTGATAATGCTTTAGTTGGTGGTAATAACATGGGTGGTAGGTTACGGACCAATAGAGGGTCCGTTGTCGAGTCATCTCAAGTCTTAAATCTCACTGAGAGACAGTTGGTATACCACTCTAATGCTTCTAAAAACAAAAAGCCATTGAACAATGCCGAGAGAAGTGCTCGGTTTTTAAAGGCACAAGGTGACAAAGTGCAAGCAAAGGTTACTGCCACTAAAGAGTCCAGCGAAAAGAATGCTAAAAGGAGTAATGAGTTGTTGGCTTTGTTGAACAAAGGGCAGAAAGACGCTGCAGAAAACACGTCTGGTCCCACAGCACCGAACGACGATAAATCTGACGCTATTGAGCACACTACAGCACCTGTGAAAACTGGAGAAGAAGAAAATGATACTAAGCTTGATGCTTCTGCAATAAAGCTGATTTACGGGCAAATTTACAACAATGTCATGTACCAGGGAACAATGCCCGTCCCAATGCCTCCTCCAGGGCCATACGGAGTTCCTCATCAACCAGGACTCGATTTTGCTCAGATCCCTGGAATTCCCTTGCCCCCTCAGTTTATGCAACATCAACCCCAATTCCCACCCAGTCAGGTGCCTTTCAACGGTGCCTCTAAAGGTGCCCTTAAGGGTAACCCGAACGGAAGTCTCCATGGTGACGATTCCCATGACCCAAATGCCGAAAAGCCGAGAGGCTGGGTTTCCGGAAGGGGACGTGGAAATGGCAGAGGAAGAGGCGGAAGGGGAAGAGGCGGTCGAGGTAAGCCTTCAAATAGTACGCCTGTTAACTAGAGACTATTTACAATTTAATCTATTTACTGTTAAATGTATGCGCTGTTGCGCTTTTGGTGTATAATGTTGCAGTAGTATTCTAAACCTCCCTCTACACAACGCCACTCACCTTGGGCATTGTAAATCGCTATTTTTGTACATGATGACCCCGTATTTCTAAAACTATTTGCTTATGGGACAACACGGGGACGTTGAGATGGTGGGCTTGCCGAGCAGCCCCTTCACTAGTTTGACCTCTTGGTATTCGCGGATGACGTTTTGTCCCCAGGTAGGTTGACTAGTCCTAGTGAGTCCCAGTCTGACTCATCCATCAACTGATTGTCCATCCGACACTTCAAGTAGCCTTTTGCCAAGACTCGGCAATTCGGAGCGTTCTTGTTCTCTGTAAACTTCATGCACTTGAGGTAGTCCATCATTTGTTGCTTGCACTCACCAAAATGATCTAAAGGAAACGAGCCTCTTTCGGGAGGCGCAGGGGTCCAAGACCTGAATCCACCACCTAGGTTTAGTATGGGGTTGACAGTCTATCTGCGACGTACATACCAGGAGCACCAGTAGCCATTTTGCTGTGGAGGAAAATGTGAGCAAGAGTTTGAAAAGGCCCAATCACGTGTTTCTGTGCAGTACCCATCCTTACGCCAGACTGGTATCTGGCGAAATTTCTCTAACAAAGCTGAAAACGCCGTCTTCTTTGTCGCTCATGAGCCCAAGCTCTGAAAATGGTTGTTGTGTTATTAGGGTATTTCAATTCGTGGAGATGTCGGAAAGCCTGTGCGAAACTACAAATACGCGCATACAATCTCGGCACGGCTATTAAGCGTTGTTAGTGTAGCTGTTGTTAAGCTAATGTACTCCAAGAGGAAATGGGGGCTGCCTGACTACATATCAATCAAGCCTTTTGCTAGTCATTGTCAAAGCGCATTTCAGGATATGGCAACGGACATCTCAGCGCATTCAGTACATAGAAGAGAGCTAAGTTATGGGAGTGGCCTTAACTTTACGAGCGTCATGGATTGTGTATCATGTCGGATTCCTAGTGCTTTGCGAGGGCACAAATCACTGTACCACACGCTTAAAGTGATGTTGCACCGTTCCATGTCTTAAGACCGATGACGGTGACTCGCGACTCATAAACGAGACTGCACATGGAGAGACGGTACCCCGGAAAAAAGCTTGCCCCACCCCGGACAAAGGGAGGACCGCGGCATGCGCCTCGAGGCGAGAAGAGCTACTTTAGGCGCATAATCCATGGGTCGTGTCGGGGCAAGGCTTCTTGTGACGGGTACATGTGAATGAAGTCTTACATTGTGATCCTATAGAGATGACGTGGGTTTCGGGGCTCGCCTTCCTTGCGAAGCTTGTACTAGAGAGGCTTATTCAAACACTGAGCATGCGTCTCGTGTAACAGCCGCTCGGGTCCTTGCCCCTATGTTTGGGGAACGCTTTGCTCGAAAACGATTACCATCTCAATTTCACTTCTCAGACGAACTTCAAGTTCTTAGATATCCGCTTCCCGGAAAGCTGCCAATGGTATAGCGGGAGAAAATACCATTACATGACTGTAGCCTAAAGCCGAGTTCTCGCGCTTAGGTCGCATGAGCGACGGCTCTACGGAAGCGCGCACTGTAGAGTGGAGAAGTGTCACTGAAAAGAGCGCGAAACCGGTGACATGCTGGGTTTTTTTCGGCCGGGCATATATATATTTCCAACTACTGGACAACCTCCGACAACGCAGAATTTCCGCCGCCATGACCACTGAACTCAAAGCCAGAGAAATCTTTGAGCAGTTTGCTGCTGTGGACGACCACTCTCAGGAGAAGTATCTCCCGCTCCCGGAGTTTGCAACAATTTTATCACCGTATCCAAGTGACTTACCCAAAGAATCCTATGCCTTATTGTACTTGATGGCGGACAAGGACCACAAGGGCTTTGTTAACGAGAAGGACTTTGTGTCCTTTATCAACGTCTTAACCTCCGACGATGGTGAATTCAAAGTGCTCTTCGACGGTATTGCCAAAAACCAAAAAAAGTTGCCCTACACTGAATGTATTGAGGTGTTGAACAAGTTGAACAAGTCCATTGATCCGCTGTACCAGATGAATGCCAGAAAGCTCAACTGGACTTACTTAGAGCGCTTCTTTTCGCCCAATGGAGAGATTGACTTTTTGGACTTTATCTCCTTAATCAACTACTTGCCCGTAACAAAGCTTATTGGCGGGTTTGAGGTGGTTTCCAAGCGCTCAGGAGTGATTAGTGGCGATGACTTAGTTTATTTGTTATCCACAAACCTCAGTCACAAGTTATCCTCAAAATTGAAGAATAACTTGTCCACATTGCCTGAGTATTTTCAGAAGAACGAATTCAACTTGTCAAACCTCCTTTTGATATACAACTGCTTGAGCAAGTTAGACTTGGTCAATGAGGTAATTGCAAATACTCCACCAACTACATCCGACAAGTCGGACATCATCATTAGCAAGAAGGATTTGCATAAACACTTGAATGACCACTTATTGAAGTCTTCAAACTTCAAGCCTATATCCACACATGAATTGAACTTGTTATTCTATTTAATCAACAGAGACGAGGAGAAAATTCCCAGACGAGAGTTGATCTCGATTTTGAACCCAAACTATGTCAATAACACCAACTCTTTGAAGCCAATTTTTGAACACCCTGCTGCGCAGCCGGTTAAAAACGACAATTTTCTGTTATGGCCGATCTTTGACTCCATGTATTCTTTCTTTTTGGGCTCCATAGCTGGATGTATTGGGGCCACTGCCGTCTATCCTATTGACTTGATCAAGACAAGAATGCAAGCACAGAAACATAAAGCTCTATATGACAACTCCCTCGATTGTCTTAAGAAGATTTTGCGTAAGGAGGGGTTCAAGGGCTTGTATTCAGGCTTGGGTGCTCAATTAGTAGGTGTTGCCCCAGAAAAAGCCATCAAATTGACCGTGAATGACTTGATGCGTAAAATCGGTACAGATGAAAATGGTGTAATTAGCATGCCATGGGAAATCTTGTCAGGATCCTCAGCAGGCGCGTGTCAAGTGATTTTCACAAATCCGTTGGAGATAGTCAAGATTAGATTGCAAATGCAGGGAGGTTCCAGCGCCGCCAAGACTTTAAGCCCAGGAGAGATTCCATACAAGAGACTTACTGCAGGATCTATAATAAAGCAATTGGGCGTGAAAGGTTTATATAAGGGAGCTAGTGCATGTTTGTTGAGAGACGTTCCTTTTTCTGCCATCTACTTCCCAACATATGCTAACATCAAGTATCACTTGTTTGATTTTGACCCTGTCGATCCAAACAAAAGACATTCATTGAGCACTTGGCAATTGTTGGTGTCCGGAGCAATGGCGGGCGCCCCAGCTGCTTTCTTCACTACTCCAGCAGATGTGATCAAAACTAGATTGCAAGTCGAAACGAAGAAAGGCGATACAAAATATAGAGGAATCGCTCATGCATTTACTACAATTTTGAAAGAAGAAGGTGTTGCTGCATTCTTCAAGGGCTCTTTGGCTAGGGTGTTCAGATCGTCTCCTCAATTTGGCTTCACTTTAGCATCATATGAGTTCTTGCAAAATATGTTCCCATTGCACCCACCGAACACCAGAGAGTCTAATTTCAAGGCTCTGAGTGGATACCCTGGTGTTTACAATTTGACCAATGACCAAGTTTATAACAGCAAACCAAGGGTCATGTACTTTAACCAAGAACAGCTCTACCAGCTGAATGGGTTGACCTCTAAAAAGGATTTATCCAAGGCTTTGATCACATTGCCGGCCGACTACGTGTACAAGTCTTCTGATGCTATCAAGCTTTTGATGGATGTTGACTACAAATTTGGTAACTTTGACTACAATGCTTATTCCAACTACATCAAACGTTAGAATAATAACTTTGATACCTCAAATTAGTCGTCGGCTACTCACGAACTATTCTGCTATATAAAAGCAACTATTTATGTCACAAAGACATTGATGATTCATGCAAATTGTACTTGTAGAGCTAGGCTGAGGTTTTATCGATACATTAAACAAGTTTTTGAATCCGACCAAAAAAGATATCCATTGAAGGAAACTAAGCGAGGATTGCCGACTCTATGAAGGATTGCTGGAACCTCGATTGTTTTCTGCTCGACGAGACCCATTTCGAGACTGATGACTTTGTATTCCGAGGGGAGCTCTTCAACAATGACATAGCTTCCACTCTTTTGCACTAGAGGCTGACTTTGATTGTCATTATGAATCGAGACCGTCTCTTCTAAAGAAGAGTTCCTCAAATTCAGCTTCAGTATACGTCTTAAGGATAACTCTTTCTGAGTGACCACCATCAAGTCCAATGTCGGATCAAGTCCTGCAATTTCCGTAGATTGAGATAAATCACTGAGATAAATTTGGGACTCAAAAGCAATTGAATTCAGCTTAAGTGTCTTGAGGTCCACCATTGTGAAATGTTTACCGGAGCAATAGCCCCAAATTCCACCTGCAACACTCAAGCCTCCGAAGCCGCCAAACTGTTTAGGCTTGGGAAATTGTTTCATGTATACGACGCTGCCACATTTCAAATCGTATACAACCAGGAGTCCATTTCTTAAGAGTAAATTTAAAGTCGGCCCATGTTGTAGTGTGCCCTTGGCAAATTTAAAATCCACTTCAAAGCCACGTGAATGTGCAAGGACCGAGACGTTCAGTTCAACGGCTTGTGAGTAATCAGTCACATTGGCTCTTCGTTCTCTTATCAGGTCCCACTTGGTGACTGAAAAAAGTTTTCCAAATTGAACAAAAACCCAGCCATCAAGGCACACTATGTCCGTAACGTGATTATCTACAGACGGGTCCACTTCGAAATAAGCGAAAAGAGAGTGTACGTAGCTTGGAGCATTCAAATCGGTAGAGTTTATGCTGGAATGAAAACACCGGAGAATAGAACCTTCAACAGTGAAGCACGTGTTTTTATCAAAACCAGGCCATAAAGAGTAATTTCTCTGATTATGGAGAAACGAGAAGTCAGAGAGAGCGTGATGAAAGAGCTGCAGCGGTGGCAAGAGCGACAACTTGACTCGAAGAAATTGATTTACGAATGAAGTTGATTGCCGAGAGCCAGTCATGCTTTTATCACTGATCATTTTCTGCTTTTTGGACCGGTATCGCTCCTGTCTTTTCTTTGCCTGAATGGCATTGTTAGAATAGGAGCTGTTGACACGCTGATCCCCATTGGAAATATGAAAGTATCTCTTCTTTTCCCGATGGTAGTAAAATCCAGGAAGTTCTGGTGGATCCATAGCAGAGAAACGTGTGGGGCGCACGGAGATGAGCTTATTGGTGCACGGGTGTACTAGTCAAAATCGTACTCGGTGTAGGTTTCCTTAGTCTTTTCGTTGATGAGGGTAACACGAGTCTGTTCTCGTTTTTCAACAAGCGACTCTTCAAAACCGTTGGACCGGTCAATGCCGTCCCAAAAATGGCCTGCCTTTATCTGAAACCGATTGACGGGGTGAGCGCCCTTATCGTAGTGCGGGCGGCCTGTTGCACTCGCTTCGACCTCGGCTGCGGGAATGTTCCCGAAAGACCTGAGAGGATCGTCAAATTGCTCTCTTTTGCTCATGTGTTGCACATACTCGGGGGCGGTGGTGGAATAGTCAAACCGGATACTCTTCTTTTCTTTTTCGGCATCTTGCATAGCATATATCCTGTCCATGTCACCAGTATTGATCTGCTGCCCCTGGCGTCTCTTCTCTTCACTTTCTAGCTCTTTCGATGACTTGATTTCTTTTCGTTTTGCCTCCAAGTCGACGATGCGGCCGCTCAGGTCTCTGTAAACTGTTTGGGGTGACTCTTGTGCAGGGCTCTGAGGCTCCACTTTTGGCGTTGAGTTCACTTCCTTGCCATTGTCAATTCGTTTGAAGCCTCTGGGCTTCGTGAGAGCCACGTTGGGAACCTGTACAGGGGAATACTCATCTATATCTTCATTCAGCACGTTCGTCGTGGGTCGATGTGACGCTGGTGGTAGCTGGCCACTCACAATGATTTTGGTAGCTCCACCATACTTCTGTTTCTGTCGAGATTTTTTTTTCAGACTTTTATCTTTCTTTGTATCGCCCTCGAGATACTTAGAGAGGTAGTCTGCTCTGGCACTCATGACTTTGAAGTAGTCAAACAAAGATCGCGTCAAAATAGTTTACACTACACAGGCTCGTTCTGCGCTCATCTCATCTTGACATCATCCTGTCCTATAATCTTACCTCTCTATTTATTTTAAATGACTTACTTCGGAGTGGATTTTGGCAATGACTTCACAGAGCTCCATAAAGAGACCGTACTGACTTTTCACAACCTCCACCACATTGTAGATATTCCCTTGCGTCTCGTTACACGCCTGTTCTAACCCAGTAGTGACACTAGTGCTCTCCTCTATCACTGCCTCATAACTGCTCAATAATTCCTTGTACTTTTGTATCCGTTTAATGAAAAATTCGTTGAGATGAAATGACGAAGAAAGTTTGGTACCTGGCGTTGAAAGCTGAATAATAAGCTGCATGATGTTGCTGATATCCTCGGTGAGCTCATCGTTCACACTTTTCAATGCTTTAAGCTGCTGCTCGTCATGCCTGAGAGCTTGCTTGATAGATGAGACTTTAGTATGCAAGTAACGGACGTCAGATGGAATGGATCTGATCAACTGATCGTGCTTGGTCAAGTCCGCATTTAATGTGGCTGCAATAAGATGCTGCTTTGAAATGTACGAGTCAAGTTGTTGTAATTCATTTTTGTAGTCCGACGGAAGATCCGAGAACCGCGTCATTGGTGTAATTTGTGTAGCTTGATATTGCAGTTGCAGTTGTTGTTGCTGCAGTTGTTGCTGCAGCAGTTGCGATTGCCCTCCGAAGAGGCCATTAGTTGTGTTCGAGTTGCCCCCAAACAATCCTCCGGTCTGCAGCAGATTGTTTTGACTACCGCCGAAGAGTCCATTTTGGGTGCTGTTGCTGTTTTGGGAATTTCCAAAAAGTCCAGTTCCGCTAGAATTTTGATTCGTATTAGTGGATCCAAAGAGCCCATTTCCGCTAGAATTTTGATTCGTATTAGTGGATCCAAAGAGCCCACTTCCGCTAGAATTTTGATTCGTGTTAGTGGATCCAAAGAGCCCATTTGCGCCAGAATTTTGAGAAGCATTAGCGGAACCGAAAAGTCCACTTCCTGGGTTTTGGCTAGTAGTGGTAGAGCCGAAAAGTCCGCCACCTGTTGAGGCAGTTGGCTTCAGACCAAACAAACCTCCACTGGAACTAGAGGTACCAAACCCAGAGGTGGAATTATTTGGGGCACCATATCCAGACCCCGTGGTCGAGGAGTTGTTGTTGCTGCTCCCGAATAAACCACCGGATGTGTTGCTATTAGCTCCAAAAAGACCACCCGCAGGCTTGCTGGCAGTGTTGCTATTAGATCCTGCCGAGAGGCCCCCCTGAGTATTGGCAGGAGTAGAATTGTTATTACCAAAAAGACCGCCAGAGGAGGTGGTGTTTTGGTTTGAGGCAGTGTTACCAAAAAGCCCACCGCCGGAAGAGAAACCAGCACCAGCTTGAGCAGCAGGTTTCGGAGCAGAAAAGCCACCGGTGTTGGAGCTGCCGAAAGAAAAGTTCGACGGCTGTTGGTTGGTGGGGGCGAAGAGTCCTGGTTTTTGTGTACCACCAAGCAGCGAGCTGTTGAAGGTGCCTGGAGCTGTGGATGTGTTGGACCCTAAGGAAAACCCCGATGATGGCTGGGGGTTCGATGAGCCAAACATGTGAATTTTTGTTTGGTGTTTTATATTACGATCGCGGGCGACGATGTGAGAATTGTTGATGTGACGAATTTTTGTTTGGTGTACGGGTGTAAAATACAGCGAACATCAGTTGAGAACCGGTCAAGGCAAGACGCAAATTCAGGAGCATCTATGTTATGTACCGCAGTGCTTGTCACTACATTGTTGGCGTGATCAATTTTGGCCACCGAAAAATATTTATGGGCCATGTATCATTATTGCATAGTAGCCGGTCACAAGAAGAGGGGAAAGGATGGTTCTGGATAATAGAGAGGATGTAATGCTCGGGTTTGCGGCGCATTTTCAAGGGTGCTGCCATTCAGGAATAGAAGCTTGGTGGGCTTCAACACGGACAAGTCTATGTCTAATGCGCTTCAATTAATCGACCTAAAAGAAGCGAGAACCTCGCGCATTTTTAGAGGGAGAGAGAAACAAAAAGCGGGGAGTTTCACTCCCTCATTCTAGTTCATCTTGAAGAAGAGTGCCTGCTTATAATTTGTTTGGCCAAGAATAGGGCTTAAGCGGGTAGCAATGTTGTGCGTGAGTGCGAGGTGTTACCGGCAGGCAAGAAGACGTGCATACAACGCAGCCCAAAGTGAATCTAAGTTCCAGTCGCACAATTTTGCAGCCATTGGGCAAAGGTGCTGATTTGTTGTTGCAAATTTGCGCGTCCGTCGCGCTCCCCACACAGGATGACAACACAACTCATTGCGACCTTTTCACTTCAGGGGCCTTCTTGAAGATCAAGGCTGAAACATGAAATGAACACCAATCGTCAAATTCTCAATGCAGTAGGGAATATCCAAGATGAGCTCTCTCGGATTACTGCAGTTGCTGGCCTATTGGACTCCAAACTTGAGGGGAATTTCGAAGGTTTTCAGAAAAGAGTCATCACTGAGTTTAATGCCAAGCTTAGAGGCTTCAAACTGAAAAACAAGGCGCTCCAGGATGAAAACCGAGCGCTCAAATTACAGATCCGGCAACTAGAAGTGCAGTGCTCGCGAAGAACTGCTGAGAATGTATTTGCTCCGTCTGATTCCATGGCTCCGCCCACGAGAAAGACTGCGGACGAAAAAGCGGTGATACTCTCCAGTCCTATTAAGGACGGTGCAGAATACTCTGAGAATGAAGGGTCAAGTCCAGCTCAAAAAAGTAGCATGACAGCTGCCAGTGAAAAGCAATTTGTAAGTGAAAAACCATTTTTACGGAACGGCGGTGAGGTCACAAGCTCGCAGTTCAACGGCTTATCAACCCAGTACTCTGATTCAAGTAGCCAAAATCAGGGCCTTGTTGCTATGGAGAAGAGAGATGTTCGTGCTATATCTGCCGATACTAGTCCACTCAGGAAGCGAGTCAAAAGGAATAAGCTAATTATTGGGAAGTTTGTTGGCGAGGACGGCGAATGCCTGCCTATTGTGGCTGACTCACAGGACGAATTTGAACCGCTACCTAGCTCATCACCGACCAAAAGTACAGTTTCCAGCATTGCGAAATATCCATCACACTACACCGCTCTTCAAAGAGTAGAGTGCCTACGAGCTTATTTTCAAACGAAGAAACAAGAAGCGAAATTTAAAGTCGATCTTCGAAGAAACCCCATATCTGAAAAAACTTGGGCGCTTGATGACTTTGTTCCAAACCCCAATTGGAAGCCATCAGTAAAGATGAATCCCAATCTTGGAGTTATGACAAAAGATCAAGAGCGATCATACCGGAATTTCTTTAGCGAGGCAGGCCTCGGCAAGAAAATGGCAGGGCCTGTCTGGGACAGTAACCCAGAACAGAAGAATGAAGAAATTATAGAATGGGACAAGTCGCAGGTAATGGACAAATACCTGTCACCGCCCGGCTTTATGACTGGGGATTTTGCTAGCACACAGGAAGCGTTAGAGCAGAAGAGAGCGGCCAAACTCAAGCAGCAAGACCGGATCAAAAGGCGATTTGCCAGTGTATTGGCACAGGGGGAATTTATGTTTTTTGAGGAGACCCTTAACTTTTTTGTGCAGCAGAAACGCTACGTGAATGCGCAGCCAGTATTCAAAAATGCCTAAAAAAATAGGACAGTCATGCGCTATAGTGAGTAAAGTAGTATTGTCCCTCATGGACTGCAGAGTGCGCATTCATGATAGCGAGCGACATTCCAGGGACATGTCGCAAAATCAAAATACTGGGCCTGTGTAAAGGGCCATGTGAATAGCCTATGTGTGTCCAGCGCTGGGAGACGACCACACAGAAAACAAAGGTTGAACACGCGAGTGCATCAATGTTCATTGAAAACGACATTGAAAATGGAACATTTCGACCGCCCTTGGTGTTGGCTTGATGGGCAAGGACGCACCTCAGATAATTGTTTGGGTGCGTTGCATATTAATAGCCTCGGTAGAATTTGGGGATGTATAGGAAGGCTACCAAAAGGGGTTTCTAAGCTCAGATGGACGCAGGCTGGTGTGGGTGTTCATAGACTTGCACTGTGAGTGTTGTTGGCCACGCATGACAGTTTCAAATGCTGAAAAAGAAAAAAATAACCCCTTTGGAAAATGTCGGTCGACTGCGACACACCGCAGCAGCTCCGTGTGGGCCGGCACTGAGCAAGGCGTCTCCTATGCCAGACATTTTAAACACTCTACTGAAACGAAATCACGAATTATTTTCTTGACACTCCATAGATACAGGCTTTCACATGCGGGCCATATGCAATATCAATCTAAATCTTTGGACAGCACCCCATCTTCGGCTGTGAAAACATCTCTTCGACTAGCCGTGCCCAGGCATAGGGCTTTGTAAAACACCAAGTTGGGCAATGGGCTAACTATTAGTTTTGTGAGCTGGTAGTGCTGGTAGTGTGCAAATTAGCAGTGTGCATCTATAGTGTGTAAGGTCTCTCATTTCCAGTACATGCCAGCTTGCATTCACTGCAATACTCAACGAAATCTATCTGAGATTTTTTATCGCTCCCACACATACTCACACGCCAGTACTATAAAGCGTGCTCTACACTCCAGCTTTCCTTGACTCCGCCGTTTTTTGTTGACTTTTTTGAAGTGACTCTCAACTTCTTATTTCCCAAGCCGGCAATTTTCTGTTGCTACTGCTTCACTTTCCGCTCCACAAATCCCCCATTACTCTCCACGTTTCAACTTAGTCCCGCCTGATAGCACTGATCTCGAGCCAGCAGATTTGTTCTACGGTGACCTACTACCCAGGGTTACTGCATTTTCTATAAATTCGCTGCTGTGAGCATTTTCTGGGAAATCTCCAAAGGGTTTTCACTGCAACGCTTCGTGCTGAACACACCACTTCTCTTCACCACTCGAACGAAAAAGCGATCTTTACGGAAATGAGTGATATAGGTCAAACCCGCTACCCCAAACATTCCCATAATTTATCCATCAACTCCGTTTCCTCAATATCCGAGCCCACTACCCCTCCAACATCACAGCATTCTTTCAGAAATACGCATATCTGGGACTCGACCAAAACCAATGGGGTCTTGAGCTTGCCCAGTTTCAGCTTGGACCAAGAGTCGCAATATTCGAGCCACAGGCGCCAGGTCTCGAGCGACTCCTGTTCTGACAAAGAGAATGCGGTCCCAACTGGCCTGGAGACTATTTTGGATCGCAAGCTGTTACACTGGCGAAAAATTGACAAAGAGTATTTGGCATCCATCAACAAGACCCCGTTATCTCAATTGAATGATGTGATTTTGAAGTTGGCAAAGGACCAGCATGGCTGTCGATTTTTGCAAAAACGTATCGATGAAAATCTTGTACCTAATTCCCAGACTAGGCTTGCCAACTTTGCTGTTATCTTCGAACAAATCGAGGATAACTTGTACGAGTTAATCATTGATCCTTTTGGTAATTACTTGGTTCAAAAGCTTATCGAATACTGTAATGAAACAATTCTCGACAAATTTATGGACTCTTTAAGCGCTAACTTATTTCAAATCTCAATCAATCAACATGGGACTCGCGCCTTACAGAAGATTATTGATAAGATGTCCAATGATTATCAGTTGTCTCTTTTGGTCAGGGGTCTTTATAATTACATCATCGAGTTGATCAAAGATCTAAACGGCAATCACGTCATTCAAAAGATCCTCAACAAATACTCCCCAGAAAATTGCCAGTTTATTTATGATGCCATTACCAGCAACTTGTTGGTAGTAGCCACCCATAAGCATGGCTGTTGTGTGTTACAAAAATGCTTGAATCATGTTAATGATCAGCAACGGACTGAATTTTCCACTGTGATTTTACGGTACTCGAACTTTGTGCGGTTAGTGAATGATCAATTCGGCAACTATGTTTTACAGTACTTGGTCTCAATTGACTCCATTGACGTGAACGTTAAATTGTTCGAAAACCTTACTAAGTATGGTATTCAGGGGTTATGTACACTGAAGTTCTCATCGAATGTGGTGGAAAAGCTTTTGAAAAATTGTTATACAAACGAGTATAGACCAAACGCAGTTAATGACCTTGTTTCGGATACAAAGGCGGTCGCATCTTCTAATCTAAAATTCACAATGATTCATTGCATTCTCAGCTCCGACTTGAATAAGATTGTGAATGATCCATACGGCAACTACGTCATGCAGACCCTCATTGACATTTTAATTCATCCTAACGGTGTCTACTTTTCCGAATCCCCCAATGGCGAAAGAGTTATGTTGCCTGCCTTACGCAATCTTTTGGACGAAAACTTCCAGTCGTCAATTGACACTTTACAAGTGCAGATTATGAAAAAATGGCTTAGTGATTGTGAATTGAGCTCATCTTTCGGTAAAAGAATACAGATGAAGTTGAATGCGATATCAAGTGGTGCCTCAAAGCCTCACTCGAAAGCTCACGTCAAGCACATAGGGAAGCCTAGCACATACATGCCTTCTCAGAAGCACAGAGGTGCCCCTTACCTTAGGCAGTTCGGCTTGAGAAACCAAAACTACGGCTCTCACTCTGATCCCTTAAAGAATGGGCAGAGGTACGAGTTTTGCGATTTGAATTCCTCCATGAGCAATCTTAATATCGAAAGTACTATCATGAAGCCGAGATCTTTCAACATGCAGAGCGACGCTTACTCTCAAATGTTCCACCCCCCTCTGCAGGGGAGGGGTTACACAGACCATGATGCTTACAAGGCATTGGCATCCCCCTATGAAGCAGGCCAACAATCTCACAGAAACTTTGGAAATAACTACTTTAGAGATGGAGCAAGGCAAGCTCATGAGAACATGGAGGATTACGTTTTCTCGATGAATAGCCTGCTGCGTACAACACCCGAAGGCACCAAAGGTGTTACATACTCTGGACAACAATATCCAGTATCGATGAATCCGTCGTTTTTGAATCAGAAACCGCAATTTGGGCTTGTTTTGCCCGAGCCCCAAATGCCATATCAAAGCCGGGAAGTCGCACAATATCACTTGCCCCTTGCCTATAACTGTATGGCAGCCAGCAGGCACAAGGAGGAGATGAACATCCAAAAACTGAGCGAAGAGATGCTTGCTCATCAATTTCGCTCAGGCCCTCCATCATATACTAATTTCACCAATAATGTTGCCGGCAGTGCTAGCCTAGGTGCCGAAGCCAATCGGTCCTCTGTCCAAAGCAAGCGCTACTACCAGTCTTATGGGTAAGGTGGCTCGACCTGTATCTTTAACCTCATACATCTACTTTAATCAATATGCATTTATGATTAGGAACGCTGTCTCTTGACTCTATCCCAGGTGGAGCCCGACAGTTTGTTTCTAGAAGTTCCCTCTTTAAGCCTTCTTTTGTTGCTGAACATGGACCAGTCTTCTCCAGCGAAATGGTTGACTCTCTCTGCCATTCTTTGCTTGTGTGATTTTTTGGTGGCCGTAGTAGGCAATCTTGTGAAATTGCTCTCCTCATAACGCTGAACTTCCATATCCCTCTGCTTCTCTCTACCAGTTTTATCGCCCCCTCTACCATGGCCCATAATCGTGGAGCCAATAGAATTCTCTGACTGAGGCAACTCTGAGGACTCGGCCAAGTATTCTTCCATACTTTGGAGCTTTCTGTTGGACTTCTTGCCACGAGAGCGGTCGTCGAAGTTTGAGGGTGGTGCTTTGGCTGAGATTTTAGGAGGCTGGTACTTGTCTTCCTTGCCATCGCTTTTATCGACAGCGCCCTTCTTGGTGGCTTTTATTGGAGCCAAACGTGCCAAAGCAGCCGCATCGGGTTTGTAAGAAAGAGCATCGTCAGAATCTTCAGAATCAGAGTCGGAGTTCTCTGAGGCGGAAAGCCCGTGCTCTTCAGCCAATACCGCTCTCTCTTTTGCCCTTTCCTCCAACTTGGCGTTTTCTTCCTCCATGCGGTGAAAAGCCCTGACCATTTTATCTAGCTGGTAAGACAACTTTTTTTCTAAAGGTTTTATGCCCTTCTCCAATGTGACCCTCTGCTTGACTGCGGACTCAACAGCGCCTGTCTTGATCTCCTCAGCCGATGCGTCGTGAAGCCTTTCCAAATGTGACAAGATAATAAGCGTCAAATTGTCGAGATACGACAATAGCGAATTGCTCTTCAAAGACAATAATGACATTCCCTCCAACTCGGAGTTGGTCTTTAGCATTACCTGTTGCACCGAGGCCGGTAACAAGAGATCGGCATCATTGACAAAAGTTTTCTGCGTAGTCTCCACAGACTTCTGCGTTTGCTGCACGGACGCTATGATGGCTGAGAGGTGCTTGTCTAGGGCGGACATTCGGGGCGACGGCAAAAGACTGTTGTTACTTAAAAAAAAGTGATGAGCATCGCGCAAAATAGATACACCAACAACACACAATGACGCCTTGCTTGAACAAGGTACCACTAAAATTTACGAAAGGTCCTGTGAGCCAAAGAATGTTGATTCGGTGAAAAAAGCCAGATTCAATTAATCCTGCACACAAGCACCTATTGGTAGGGACTCGTCTGTCTCACACAGCTCAGCATAAGGACCAGACCAGTGACTTGTAGTATATCATTTGGACTATGTTTTGAGGGAACGAGAGCGGTAGTGAGAGCACTCAGATTGTTGGCTACTGAAAGTTCTCAGATTGTTGGCGGACTGAAACTACAGGTTTTTAAGCAGTGGTGTACGGGTGCGTGGCATCTCATCTCACATCTTTTTTTGACTCCACGAATTTTCTCTCAACCACACATAATGCCTCAAAACGAGTATATCGAGCAGCATATCAAGCAACATGGAAGAAGGTTGGACCACGAAGAGAGAAAGCGTAAAAAGGAGGCTAGAGAGGGCCACAGGGTTGCCAAGGACGCTCAGAGCTTGACCGGATGGAGAGGTAAGCAGTTTGCCAAGAAGAGATACAGCGAAAAGGTTGCCATCAAGAAGAAGATTAAGGCACATCAAGAATCCAAGGTCAAGGGCCCGGCCACTCCAAAGCAGGATGATGGTGAAGCCTTGCCCACTTACTTGTTGGACCGTGAAACCAACAACACTGCAAAGGCTATCTCCTCGAGTATCAAGCAGAAGAGAATGGAGAAGGCCGACAAGTTCTCGGTTCCCTTGCCGAAGGTGAGGGGTATTTCCGAGGAGGAGATGTTCAAGGTTATCAAAACAGGAAAATCCAAGTCCAAGTCTTGGAAGAGAATGATCACAAAACACACCTTTGTGGGAGAGGGCTTCACGCGGAGACCTGTGAAGATGGAAAGGATTATCCGGCCTTCTGCATTGAGACAGAAAAAGGCTAATGTCACGCACCCAGAATTGAAGGTGACTGTATTTCTTCCTATTTTGGGAGTCAAAAAGAATCCACAGTCTCCTATGTACACGCAATTGGGTGTGCTCACCAAAGGAACGATTATTGAGGTCAATGTCTCTGAATTAGGATTAGTTACAGCCGGCGGTAAAGTTGTCTGGGGTAAGTATGCTCAGGTCACCAATGAGCCGGACAGAGACGGATGTGTGAATGCAGTTTTGTTGGTTTAGACCCAAATTCTTATCGCGCATCTTCTTCATTTCTGTCAAATTCTTGCATATTTTCGTTGGTCTGGAATTCTGGCGCTGGCTAGAAATCTTACATCGTTACCTGGCATGCTTTATATCACGCTTATAATCAGGCTTCCAATATCCAATTACTTATTTCACGTTAATTTCTATTTCCTCCCATGTAGTCTCCCCAGGTCAGTCATCATTGAACAAATCAGGGCAGTGGATGCTGGTTTTGCCAAGAGACCGAAGGCCACAATTGATAATCAACTTTGCATTCTCTCGTACAATTTCCCACTGACTTTTTAGCAACTCAGCTCCCACCAACAAACAGAGTCCGCTGATGTTCTCTTTGGAACTGATATGAGGCAATGCACCACAATATACAGACACCACTTCATGTGACGGTATGTACCTTCCCCTGCTCGTGATTGAGTGGAGATAATATTCAGGAGTCAATCCCTCTTTTTGTATGCGTTTTTTGAACTCTTCACGAATCCGATACAAATACTCATATCCATCTTCTGCAACAAGGCTGTTGACTTCCTCTAAGCCCATCTTGTCAACCAGCGGAAAGCTCATATGGACCTCGTCGAACTTGGTTGACTCTGCTCCACACACGGTGAAAGTATAGCTCCAAAGCACCAAAATTGCCACACTCACTGGATACATGACATCAAAATAGTCTCGATGAATCGACCACGAGTATTTTGAATTGTGAAATGTAGAGTCATCGACATCATTCCAGGGCCTCAACATGAGAGTCCACAAGAGCCAATAACAATGAATCACACTTCTGTAGTTGCTCATGTCTCCCGTTTGTTTAATAGTTGGCTGCCAGATGGTGGTAAGCTTTCTTTTGACTGTATGAAAATCCTTGGAAGTTGCTTTCACGCTCATATTCTGCGTGGAGCCACCAAAGATAGCAATATCATAATGATTCACTTCCGACAATCCAATGATGTGTATAAGGTGATATATTGGAAAACGACACTGGCCCATACGCACGGAAAAAAAGGAATCCACCTGAGTACCAGCACTCGCTGTCACATCTTGTTGAACTTCACAATGATCCAATGCTTTAGCAATTAGCTCTTTCCAAAAGGGGTTCCGCTTGGGACTTGTACCTGAGACCATGTAAGTGAAGCTATTTTGCAATTCAGCTTGCTGCATTTGATGCAATATCGAAGTTATTCCGCCAACGAGTATCGATTTCGTGAACATCGAAAGCTTTCTGCAAGACTGGTTTAATCGAGACGGCCTCATGAGTCTTTTGAGTGCGGTGAGAAAATTCATTCCAGCCCGAACTCCCTCTAGTGAACGGGAAGCATTGCCAAGGGAATTGTGTTTTTGCAAGCTTTTTTGCTTCTTTAGCAACTTTTTGAAAGAGCCGTTTATTTCATCGCAGTCCCATAACTTCTCATCATCACAGGGTAGGTTTAAGAACTGGAGTTGGAAAAACGGGATTTGAGGGTTGTGACGAAACTTGATGTAGTCTGTGATATCCAGATAAAAAGTCATGAAAGTGATTCTCTTCATGGATTCAGACTCGACCCATTTGTCAAATAGACTGGCATCAGAATCAACTGCTTCACTGGGGTCAATATCGATTGAGACACCTGCATCCAAATTCTCTTCCTCGCTGCCACTGACCCCGCTATCAGCAGTGGAAGAGGTACCAGGTCTTTGAGTGTTCTCTGGATTCCCTCCTAAAAACGGGGATCGCCGCAACAACTGAACAGTCGTTCCATGATGGATGTGAGCCCGTTCGTGCATATGCCGCAGTAAGTAATTTTTTTCACTCCATTCAAGCAAATTCAAAGTTTGCAAAATCCATACCTTAACTGGGGATTTGAATTCAGAATGCTGGAACAACTTGTACCGTAGCGGCTTGACAACGAACATACATAATTCGAATTCAGGCAGAGACTTTTGCTCCAGTGATGACTCCATAGCTGAGGAGCAATACATAGCACCAACGCAAATCATGGCGAAAATCAATAAAGGTTGAGCAGTTTTCGTATCAAACGATGGACGGTGTAGAACTGAAAATCTCGGGTGAAAGACTTCCCAATACGCATGCAAATAGTATGATAAACGATTTGCTAGATCAAGGGGGCCCAGAATTTTGCTCTCTGTTTGGGATATGGCTTGAATATCCTGTAGAGCTACCTCGGGCATTGACTCTGTCCACGAACCCAAAAGCTCCTCGCTCACATAGAGATGCTTATTGTGAGCTACATTCACTGTGTTCGCATGGCGAAGAAGTCTGTCCTGGGATGAGAGTATTCCAGCCTCTGCCAGAAAAGTATCTGAAATAGATTTGGGAGTTGACGAATCATTAGTATTCGAGGGAGAACTGGATGTAGCTGAAGCAGCGCTAAAGTGCCTGACATTCTGGTTTATTGGTGGGGAGCAAAAGGCTTCTTCCAAGGGGTTGTCATTATTCAGGAAGTAATTTAAGTCCTGGAGTCCTATATTGAGCATAGGGTCAAGTGAAGTCTGAGTGTGCGGACCATTTTCGAAGTAGTAATTGGGAGCAATTGTGTTGTTGTGATAAAGAGCATTGGCGGGCGAAGGAGCTCCATTGCCCCGATTGTAGTCCGAGGATACCGACGCAGGGGTTGAGCTCATATTGCTCAACAGATGAGCATCGTGTTTAGCTGCATCTGGAGACTCCAAGAACAACCACGACAAGATATCATTCAGAGGTTGCGGAATGTAGCCTCGCGTAAGATCATGTGGATTTACGGTATTTGCGTTTGGGGGATATGGCTCTCCAAGACCCGAAGAGGCTGTCTTCCCATTATGAGGCCTGAGATGCCGCGGAGGTAGCTCTTGCGCAGACTGTGGCGGACCTGGCACTGGAGTGATCGTATGCGGGTAATTATGCTGAAGGGATGGTTGATGTGGATGTGGGTAAACCTGTGATAGAGGAGAGTTCTGGCTTTGGACCTCCGGTGGGTAATTGTAATGTTTGTGGAACACGGGAATGATTGAGTTGTACCCTGGATTTAACCCTGGGTAGCTAAGGTTGAAAGAATTAAAAGGGGGACCTGGATGTTCGTGCCTTGCAAAATGGAGTACATGAGGCTCTTTGGTCATATTATTCTTGGGGCCAGTAACATTGTAGTCTTCCTTAATTCCAGAATTTTGCAGATGAAAGCCCAGAGCAGAGTCCACCGGTCTGGCGTGCTTCAGGGCGACCAGGGCGTCGTTCAATGAGCCGTTTGAGTTCGGACGGCCTTTACCAGCATGCAAATCTTCGATCTCGAGTTCTGATTTCTCAAGCAAATGGCGCTTGTAGTGCCTTTCTCGTAGATCTTTCCTGACAAATGTCTTTCCACACGTTCGTTTTAAGCCCTTATGACTGGTTATGACATAGTCACACACGTAGACCTCCTTAGGTTGATGGTTGAGGTAATGCCGGGCTAAATGGTCAGATCTTGTGAACACCTTAGGGCAGCTAGAGCAGGCATAGGACCCTATATCACGGCGCTTTTTGCGCTTGGGCTCTTGCTTGACAGGTTGAAGCTCTTGCCTTTCTACCATTCCATTGATTATGGGTTATAGGAAAACTAGGCTACAATTGATGTGCACAATGTTAATATTGAGGAAAACTTGAGAGTGGACGAAGTAGAGTTTGCCAAAGCGCGAGTCTGCCAAGGCGCGAGTCTCAAGACTGGTATTATGATGCGCATGATCTTCTCCTCTCTTGCAGTACCTATCTGGGAAGCCAGCCGCGCATGGCGCACTTCACGTTAAGTCTATAAATTAGTCATGGCTATGTCGCTCCAGGTAAGTTGGAATTATAAACGGAAGATGCCGTTGCTTCAAACGGACGCGGTACTGTCGTCAGCAGTGCCCAGGTTGGCTGACATGGCACATGAGCTGGGGCTTATTCCACACACACTTCATCGTTGAAGCGAAGAGACTTCTTCTTCCTCGATGTAACATCGCGAGAAAGATTCAAGTCATTATCACTTGGGCTGGTGCTTTGCATATCACTTCGCTTTCTCAGATAATCGTCTTTTATGCTGAGCTGCCCCAACAGTTCATGTACGTCCTTCATATACTTATTGATTCCGTCGTTCAAAAGGCCCTGAATATGGTCAAGGTCGCTGAGAATCATCCGCTTATCGAGTCGCTTTTTACGTTGCTTCATTAGTTCCCATTTGTATGTGTAAAAAAATTTGACAAGATTCATTTTCACCGCAGCTTCTTCCAATTCATTGTAAAATCGCTCTGCAGGAGTAAAGTATGAGAATTGGCGTTCCTTGCCCAGATCACAATACATGAGTAGAATCTCGAGATCCATTTCGAGGAATGACTCATTATTTAGAGCCCATATCTCTTGAAACTTGTCGTAAATTTCGGGGTTCTCTGGTTTTTGTGATGCCCTATTAAATGTCTGGGAATCAATCACAAAATCCTGAAACTGGTCAAACTTCAGGCTCTCCATTTTTTCAACCAAGTCTTGGAATATATCATGGAGTAACTCCTTGAGTTCGCCGCTTCTTTTGAGTTCAAGAAACTCTTCAGAGATTACGCTAGGGTCAGAGGATTTGAATTCTTGGAGAAACAAATTCGTGCAAAATATTGCAGTCGCCTCGACGGTGGCAATTTCGGCATACTTGTCAGCATCATTGGGGTCCTTCTTCACGAAACTCTGCACAAGCTTCTCATGGAGAAATGTAAACATCTGGTCATTGAGCATCTTGTTGAAATTCGAGATTGCTGCTATTTCCTCTGAGTTTTGACCGGGTTTGAGGCTTGAAATGGAGGGCATGGAGTTCAAGGATTCCGAGGAACCACGCACTTCGCCTTGACTTGAGTTGGAATCATCGTAATCATAGAATACTGGATTCTCCTCGATTGACTGTGAATTGAGAGGCGAGCAAGCAGATTCTGTGTCCAGTTCCTTGCAAACATTCATCTCATCGGATGTGTTCACTGCCTCCAACAAAGGCGGATCATAGGGTGGCTTAGTTGTGTAGTTCATGTGAATATCCGAATCGGTTTCGTCTGCGCCATCATCGGAGTCTGCTGCTGAAGAGAGCGGCCTCAGTCGAGACGCGTAGTCTTGTACTGCAAGTCTGATGGACACACGGATAGAGTGCTTTGTATCATGAAGGGCGAAGTTAGTGCATTGATTGATAGGGAACATGCGAGGACCTACCTGTGTGCCCTGAGCCTCACGTTTACTCTTAATGCACTGGAACTTAGCTGGTGATTTGCTGGGATCGGGTTTGTCGCCATGGTCCTCATTCACTCGAAGTGGTTTTCGGCCATCCCCTCCCTGAGTCCCAGGGGCAGGTCTGGAGTCGGCCGAGACACCCTTCCCTAGACTCAGGTTATGTTGATGTATAAAAGATCGTATGTGACTGTTCATAGACATCATACAGCGAATATAAACGAAGTTTAATCATAAGTTTCTAATGAACAAATGGTCTTTGGTGTCAAGTGCACACTTCATCGCAGCACAATGTGCCACGTGATGGCCTGTCTGTGCGCATTTGTCAGGGATCGGGATTGGCCTAGGTGCGCGATACCTGAAAAGGCCAGAACACACAGACCCCCGCATGTTTACTTCGCATATTACTAAAGAACTGATGACAGAAATTGGGTTTCTTGGGGCAGTTTTGATAAGCGCAGCGTAAAGGACATGCTGCAGTGGAAATACTCTCGCCCGCTTACCTTTCGCATACTTTCTTCCGCAACTCTCTTTTCCGCAACCCTTATCTCTCTTGGAGTCTGCATAAGTAATATTTACCGATAAGCACGCGAAAGGGTTAAGCTGCTATACCGATGGCTTGCAGATTTTAGCCGAGACCTAGTGCTTGCTTTATAAACCAACCCCACATTTTTGTCGTTGGTAGAGACCAGTTCGTTGTCGATTCCTAAGTGCCTCGAGACTCATTTCCGGTGGCATTCGGCGTGGTGGTTGCAGCACTATTGTTCACAGTATTTGTAGGTTGGCGGAGACGTTGGATTATAGGAATCGCACTAAAAGTACTCAAGGGCCGCCGGAAAGATTCGCCCGCGAGCTGAGACAATGGAAACTTCCGCGTCATGACTAACTCTGGATCTGGAGATAAAACGGGCTTTGTGGAAGCAAGTGATGCGGGATAGGAGGGTGTTGCCCAAGACTGGGGTACCGTTGTGTCGGTCAAAGGAGTGATCTGAGGATTGAAAGGCTTTCTGTAAGGGTTGAAGACATCGGTCAGATGCTTTGCTAAATGGTCGATGAGAAGGTCCCTGTCATTGACGAATACGAAATTGCAGTTCGCCTTGATGACGGCAATTTTCTTGGATATTGGATCAGATTCCTTGAGCGACTCGACTTCCTTCCTGCAGAGAGGGCAGCTGACGTGACCATTTAGCCACTCTATGATACAAGGCTTGCCAAAGACGTGCCCACAGTTGGGCATGGCTACCGGCGTGTGCACGCACTTGGAAGGATCCGCCACGGGAGGGTCCAGTTTGCAGAGTTGAGGAAACATGTCTGTGTGTGTTATGTTATCCCCGGTCACGAGGCGCATCTGGGGCACTCTGATGTGGGTACCTGCGGCACTGTCCAAGGGTATAAGCAATGCGGGATCGTTGAACTTTGAATCTAGACGCAGAGAACGGACGGGAGCGCCTTTCTGCGCTAACCGCTCTGTAAGTTCATCGAGGCGTGCGGCCTGTGGATTTTGCACATCAAATGCTTCATCAAGGCAGGGGTGCTGAGTCTTTTTTCCACCATCAATGTGGCTGGCGCTGCCGCAGTTGAACTTCTTCTTTTTGTTTTGTTCGCTCACGTACTGATCGTAGCATATGGGACAGGTTTTGTCTGAGAGATCCTCCACCGACATGTCCTGTAAAGAGGCGATGGCATCTCTGGATGCTACTTTTTTGTTTGCTCGTATACCGCTGGTGACGAAGGCACGCTCGATTATATCGCGGAACCACTGGGGCATTTCTGCGTTGTTGAGGAGGTTGCCGTCGAGATCGGTTTCAATGAGCGTGGAGTTGAATAAGCCATTTCCGAAAGCACCATTCATTGTGATGCGATATTTGTGGTAAGGCTCAGTAGCAGAATCGGAATCAGAAGCGACTGCTTAATAGTAAGAGGGCTTGGCAAGCTTGGGCAGTGGCAGGTGGGAAGTAAGCTCTAGACTGTGAATAAGAGCCGCGTGATTAAAGCTCACTGGAGTTCGCACCGTTTGTGGGTGGATGCGAAGCTCAGGTACGCTATTCAGAGGGCACGTGAAAGACTCGAGATACACGTATATGCTCAATTAGGCTCTTTCGAGGCAGCATTGTAGGTTTTCAAGACAGAAGGGTGCTGCGCACACACCTGGCAATTGTTCACCGCATCAGATGGCAATTTACATTAAGTGCTTGCACTTCCGCCTAGTGTAAGTAAAGAGTCACATGGGGAACCATTCTCAAGACCATAGAAGGGCTTTCATCACATAAGTTTGGCCTTAGGATCTTTGGCGCTTGAAAGATTATAGCATCATCTACATATCTCAGTAATTCCATGGCAAAAACTTCTGGACAAAGATATTCACCAACTATTTAGTCAGTGTTGATTCTAGAAGAGCCAAACGTAGAACACCGCCAAATTTGTCTTTTGTACATCGCTTTAGACGACTCGTGGTATTTCAATCACTATATCTCAGCCTCAATAATATGTGATATATCCTAAACTGCCATAAATCTCTTTGAATGAAATGGTGTTGGGTGTTTGAGACGAGCACTTCTTGCGTTCCATAGATTACCCAGGTCCGCAAATCCAAGCCCGTTGACCATTTCGTAAACCACATTCGTATTTATTCATTTGTAATTAATCGTCCTCCAAAACCACTCAGAAAGGTGAACTACAGTATCAATTGCAGGCGGGCACCGCATAAAGAAAAGTTAAGGGCTATAACACTGTAGCCCCACAAGACGTGCCAGGTTTAGCAGAAGAGAGCTACAATGCAAATTCTTTGCTCAACGATACCAATTTATCTCTGATTGTGTTACTTTGAAACCAACTTTTAAAGATGATTCGCTTACGGCGCCGCCAGAAAGTCGAACTTTTGAGGGCTAAAATCCCATGATACAGTAGAGCTTTTGAAGTCACTATTACGAATACAAAGGGCTTGAAGGACGTCGAAGGTGGTTCAATACCTAGTGATTCCGAGTTTGGTTTGAATCTTTGATAGCAAAATTATTTTGGGTAAGTTCAACATTAGTGTAGAAATACGCAAACGATGTGTTTTGAACATAAGACTCGAGATTATTTATGCCAATCTACACTTAGATAGATAGCATGTTTGTGAAGCGCCGATATTCCCCGAGGTTAAGGTAGCCTATTTATGCTGTAAACGGTCGAATTTCGGCCCTCCAAGCAAAATTTGCAAATTGGCAATCTAAATGCTCCATACACCTATTAATTATATCTCATGCACGGGTCCCATAATCCCACCAATAGGCTGCTACATGTACTGTTGCCTAATCCCAGCAACCAAACTTTGCCTGTCAGGAGGCAAAGAGCCAATTTGCTCCGGTGTCAAATTTAACACTTGGACAATCATTTCCACCTGATCTTGTGGCGCGTTGGCGAGCTTCATTTGCGTCAGAAGCGGAAGGCCTGGCCACCTTCCTGGGGCCGGCATTTGACTTTGCCCACCTTTTCTCAAAAGGCCGGGCTGTGGAGGCAAATCAGCATGAGAGTTCCCATTTTGATACCTGGGGCCTCCGCCATTACTAAATCTTTGAGCCTGAGGCGGCTGTCCATATCCCTGATGCTGTTGTGGATATCCATTGTGAGGTGGAGCACCGAATTGATGTGGAGGCTGAACAGGCGCTGGAGGAGCACTAGTGCCTGCACTCATAGCCTCGGCAATCACATCTTCATTAATGAATCCCATTAATAAAAGCGCTTGCGTCGCGGCGGTGGCAAGATGTGGCGAGATTTGGAATACATCAGCAGCACGCGCAGAGCCCGTTCCGCCAATAATGGCCTTGAGGTTCGCAATCAATTCTATGAGTTGCGCGGGGGGGATCTGGCTCAAGGTCTCATTGATTTTATCTGGGACCGCAAACGGAAGATTTGGAACTTGTGGGAGAACCTGAGAAGCCTTCAAGTGGTGCTCCGGGAGTGGCACCATTACACCTGGCACAGGAGCGTTGGCAGGCGAGTTCACGCTAGGATGAGCAACGCCTGGAGACGGGTTCAATTGTCCCATTCCATGTACATCAGGACCTGGGTACCCCCCGAACCGAGCCGAATTAAGACCTGGATTACTCTGTATTAATTCAGGTGGAAACTGCACTCCTGGAGGGAGGTCTTCTGTATTTAGAGGAATGATGCTTTTGTGTTCACTGTTGCCTGTTTTGAACCCCTCCTTCAGTAACTCTATGCGAAGCTTTTTGACTTGTCTCGTAGCTGGATTTATCAAGGTGATTTTTCCCAATACATGCATTGCGGTTTGAGCCTGTTGTGGAGACTCAAATTCCACAAAGGCGTATCCTTTGTTCTTCCCAGCATGGTCGTAACCTAGGCGGACATCAAGGACGTTTCCAGTACCGCATACAACGGCCTTAAGATTGTTTTCATTCCAATCGAACGGCAACAGGCCTATGTATAAAATGGAGGAAGGATTCTGGGGTGCTGGTGGACCTCTTCGTTGCATGTGTGGAGGAGGGAGTAAAGTATACCTTTGTGTGTTAAATGTGCCGAGTGCGAAGCTCAACTACAACTTAGTGATGCGCTGCAAAAAATACTCCGATACCGGGAGTCGAACCCGGGTTTGCTCGGTGAAAGCGAACCGTGATAGCCGTTACACTATATCGGAAGTGAACGAATTTTCTCTGAGATCTGCACTGATATTGTTTGTGTATTAGTAAATCGTCTCACCTTTATAGCTGTTAATAGTTGACAACTAGGAGCTGTAAATTGCCGAGGTGCTCGTTGCTCTCACTTCTACTTCTCCAATACAAGCTATTCTCCTTGCGAAGAAAAGCCACATACGGTGGACTTTCGCCGCCGCAGGCACTATAAGCCGTCTATTAAATGATAGTATATTAAGAAAACCTTTCAAGCCCCTTTTGAAGGGCAACCCTAATCAATTATTCCATATGAACCTTTGCTAATTTCGTTTTTGATGTCCTCTATAACCTTCTTGCGGTCGTCATCTAGGTCAGCAATATCCTCCGCGGACATTGCATTAACCAGGCGTAACAACTCTACGTGGTCCAAAGTCAAATAGTCTAGCTTAGGATCAACACGATTAAGGCACAATTGGATCAAGTCTTTATTCGTCACATTCACCATGAGGCTGGTCTCCACCAAAGCATGCGAGAGTTGTGGACACTGTTCCAAAAGCTTTTTCATCAATTGAGGGTTTTCCAAGCTCATCGAGCGGGCTTCCTTCAAGATTTGCGATGCTGCCTGCAGATCTAGCGTGGATAGGATGGCCGAGATACCTTGCTGTGCATTCTGGTTTTGGTAAAGCTGCACGCCCAAGGGTAAGGGGGGTAATTTGTTGTAGTTGGAGAAATCTGGCACAGCGTCGAAAGCATCGCTGTCGCTTGCGAGAGAGCAGCGTAAATAGCGGTTGCCCACATTCATATTATTGAGATTCCGCACTGCGGATGACGCCGTCTCCCTATCAGAGTACTTGATGAAGGCGGAGCCTTTGGACTTCCCGGTAGTGGGATCGAAGACCAATTTTAAGTCGCTCACCGGGCCCACGGACTTTGCGATCTCGGTGACCTGATCTTCGGAGTAGTCAAAAGGAATCGAACTAAGATAGATCACTGAATCTTGGTGCAGCATGGTGAGTTCGTTGGAGCAGTAGTTGGCAAAGTTTGGTAGTAGGTGAGTAAAGATAGCGCAGCGTCATGTGCTCACTACTAGACCTGGACACCAGCACACACGTCGATTTAAAAACACACCACTGCCTATTTGGCCTCGATTGATTGCGTGGAAATTATTCTGGGGTCGGTTCCATTGACTTCAACTCATAGACATACACTGACCATGAAAGTATAAAGTCGTGCGCGGCTCAATTATAGTCCAGAGATTTCTCGCATAACGCTGTTGCACTACCCACACAATGGAGGTGAAGGAAATTAAATCCACAGTGTCCAACTTGGACAAGTCCACAGATGATGTTACGATCTTAAAGTTGCTAAATATCTTGAATGACGGCGTCCAACCCTCCGAGAAGCTCTTGCGAGAAACCAAGGTCGGAGTTGCCGTCAACAAATTCCGTTCCAACAACAACTCCGAGATCAGCGGCTTGGTCAAGAAGATGATCAAAAAATGGAAGGAACTGGTGCAAAGTGAGAAAAACTCGAAAAAGTCCCAGGCCAAGGAGACTTCTTCGCCCGCCTCTGCAGAGAAGGCCCCAAGACCCGAGGCTGGGTCCACGCAGAGCAAATTTCACACAGGGCCCCGCAATCCAAAGACGGATGGCGTCAACACAACGTTGTACGACAACCCAACACGGAATGCGTCTGTCAGTGCGTTGTACACGGCATTGGCTATAGAACGAGGAGACGATAGCAAGACTATTATCACTGTTGCCAGGGAAATCGAGAGCGAAGTCTACAAGGCGGAGTACTCTGCGGTCAACGATAGCTACCGTAATAAGTTGCGGACTTTCACAATGAACTTGAGGAATAAAAAGAACCCCGACTTACGTGGCAGGCTATTGGAAGGCCATATTACCCCCGCAGGCTTCATTAAGATGACGCCTAGCGAAATGGCGCCTGAGGCCTTGAAACAGGAGATCGAAAAGTTGCAAAAGCAGAACCTTTTCGATGCACAGGGTGCGACGGAGAAAAGGGCCGTCACCGACAGATTTACATGTGGCAAGTGTAAGCACAAGAAGGTCAGCTATTACCAGATGCAGACCCGGTCCGCAGATGAGCCATTGACAACATTTTGCACGTGTGAAAACTGCGGGAACAGGTGGAAATTCTCGTAGCATTTGTATATATGGAACGCTGGGTTCATCTATAATGATTCTTTATTGTATTAATATCCTAAAAGGTGATTTCCTTCGTCATGTAAGACAACAAGTCTACCTTGGTGACAATCTGTACAGGCTTCAACTCGGAGTCGGTGACAATTGCATTCGAGTTAGTCTCAAAGAACTTGTTCAACAAATTCAAAGGCGTGTTCAAAGTGATAGCCTGGTAAGATCTCTTGGTGAACCCAGATTGCTTGGCGATTGTGAACGACTTTTCAAAATCAGCCAACTTGGTAAAATCCAAGAAAACGCTTCTGATAGAATTCGTCATCTGCACCTTTTTGGTGGATAAGGATTTTAAGATCTTAGAGAGTGTGATCAAGCCTATCAATTTTCCGGACTGACTCAACACAGGCAATTGATCAAAACCATTGCTCTGCAATAACTCAAACGTTTTGCCCACAGTATCTGCAAGTGTGACAGTAACCACAGGTGGCTTTCCGGCCACAAGGTCCTTGATGGTCTTATTGTTCAAGAAATCATCTGTCTTGCTAGCTGCTTGGTTTGTTTCCTCAACTTCAAACCCGTTCGTCTTCATCCATTCGTCGTCAGCAAACTTCGACAAATATGATCTAATGGAGTCGGGGAAGACAACCACAACTGTGTCATCCGCAGTCAAATCCTTTGCAACTTCCAAAGCAGCTTGCAAAGCTGAGCCAGAGGAGCCTCCCACGAGGATACCTTCTTCCCTTATGATTCTCCTGGCCAATTTGAAAGATTCACGGTCATCAGTTTTGATCCATGAGTCAACGTAGTCTCTTGTCAAAACATCAGGAATGAAGTCGTAGCCGATACCCTCTACCATATAACCCTCAGTAGAGTCGTTCAATGACTCGGGCTGAGCCAAAATCGACCCCTTAGGGTCAGCTCCAATAACTTTCACGTCAGGGTTCTTTTCCTTCAAGTATTTGGAGATACCACTAATGGTACCACCAGTTCCAGCTCCGGCCACAAAATGTGTAACTTTGCCCTCAGACTGCTCCCAGATCTCATAGCCAGTACCGTAATAGTGAGCCATTGGGTTTGCCTCGTTGCCGTATTGGTCCAAAATCACTGAATTGGGGATTTCCTTTTCCAATTTTCTGGCGACACCGATGTGTGACTCTGGTGCATCCCAAGCAGCTTCTGTTGGTGTTCTGATGATCTCTGCGCCTAACGCTTTCAAAACGGAAACCTTCTCGTTTGACATTTTCTCAGGCAAAGTGATAATAGTTCTATAGCCTCTGACGGCACCAACAAGAGCCAAACCAATACCGGTGTTTCCGGAAGTTGGCTCAATAAGAGTGTATCCAGGCTTGATTCTTCCGGTCTTTTCAGCTTCCAAGACCATGTTTTTGGCAATACGATCCTTGATAGAGCCTCCAGCATTGAACAACTCCACCTTGGCGTAAACCTTGGCTTTGATTCCATAAGATTGAGGAATCTTGTTTAATTTGATCATTGGAGTGTTTCCGATTAAGTCCAACGCATCGTTGGAGAGTGGAGGAACAGGCATGGCGATGTTTGGTTGTAGAAACTGTGGATTAGCTCAAAAAAAATTACCTGCTCATGTGTGCGTGTACTATGCACTACACATCATCTCCAGGTCTGTGCCGCGCGCGGCATTGAGATGTCAGGCAAGTCGAAGCCTTGAGTGAGCACGTTCGGGCCCTGCATGAGCTCTCTAGCGCAGACTCTCATATACTTATGATCTTGCACTTCAAAACCTCCGGGTCTACGCCTGGAAGCCCTTTTGTAAAATCGAAGACTTGGAACACGCCTTTTCGGTCAACAGTGAAAATCTTACCTCCGTCAAAAGAAAAACAAACAGAGGCACACTCCGAGGATCGAAGCGCCGGTGCTACCTCACCGAGTAGGACCACACTTTTCCTTGTTTGTGCATAACTTGCAAAGTTGGGTTGCGCAATTGGAGTGGACACCAAGAGCAAGCGCCCCAGCTTGTCGACAAATACCATCCCATCTCCGCGTGGGGAGGATTCCACGCCGTAGATATTGGACCCGATTTCTGGCACCTTCACCAAGACCTCCACCTCAGTATTAACGGTGTCATCGTAGTAATCGCTTTGGTCGAGGCTGTTGGCGACTTCAGAGTAAAACTGCGAACCTATAGTTTCATAAGACTCAGAAGCGTGTACCTCCCTATTATCAATGTCATACCCACGTATTTTAAGCACAATCGATGATCTCTTTTTGAGGGACGAAGACGTTATAATGATGGTGTTAGAAAAGGAAGTGCCAAACTTGATATCTGTAATACCCTCATTGTCCAACATTCTGTCGTCATCCTCTATTCCCATGAAGTCTTCGACGTCATCAGTACTTTCTATCGAGGATTGGTCTGTTCTTCTCACATTAGGCTTTTCCTTGTAATTTTTTGGTGCCCGAGTATCGGAAAAAACAAGACGGGGTTCTTTGTATGATTTAGAATTCTTGTTTCGAAGCGAGATCAAAAAGTAGCGCATTTCATAAACGGTGCAGCACAACAAGTGCGTAGAAGTGGCATTGAAATTGAGAAGCTTTAAGGGGTCTCTGAAGGGAACAGTGATGGTTATGGGACGGACTTGCACGGACGTCGAATTTCGGTTCGTCTCAAGATGATGTAGAATGATAAAGGGCTGTTGTTTCCCCGACAGCTTTTCCCTCGTGGTAATTCCGCATGCCAAAATATTACTATCCGGGGCTAAAGCGATGCATCTGATTGGGAAGTTAGTCAAGTACGTGTAAACCGGAGCACCAATTTCTCCACGAGCAGGGTCGATGTTTAAGAGACGAAGTACCCCTCGAGTTCCACACAACACCAAGTACCTCTCGGAAAGAGCACAGTAAAGCAGCACGGATGACTTGAGACGCGCTGCCACGTCTTTTTGATCCAAAGCAGCTTTGGCAGATGGGTAATCGCTTCGCACCAAGTAGCCGTAGCTCGAAGGCATTTTCAATTCATTCTCCCGCGGCCCATATTCTCCTGTCATCTTCCCACATGCTAGAAGAGAAGGCTTGGCCACGGTGTGCACGTATAGTTCCCATCTCGTCTCAGAAACGAGACAAAATACAACCTTTTCTTGGTTTGAAGAATGATCAAAGCTGCGAGTGATGGCCGTGCATACGAACCGATGTAGTTTGAAACCCTTGTCAAAAAAAAACTTCTTTGGTTGAGTATTGTATGTGGAGGTCTTGCGATGAAACGGAAAGCATTGTGAGAAGTTGCGTTCTTTGTCCTCGTCCAAGATCTTGCGATCACAACTCCATTTCGGCAAAAAGTCGTTCTTCACTGTTTGCTCATTGGGAGATGGAACATCCAATTCACTTTCCTCAGCATTGCAGACCACGGCCTCCTCGTTGCCAACACCCGCATAGAACTGGGCCGTCTGCTCCTTCTCTTCTTTCGCATACTTATAGAATAAGCTCATCAAGTTAGCTTTGTCCGACACACCAGAGCTCCGAGAGTTTCTTGTAGCCCGTTGTCGTGATTTTAAGCTCTTTAAATGTGAACTCGATGTTGTGTCGCTTTCAAGACATGTGGTCTCGATATCTGGTCCATTCTTTACCGCTCTCTCATTTTCTCCTTCCGCCTCTGACGCTTTGAGACTCTGTAATAAGCAATACATCTGGCGCAATGGCGCTACTTGATTGAGAAGCTTGACGGGATTCGCCAGACATGCAGGGCAAACTGCCGAATCCTTACCCACAAAGAAGGCTTCAGAAACTAAGCACCCACATGTGAGCACAGAGGCATCGGCACACACTTCGTCAAAGTTGGGGCCTGTGAATTTGAGAAGTTCCTCAAGATCAGAGATCCATTTTGTCATAATGCTGGCTTCGCCAGGAGATTTGGAAGCGTGTGTCAATTACACTATCTGAAGTGATGCGTGAATGTTTGGTGTGGCCTGCATAGGCAATCAACGATAAGCGTAATAGTTGGAGCTCTATCAAGACAAAATGGTTCGAAAAACAGGAAGATTAAAACCACCAGTGCTTCCAAAGCCTACAATCTGGCCATGAGCGGCGGCTACAAATTGGTGAATCGCAATAAACCCTGTATTAATTGAAGCCACGCGAGAAGCGATCTGGCTGATGAACTGAAGTACTTGGGGAGTCCCCCTCTAGCTCAAACATTGTAAATACTCTCCTCGCCGTAAACTTGTGCGGTCGCATCCTTCTGCACCAGCTCCGCCTCAGTAGATATGTCCTCACTCTTGATATTCAGCACCGTTCTGTCGGGGATGTCAAGCACAGAAGTCGAAGGATGAAGAGATGCACCGGCAGGCACAGGAGCGGCGAAAGCACTGAAGATGGAGTGCCCGAAAGCCTCTTCACTCTCGATCTCGTCTACCATATCCTGGAAATCGAGTTGCGCCTCGTCCACGCCGTAATCGAAAAACTGATATATGGCTTGCAACAAGCTCTTGGATTTGATGAGAAAGCCCTTGATGCACAGCATCTGTTCTGCAGCCCTTGCGGCCTTTATAGCAGTTTCATCGAAGTCCGGCCGCACTATAAGAGCAGAACGAGGGCAAAGATCCAAGTCTTTCAAACGCATCAACTCTTGGGACTCCGTGAAAGTGGTTCTCGTGGCTGGGGAAAAAAACGCAAACCGCGAAGGCTTAAAGTGGCCTATAGTTGTGTATCTGGATGCCACTTCATCTTCCTCAGACTTGAACAAGCTGTCATTTTCTTTTTTGAGCCAGCGCTTGACGTCCAATAAAGACTCGTTTTCTCCAAAACTGGCTTTGATGGTATCGCCGAGCATTGTTCTAATAGATAAAGTGCAGGTGAGATCCTTCTGTGGAGTACTGAGCTGTCCTATGACATACCGATCCGGATTCTCGAGAAGGGTTTTCAAGTCAACGGAGGTATCAGCTGCGGAAACTTTTCCTGCGTTGATAACGACACGGGAATGGTGGGAGGCACTCGGACAGAGGCTCAGGAGAAGGTCGTGGTCCGGAGAAGATGCATGTGTTGTGATGATGGCCATGTTGTTGCTCGTGAGGAAATCGTGCACCGGCTTATTGACATGACGATGGCACTCGGCCACACTTGTATTTTCAATCACAACAAGGGTAGGTGTTTTGTCGCTTATTGCTCTCTGAAGCGACATTGCAAATTTTAATGTTTTGGGGGTTAGCAAAATAGATGACGAAGGGTTTTAAAGCACATATAAGAAGCTGTGCTTCACGTCAAAAGGAGAGGTATATTTAGGCTTTGAGGGTCTGAATGCGAGCAAGCCAAGAGGGGTCAGTGCGAAGCATTTATTTCTTTTGCGCAGCTACCAGAAATTTGAGGCGGGGATACTCCGGGTGTCTGTGATATCTCAGTTATGTACGGATTCGGGCTGTGATAATTCTTGGGTAAACTTTTTGATGTTTTCAACAGCTACCAGAAAAAGTCTCTTTTGCACTGGTTCGGTAGAGATATTGCTCCGGATACTCCGGTACGTCATGGCTTCATCGCGCCGTGCATAGGGCGGCGGTCTAGATTAGCAACCGATGAATCGGAACAAGACTTCAATAACTAGAAGCCACAAAGGTGTTCCAAGCAGTTCCTTCGGGCTGTGGGGGCCTACAGACCAGATCTTTTGCACTTTTAGATTCTTTTATGTTTTTGGTGGGTTACGCTTATGTTATGTTCCTCCTACAATACCTGCAGGAAGATACGAGATAGGCTGTTGCGGCTCCACTCTGGTGTGTAGCATCATGTGACCACTCACCTGCCACTTTGTCTTGTTCGCGCTCGAGGTGTTCTACAGGCGCACTCACCATTACATCCTACCAAATTCGTGGCATATCACCCCGAAACACAAAATAAAGATGTATGACGAGTAAGCAGACCTGATTTTCTTCAGCAGAGCCCCCTTATAACTCCGCTCATTTCCCACATTCCAAAGGATCGTCATACATCTCAAACCACTTCTAGTGATCCAATGTCCACCAACATTAGGGTCATTGTCCGTGTTCGGCCATCTCTTCCAAGGGAGGAAGCCCTAAAGTCCTTGGTACACATGCCCGAAGATGATCCTCATAAGACGGTGTTGGAGGTCCCGTCGGGCACAAAAGAGTATTTGTTTGACCAGTCCATCTGGTCACATGACCGCCGCCAATCCAATTATCTCGACAACAAGGGCTTTTATATGAAATGTGGCGAGAACTTGCTTCAGCATTTATATGCTGGGTTCAATGTTTGCCTCTTGGCTTACGGCCAAACCGGCTCGGGCAAGACATATACCATGATGGGAAGCGAAGCAGACGAGGGCATTATCCCGCTGGTGGTTCGAGACATTTTACTTCAGCAAGAAATTCTAATTCAAGAGAAAATCAATTGTGAAATCAGTGTCTCATATTTGGAGATCCATAATGAGAAGGTGAAAGATTTGTTTGCCGCGTCTAGGGTCTGCAAGATCAGGGAGAACCCTCGCACGGGCCCTTACGTGGAGAATTTGACGGAGGTGCCGATTACTTCTTTAGCCCAGTTCTTTGACGTATTGAAGCCAGCAAATAATTTACGAAGCGTGGCATTTACTAAGATGAATGCTGCTAGCTCCAGGTCCCACGCTGTGCTTACTTTTCAATTGAAACAGACCAGATTTTCTCAGGAGAGCAACTCTAATGATAGCATCGGCTTGGGAGTTCCCATTGAGGAAATTGTCTCCAATATCAAACTCGTGGATTTGGCTGGTTCCGAGAGGCCCTCACGGGCTCAAACCTTCAATCAAAGTGATAGATTGAAAGAAGGGAATGAAATCAACAAGTCATTGACTGTTCTTGGAAGATGTATCAACATCTTGTCCCTGCCCTCTTTAAAAAAAGCTGTCGTCCCATACCGAGACTCTGTTTTGACATATCTTCTCAAAGAGAACCTCTCCGGGAACTCAAAAACATCGATGGTGTTCTGTGTGTCTCCAACCGATATGGAGGAAACCCAGCAAACCTTGAATTACGCCACCCAAGTTAAGCGGATTAAAACGAAGGCCAAAGCAAATACTTCACAATTGGTAGTTGTGCCGGCTTCGATGCTGCATTCCGAAACCAACGCACTCGAGACTTTGAAAAGAGAAATTGCAAATCTCAACAAGGAGCTCGAGACGTACAAACTGGAAAATAAAATCGAGGGAATGTCTGCGCTGCTTAGGTTTCTTGAGCGCGAGAGCAATCGACAAGCCTTCGAAATCAAGTTTCTCAAAAATCAGTTGCTCGCTAAAGAAGAAATCAACGAGGAATTAAGACTCCGAAACGACTTTCTCAATCTCGAAATTCGATCTGTTATGCGACAGAAGCTCGGCGTCGAGAAAACGCAACTTGCCCAAAGGGCTAACGCGATCTCCAAGATCTGCGGCTCCGAGGCTCACTCTTTTAGCGACATCGCCACTTAATTAGCTAGAACACATCCTCAAACAAGGAAGTAGGATTTAAAACGTAAACATTCGATGCATAACGATCATGATGTTGGGATCAAGATCCCTTAGAAAGCTTCTGGCACACGATCGCAAAGTGTCCTGCACATGCTCCCAGCCTTTTCCGAGAAGCGAGCTGAAATTCTCTGCCGATCGAGACCCAACTCCATCACTTGTCAATGGAATTTGCAAATTACAAAGTTTTGCTCCAGCTCAAAGACGGTTCGCTGGTCAAGGGGCTCATCAATAACGTCAACAAGCGCCAAATCACCATCGGAAACAAAAGCGTCGAGAATGATTTAGTCAAGGACTTGAAGGTGTTGCAATTACCGAAAGGCGAGGCAGAGGGCAACCGAAAGACTTCCAAAAAAGCCGAGGCGTCTGCTGCACCTGCGTTGGCTCGGTCTGAGGATGCCACGGTTTCGGCCTCAAAGCCGGGGACACGCAGTGAAACCCCCAAGTTGGGAAAAAAGAAACCGGACTGGAGCTCTGATGTCCAGGACATCAAATCGTCAGAGGACTTCGACTTTGCCGCAAACTTAGCTATGTTCGACAAGAAGACAGTTTTTGCGGACTTCCAGAAACACGACCACGTAAACGCTTCCGATCGACTCGTGGGACACAATAAGGTGGAAAAAAGAGAACACGACAAGTATGACATTGACGAAATGGTTCTTCCCACCAATAAAGAAGATAGCTGGAACAAAATCGGACCCATTTCTCAGCGGTACTCCCTGCCTGTGACTGCAGGTGGCCCTGTCGCTGAGGTGGGCAAGGACAACACATCTTTTAAATTTGTTTTCGGTGACAGCACCAGAGCCGTGCCTCTCGCATCGCCAGTACAACTTCTAGAGATCGAGAGAATCATGCAAAAGCATTACTTGTTGGACAACAAAATCTCCGCGGAGATCTGTGCTACAAACCTTTATAAGCTCGTCGTCAACAAGATCTTGGGGGGTTCGGTGCGGCTCAGCAACCGCAAAAACCACAACTTGCCACCGCTTGTGTTGCTTTTGATTGGCTCTAGCCGCAGCAGCAGCTACTCGTTCGCACTCGGAAGGCACCTCACAAACCATGGTGTTCGTGTCTTGGCGTACGCCATCAGCGAAGAGCACTTAAGCGACGAAGATGTCAGTTACCAGTGCCAATTGTTCGAAAAAAGTGGAGGCAAAATCGTTCACTCGGACTTTCAAGGCCTTCTGGCTATATTACAGCAGCTAGAGACCCCAGTGGAATTGATTATCGACTCGTTGCAGGGTTGCACCACGCAAATCTCAGACCTCTTCTATGCCAGTGCGGACTTCGTGTCCCTCAAAAACCTAGTTGCTTGGGTCAATGAGCCCAGACAAAGTTCCAAGCTTTTATCCTTGGAGATACCGTCTGGTATAGACGGGGGCTCGGGCACCATTGCTGACCCACTGTTACATATTAAGAGCACCTACGTGGTGTCGCTTGGGCTTCCTGTAAGTGGGTTATTGCATGCATACAACAATGGCACGCTTGCGGAGATCGTGTCACACTACGTGGTGGACGCTGGAATCCCCAACGCTGTGTTTAGTGCCAAACCGCATTTAAGGAAGTTTGATAAATTCTGGTTCTGCGCTGAGGAATGTTTGGCCTTGCTGGTGACAAGGGAATAGCTTAGTGCTGTGGAGAAATAAAAATTAGATCGTTAATAAAAGTATGGCTAGTGAATATAACAGTAACGCTTCACGAGGAAGACAGCAAGCAATCCATTTGAGAATAGACTAGAGAAAGAAGACAGATATTTACTTTGTTATCGCACGATAGCTTCAAAGAATAGAGAACGTGTGGCCAAAGGCGCCATTGGGAGGACCTCCAGTTGTCTATGGTCTCATGTGTTGGTACATGCACACCCGCACTGACATCTTCAAGTCTCACTACTGCGTTCGATTCCCGCAAGTTTTTTTAAACAGGTGCTCTCCACATTCTTTTGGACCTGTCAGACCAAGCTATGAACTCTGGATCTAGCTGGGGCAACGCAACAGGCTTTGGTGCCTCCTCTTCTCTGGCCCAACAGGGCCTGAGCACAACTCAGGGTAACGGCTCTTTGTTTGGATCCAGCCAACCTAATCAGACATCGCAAACCCTGGGCTTATTTGGAAACAACAAGCCTCAACCAACGACTTCCAGCGGTTTGTTTGGGAATAGTGCTAGCACTGCGACCGCTCCTGGACTCTCTGGTGGATTGTTTGGAAATCTGGGTGGATCGAAGCCGTCCGCCGGCCTATTTGGAGGGTCCAATGCGCAAGGACAGAATGCCTCAGGCACCAATGCTGCATCCAGTGGGAGCCTATTTGGCGCCCCCAGCTCGGGGGGACTTTTTGGAGCCTCTGCCAAAGGGGGTGTTGCGGGAGGTCCAAGCGCGCCCTCTGCGGGGCTATTCTCCAGCGCTGCGCCGGCCTCTGGTGCTGCCTTAGGCTCGTCAACAGCTGGGGGGAATACTTCCTCGGGCTTTTCTTTGGGCGGGAATGCATCCCAGTCGTCTGGGCTTTTCGGCAATGCCGCCAAACCACAAGCTACCAGCTTGTTTGGTTCTAGCAATGGTCCTGCTCTGTCTGGTCTCTCTGGATCAACTACTTTGGGGGGCCTTTCTAGCCAGAATCAGACAAATACTTCGAGCTCCTTGTTTGGAAACTCGTCCACCGCAGCACAGTCCACCAACCCACTCCCGAATGTTTCTGTGACTTCAAATACATACGGTGCTGACTCCATATTGTCAACTATAAGCGCTGCAGAATCTCACATGCCACTGTCTATCACAAACTCCATGTTTGGAACAGCACACACTGCCAATGCCAAGAAGCACAAAGCTGTTGCTCCAAGCTCCAAGCCTTTCAAAAACTCTTTGCTCGGCAAGTTGGCCCAAAGTTTCAACATTTTTCGCCCCAGCAACAACTCATATACATCTAGCGCGAGCTTGAAGGGAATCTTTACTCAACCCAATTATGTGAAGGATATTCCATCCGCTGAAACAACTAAGTTTAAAGTTAACAAGAAAAGTCTTAAGGAAACTACTTTTCCAGCTAGAAGCCTTGGTCCCGTGAACAAATTGGTTATCAAATCAAAACCCTCAAAGTTTCATTTAATTAATGCCAACAAAGTATTTGAGGCTAGGATGAGCAAAACTTTAATTCCAACCCGTGATGATGATTTATCAGACTTTGATAATCTTGAGCACAATTCCATTCCAGAGCCGGTGATAGATCTGTCTTCGAAATCGGCGAAAACAATGGAAGGAAATGGACTTCAATCAAACGATGTGCTAGTAGATGACGATAGTGACTCGAAAGATGGATATTTCTGTTTCCCATCAATTAAGGAACTTTCATTGATGTCCCTTTCTCAGCTCAAGAAAGTCCCAAATTTTATCATTGGCAGGTTAGATCACGGACAAATTGCTTATAGTCTTCCTGTCGATCTTTCTGGTATTTTCGAACATTTGTGTTTCGACACTTCAGCCATTGCAGAGGAATTGTTCGGAAAGCTCTTTGTCTTCAACTCTCCGTATGTCGTTGTGTATGATGATAGACTCTACAAGGCTCCCCCTCAATACACGGAGTTGAATTTCCCTGCAATGGTGACCATGAAAGTGCCGCCAAAGAAAAGTGGCTCTATTGAAGATCTTATATGCGCCTTAAAAAATGTGACCGGCCAAGCGTTCGTTACATATGACCCAATTACTTACAATTGGACATCCCAAGTTGAACACTTCAGTGTTTGGGGCCTTTTAGATGACGATGAGGTCGAAGGTGATGAGGCAGAAGAAATCAGAAGACTCAGAGAGATAAAGAAGAGACAAGATGAAACAGAGGTCGAAACGTCATTACACCACGCAAACTCTTATCAAAATGAAACATACCAGAATGAGTTGAAACGTCAAAGAATAGAGAAGCAGACGAATGGAATACCCGGGGGTTGGGAATTCGATACTACACTCAAAGTTGATGGTGGTCTGCTAAGCGTTAAGCAAAAGTTGGTCCAGAATGAGATTAATCAAGAGGTAAATCAGTTCAAAACTAACAAGTCAGCTATTTATATTGCCGCAAATGCCAGTGATATCACTTCTGATTCTGAACACGAGTCTGTCAACGGAATCAATGAAGGGCTTGCCCTAGATGGGCCTCTTTTTCCAGACGAAGTCAGAAACTACGACTATATGAAGGACTTTGTGAATGCTGCCCCATCAAGCTTCGAACTAGAAAACATCATAGATGAAAAGGCATATGAGCCTGAGCTTGATAACGAAAATGCTTTGAAGTTCTTCGAGGCTACCAGCGCTTTCCCTACTTCTAAAAATTGGCTACTACAATTAGAGCTCGCTAACGATGTCAGCTCTGCTTTGGCACCTGCATTGAGACGCCCTAGAAAGTCACAGTCTGTCCTCAATGCAGTGAATGATATTCTTTTCGACGATTTACCAATTAATTCAAATGAGTCTTATCGAGAATCTACACCTAAGAAAGATATCCCAAACCTTCAAACTCTGTTTGACGTTACTCCAAACCCTCAAGCGAAGGTTTTGCGTGAGTTCATGAAAGATATCTTGTTGAAATCATCAATTGATACAAGAGAGAACAATTATCCGATTTTAACTCTCGATACCAATTTGACATTCAGATCAATTTTCGCTTTATCGGGCGAAGCGCCGGACGTGCAATACTTACTGCTTGGCTCAATTTTATTTGACAAGCCTGACTTGCAGGCTTTTGCGAAGTATAAGGATCTTGACGTATCCAACGTGCCCCTCGTTAAAAGGTTAGAATGTATCGAACAGAGGAAAGCCCTTGCGAGGTGGCTTAAAAAGTTCAATGGAGAATTTTACGAAAATACCTCACTCTCTGATGAACCCCTTGACAGAATTTTCAGCACCGTGTGTGAAGGTAGTTTAAAAGATGCCACCGCACTCGCGATTGCCTCTAATAATTTGCATCTCGCTCCGCTTCTCACGTTAATGGATTCCAATGATCCTGCTGTTAAAACCATTGCTGAGAGCCAACTTATGTCATGGAGTGATTCAGGTTTCTCTAAATTCGTGCCTCTGTCAGCATTGAAAATTTACAGGTTGTTATCCGGAGATTTCGCCTCGTTCGTGGATGACCTACCAGACTACGTCTATCTTGCACTAGAAGTCTATTTTGGAAATTCGTCAGAAAGTATAAGCTCTCTCACTTCGAGAGTTTTGCAAAAGATATCGCTTGAAGATGAACTTGGCACCATTTTGAGGGCGGAGTCGGCTTACAAAAACCATCTGGTCGAAGAAAGTTGCAGAATCATTGTGGATTCAAATTTGAGTCCTAAACTTAAGTGGATCTTTTACCAAATGATATGCAGCTTAGATTCGCGTGAGCAACATACCCTTCCTCAAAACGCAGTGGGGGCCTTATTTGGCAAAGAGCTCGAGAAGTGTGGGCTTTGGAAAGAAGCCTTATATGTGTACGGTTCTATGGCTGACGATAAGGAGGTATCGAAAAGCATAAGGTCCGTCATCTTGAATTCAGTTGAGCATTTCGAAAGTGATAAAAAGGAGCAAGACTTTCTTCAGATAGTGATGAAAATCCCTCGAGAATTGATTTTTGAAGCCATATCTCTTAGTAAGGGTGATAAAGGGGACTATTGGGGATGTGGAGAAGCGCTTGTATTGGCGGAAATGTGGGATGAGGCTCACAAACTTATATGTGAAAAACTAGCTCCGCTTGCCATTATCGAAGAAGGCACATACGTGAAAAACGTTGTCAAGGCTTTAATCGATAGCTTTCCGCAAGAGGGCAGGATTATTGAAAGCTGGAATCAGGGTGCGGGTTTGATCTCGAAATACTTCCAAGTAACTGAATTGGCAGATGACGAAGAGAATGTTGAAGCTGCAGATATTGTCTTCTTACTTGACAATTTAGCTCTTGTTCCGAAAGCAACGAATTTCCTCGTGAACGTGGCCACTCAGATCATGAGCAAGAGAATTGGAGATATTGCCATCGGAAACCAAAGCAAGGTGACTCATATGAAAGAGAAAATTCTCAACTTGTCTTTGGGTGAAAATGAAAGCACTTACTTCTCCGCCCGACTTGAGAAATGACGTGCGAACTGTACATAGCGCGTACATGAACTGCGATCTTGATTAGTAACATCCAACATAGTAAATCAGGTGCATTCTTTACCAGCCACTTATTTTTCGGCTGCTCATATAAACACACCTCGGCATCTCATATTGATATGCCGCTGACTCAAGATCTTCAGGCTCCTGAGCCAGAACACTGCCCTGGGCCGGAGTCAGAGAACGCCGGTAAAGGAGATGCTTGTGACGGCTGTGCTAACAAGAGTATATGCGAGAGCCTACCCAAAGGTCCAGATCCTGACATTCCAATCATCACTCAAAGATTGAAAAACATCAAACACAAGATCTTAGTACTTTCAGGAAAAGGCGGTGTGGGTAAGTCTACATTCACCTCCATGCTTTCGTGGGCTCTTGCCGCCGATGAGGATATTGAGGTGGGTGCAATGGACTTGGATATTTGCGGGCCCTCTTTACCTCGAATGCTTGGAGCCGAGGGTGAAACCGTCCACCAATCTAATTCGGGCTGGTCGCCGGTGTACGCCGCAGATAATTTGGGATTGATGTCGATTTCGTTCATGCTTCCAGATGCCGACTCTGCTATCATTTGGAGGGGAGCAAAGAAAAACGGTCTTATCAAGCAGTTTTTGAAAGACGTCAACTGGGGTGACCACTTGGACTATTTGATCGTGGACACGCCGCCCGGCACATCGGACGAACATTTGTCAGTGACAACCTACATGAAGGACGCCGGTATAGACGGAGCTTTAATAGTGACCACTCCGCAAGAAGTTGCGCTCTTAGACGTTCGCAAAGAAATTGATTTCTGTCGCAAAGCTAACATCAAAATTTTGGGGCTTGTGGAGAACATGTCTGGCTTCGTGTGCCCTAACTGCAAAGGCGAGTCATTTATCTTTCGGCCAACAACGGGAGGAGGCGAGCAATTGTGCAAAGACCTCAACATCAAGTTCCTTGGCTCTGTTCCCCTAGATCCCCGGATCGGGAAATCTTGTGATCAAGGCGAATGTTTTTTCGACGAGTACGCTGATTCTCCTGCGTCCACCGCCATATTAGATGTCGTGGATGCCTTGAGAGATGAAGTAGAAACACTGCTTAAGGACTTGAAGATTTCCGAGTGATATTTCTTCCACGTGTAAATGGTTATAGAGACACGTTGAAGAGCCTCGGCGTAATGAGGTTATAGCTCAAGGTTTATGGGCTGAAGTGCAGCTGTCTCAGAAATTACAGCGGACCCTATGATGGCTCGAAGTTTCGTTGGCTCAATGAGGAATGCGTATTGCAATGATGCGCTTCACTCAGGTTCGACTGATCGTGAGGTCATCTCTACCGCACATACTCCTCGTAGAGTGAAGTATTACGAATTTAATTGAATAGAAAAGAACACATTGTCATTGGTAGTCCGTTCGAAACCAAAGAAAACAAGTGGGCAAGATGCGTCACCCTAAAGCGATACCACTAAGCTCAAATGCGTGGCCGCTTATCACTGCAGCCTTCGCGCCAACACCCAGTCATATTGGCACTGCGTTACATGTCAGTCGAGAGGGCCTTTGCGCTAGTTCCCGCATTCAAAGACACGCGGCTTGCGTCGCTATACTCTGACTTTTCGCACCTCAAAGATTACAACCCAGAAGGGTACGATGCCAACTGCCATGCGTGGGAGAGTCTCATCTCGCAGTGCTTTAAGCTCCACGTCTTCAAGTCCAGTGTCTCCATTCCAGGTGCCTCTTTGGCGACGGCACTTCTGTCTTTGAAGTATGGCGAGCCAAAAGCCCTTCACGTCATCATAGATGAAATGGTGAAAAAGAAAAGCTTGGTTCCGTGGTCTCTCTTCCGGCAGAGCTCCTTCACATTGAGCAATGCATTTGCAGATTACCTCTTTCCCTCTACCCTTTTCCTGAGAAGCTGGACTTCCCTCAAATTATCGCTCTATAACCTGAGACTGGCAGGGCACGATGAGTACTTCATAGACGTTTCATTGCTCAAGGAAAAGGCAGATGAGGTGCTTCTGAAGCTCCGGAATCTGGCGCTGCTTGACGGCGCTTACCTGAGCAAACTCCACAGTAAAGAGACTTTGGTCAGGCAAATCAGGTCTTTGGATTCGAATCTCTCCAGCACCGATGCGCAAGTCTTGATTTTGTTCTTGACCAGAGACGAGAGGAGAATTCAGTCGCAAAGATCGGAAACAGAACAAAGCACATATCTCAAGTTGGATGACTCCAGGATTACTGAAAACGACATGAGCATCATTGATTTGAAGGCTTCTATAGATAAGGTGCAATCTCAGTCAAAAGCGTTGGAGATAAAGCTCGATCAAGAGATCCCACGTCGCATTCAACAGTTGCTTTCGGCCGCTGATGGGAAATCTGACTCGGCTCGATACAGAGTGAAAAGCCTCATATACCAAAAGAACCGAGCTAATAAGTCTCTTGAGCAATCAAGTAACTTGTTGCAAAAGCTTACCGATATATTGGAACAGATTGACAAGGCTGAAACCAACTCCAGCATGTTCTCCACTTTGCAGTCAGCTAAGAAAGCACTTACAGCTTTCAACAATGAGATCTCTATGGATGAAGTTGACGATGTCATGCTTGACATTGATGAGCAAATTTCTAAAACGAATGAGGTTTCTGACTCCTTGAGTGTGGCTCAAGATAATGGCCTTGACTCAAGTGACATAGATCGTGAATTGGAGGAACTTGAGGCTGATGAACAGTCAAAGAGAGACTCGAGGGTGGTCAAATCAGAGCCAGAGTCTTCGCAAGAAGAGGGGATGATTAAAAAACTACAGGGCATTCTGATTGTTGACCCGCCAAACCTCGAATCGAGCACTGAGACGAAGAAGAAGACGTCTGAGAAGCCTGTCGAGGCAGCCTGTACTACATAACTAAGTAATTGAGACGTATTTTTATTCTAGTTCAGCTTCACGTCTATGGGTGAAAATATTTTTGAAGATATAGCAATCTCGGAGACTTAAATGTCATCCAGCTTAGCCTAATATTTGAGAAATTTGCTGAGTTAAATTGAACAACTCGACTGAGGGGTCGTTGTATTCCAACACCTCAGAATTGTTGAGTGTGCCTCTGGAACTTTGGCCCTCGCTAAGAACTTTAATCCCGTGCAATATGGACTCGTTTTCTTTAATCAAAGCCTGAATCTCACTGTTGTTCGACTCCAACAACTGCAATATTGTCCACAAAGCAATGTGCTCAAAGGTAGCATTTCTGCTTTGTAGAAATCTCAATAAAAAGCCAAAGATACCTTCGCTTGGACGAATCCAATTATCGAGAATGTAACTTTCGTGCTCGTTGGTGACTCTGGAGCACAAATTAGCTAGGGCTGCAGCAGAATTACCACAAACCTCACCGTTTTCACTAAACGTCAAAGGAATTAATACGTCAATGATATGGCTTTCGTAGAGTTTGGGTTTCAAATCATCAGCTAATGCTAAAATCGCAAAGCATGCAGAAATTTCCAGCTGCACCGACAAAGGAACTTTCAACACCAACTCTTTACACTTCTCAACAGCCCCTGCATTCAACAAAGCAAGTCTGTTGCGTTCGCTGGATGCGGCCAAATTTCTCAAAGTTGATATGGCATGGCATTGTATTTCTTCCAGGTCATTGTAATCCAAAAGGGCCACTAAAGGCTTCAAGAATCCCGCCTCGATAATTAATGCTTCATTAAGGGGGTGAATTGAAATATTGCGAATACAAGCCACGGCAGCCAAAACAAGTGGCTGGTGGTTGCACGTCAATAACTGTACCAAATAAGGTAGGCCACCAGCTCTAACAATATCAACTTGGTAACCGGAGTCCGAAGCTAAGTTTCTCAATGCGAGAGTGGCTTGACATTGAACCCTTGGGGATGGTGAGTCCATCAAACTTACCAAATGACTAACAAGCTTAGGCTCAGTGGAAGACAATTTTTTTCGGTTCAGGTCATCCACGGCGATATTTGACAAAGCCGTAGTGCAGTAATATTGAACATCGGCATCTTCGCTTGATAACAATGACACGAGAACAGGTACAGCGCCTGCGTTCACCAATTCTTGTCTATTCTCAAGTGAATGTGTCATGTTCAATAAAGCTCCAGTGGCATTCCTTTGGACGCGTATGTCCTTAGACTTGGCTAGTTTGGTCAAAGGTATCAATGCGCCGCTTTTTGCAATTCTTGACTTGTTTTCATCCTGAGTCGCCAAATTGGTTATGCAGCCAACAGCATTACATTGCACTTCAATGTTTGATGACATCATTTGTCTAATCAAGGGTTCGATACCGCCCATCTCAGCAATCAAAGACTTGTTTTCGTTGTTGACCGCCAAGTTTCCCAAAGCCCCACATGCGGCTCTTTGCACTTCAGTGTCATTGGATTGCAAGAGGATCAAAATAGGCTCTAGCACGTCTCTGTTAACCTCACGCACATCCTTTTCGGTAATCTCCGCGAAAGCCAAAGCGGCGCTTCTTTGCAAGTCGATGTTCTCGGAATATACTAACGTCAGTAAGGACTTTAAAGGCCCGTGGCTAAAAAAGTCCACATCTGACCTATTCTCCAAATACTGCAAGAGAGCAGATATAGCCTCCCTCTCGTTTTCGGCTAGTAAGAGTGGAGGGTATTTACCATCGCCGCTGGATGGATATAAGCAACTGCAACAAGCTCCCATTTCCAAATAGGCTAGTCAAAGCGTTTAGAGTAAGACTGAGTGTTTGGGCTGGAAATTAGATTGTAGCTCACACAAAAGGAAAGTTACCGAGTATATGAGGTATCTGTAGACACCTGTAGGCACGAAAAAGTATAAGACGGGTCCAAGACTTGGAAAGATATATTGCACCAAGTTGCTGTTTGGCAAAATGAAAACTGCTCCCTATTTAGCTTGCTTCACGAACAGAATCAAATATAGGTATTATTGGGTATCGAAGTGACGAAATTCCTGCTGAAGAAGATTCAAGGATGTTTTGGGGGCTGGAAATTATTGTGCCACGTTAATGTGGTTTGTCTTGCAATGTATCAAAAGATTACTTCGTGTCACATTCAACGCTTGTTCTCACACAAGATTTATGCGCGCGTGTGCAACTCAAAACGAGCCCTGAGCGCTCACTTTGCGCTCAACAAGTCACTTGCTTGAAATGGAAGTTCGCACACTTAAAACGCACGATAAGGCTGAGACGCGATTTGTGCTTCTTTTTCCAGTAGTTTCGTAAAATACCATCGTGCACACTGTAGAGTATGTGAATAACGGCCCGGTATATTATTCAACTTTTTTTGAGGTCGTCGAATCATCGTCCTCGAAGTTCGTCTAAAAATCCCTTGGTTTGTTGTTAGGGGCGAGAATACCCTTAAGAAGAGACGAGCTCCGCATTTTGGCCGCGCGTATCCGGTTTTGCTACTATCGGGCGCCTCGCACTAGCACCAGCGATCTAGATCCAAATATTGGGGCAAGTACTACCAATGCATGGTGTACTTTTAAATATCTTCTGGATGAAGGCCGCTGGATTTGGTTGATGGCCCATTATTCAAGGAATGCATATAAAGTGAAACCCTTGCACCAGTTGTTCGATTATGGTAGACCAATTTTAAATCTACTCGCTGAGGTGGTCATTCATGACTCCATTCTTTGGTGATTTTATATTGGTCGAGAGCGTTTCAAAGATGCGTTAAAGCTTAGGGCTTTTTTAGAATAAAGCTATAAACACAAATTAAGGATTGTATTGTTGAGCACCTCCTATTTGTGTATCTTCAATGACACTTCCGGTTACAAAACGCCACACCATCAACGTTTTCTGGTTGCAGCTAGAACCCTGCACGGCGCTGTATTTTTAAGTTATTGTTAAAGTAATATTTATTTGAAACCAGAAAAGGGCGTGTGGTCTAGTGGTATGATTCTCGCTTTGGGTTGGAAACCGCAAGGTTGTCATCAAATTTGCGAGAGGCCCTGGGTTCAATTCCCAGTATGCCCCTTCTTTTTTGCTCTCAAAACTTCGCATGCTTAGAGCCTGGTAGGGCAAAGAGAGGTCCTGACTAGCTTGAAAGCAAGAGCTTCTTGCACGGAAACGGCTTCGGCGCATTGTGGGGCACTCGCCCGTGGACTTCGCAATCCCCAGATTATAGCCTAGCAAACCCGTGATATCGCCGCACTTTTTCTACCCGCATTCCGAAAATCACAAGTCTCATTATTCCTAGAGCGAAACCTACCAAAAATGGGAATTAACAATCCAATCCCCAGAAGCTTGAAAAGTGAATCAAAGTATGTACCTCATGGCTTATTATAATCAAGTAAGAGGGGACTGCGTTCTGCAGGCAATGCTTGATTTGCTCTCGAACATCCCCTGAAGTGAATATCCATACTCATGGCAATCACTTACTAATTCCGTCTGTTTGGTACGTGAGCCCTGCTAACATTATAGAAAAGCAGCCAAGGTCTTGGCCAGTTTCATCAAGCCGAATCAGGTGGCCGGCCCCGATCAGGTGATTCCGCCCGAAGTCTTGAGAAATGCAAAGGGCTTAGCCATTATAACGGTATTGAAGGCCGGATTTCTTTTCTCCGGAAGAGCAGGTTCGGGTGTTGTGGTAGCCAGATTGCCTGACGGTTCCTGGTCTCCGCCATCTGCTATTGTCACAGCCGGTGCTGGTGTGGGGGGTCAAATAGGTGCCGAGTTGACAGATTTTGTGTTTATTCTTAATACAGCTTCCGCCGTGGAGTCTTTTTCTCAATTGGGCTCTGTTACTTTGGGTACAAACTTGTCGGTGGCTGCCGGTCCATTGGGAAGAAATGCAGAGGCTGCCGGTACTGCCTCGTTAAAATCAGTGTCCGCTGTTTTTGCTTACTCTAAAACGAAGGGTCTTTTCGCAGGTGTGTCATTGGAAGGCTCCGCAATTCTCGAGAGAAGAGATGCCAACAGAAAATTCTACGGTTCCAATTGCAAAGCTAGAAACATTCTTAGTGGCCAGGTAGAGGATGTGCATGGGTGCGAGCCACTCATGAGAATTTTGGGTAGCAAAATCTTCTCGTCAAGAGTATCTGATGCAGACTTCTATAATGACGACTATTATGATGACATCCCCGACGACTTTTCTGATTCTACATCGGAGTATTCTTCCCGCCAATACAGAGCACACAACCCAGGGAGCAGAAGGTATTCTGATGAATATGGCTACTCCGACGATGAGTACTCCGACGAGGCCCCGAGCCGTAGACGTGCGGGCTCGAATACGGTATCCTATAGAGCCAACGACTCTAGGGGAGCAACTCGGCGTTCGAATTGGGAAGACAACATTTACGACGGAACTAGCGGGAGAAGACGCAATGATGGTGATGTGGATAATTTGGGGTCAAGGCTCGGCAAGACTAAGCTTGGTGACACCGCAAACAGCCCTCAAAGACCTTCTGCAAGTAGCAAGCCTAATTTTGGCGGCCAACAGAAAACAAACTCAAATCAAGCCATTGCTCTTTACACATTTAAAGGTGAGCAACCTGGCGATCTACAATTCAAAAAGGGCGATGTGCTAGACATTATCCACAAAACAGATACTACCGATGATTGGTGGACTGGAAGAAACCTCGGCCGAAGCGGAATCTTCCCAGCAAATTACGTTGAATTAATTTAGAACTAGAGTCCACTTTTGGGCATTGATCGTTTTTTGGGATGCTATAGAAATCATTCCAGTTGCTGGTGACGCAGAATTTTACTCAAGGATCATCCTATCCTTGACGTCTAATGGACCTATAGTTTTAAAACTTCTTTAACAAAATGCTCAACGACAACCTTACCTTCATCGAATGTAGGGTCTTCATGCCGATATATGACAGCCGCATGTGTAGCTTTGGTATGCCTTATAATGACCGGGTATTTGTTCCACTCCAATTTATTGAGATTGTTCACAATTATTTCTTGTGAATCTGTGAGCTTGACATCAAAATTGGCCCTTGATTTTCCTCGTAAATCGATCAAAGTCCTTGAGCCTAGCTCGGGTGGCTGATCGCTGCCACTTTCAAGTCCCAGCTTTTCTGAGTTTCCATTTTGTTTCATAACACTATACTGATAGGCTGAATAATTTTCATTGTTCATGGCACTTAGTATAGATTCCACTAATGTGTCTGTCTGATCCCTGACTTTATCACTTATAGCAAAAGACAACCCAGAAGCATTTGAGTTTACGGTAGAGAGTGAGTGCTCATCAGACTCTGTTTGGTCCGTAGTATAGTCGTCATTATAGTCAATTGAATCTCCTATAGTGTTGTAAAGTGCCTTAAGGCTCTCGGATCCATCGTTGGAAAACTTTCTCATGCGCTGATTTAACATGACCCTTTGCCATATAGTGTTTCCTAGTACATAGAAGCCATACAAGGGAGCCAAAAGCACAAAGCATAGCCCGACCTGAAGCCATGATATAGTTCGCAATAAGAAGCGTTTGAAAGAAAATTGCTTTGGAGGGGCTTCGACTTTGTTGAACTCGAGCAGCTTTGAGATGTCAATAACGGTGGGCTCGTAGCCCTTGACATATCCTAAAGCGTATGCACTAGTTTTTTCGTTCACCATGAAGGCAAAAGGATCAATAGGCGAAATTGAAGTGGTGTACCACGCTGTACGTCTATCATTGATGGTGTTGGCGTACAAATGTCTGTGGTCGAAAAGTTCCAATGCTTTGTAAAACCGTGAGGAAGGATCGGCCATCCACTCGAGTAAAGGGAGTTGCGTTTCGGCACCAATAGTCATCCTATCTCGAAGAAACATCTGTCTTCCCGTGTGCACTAGCACATACGGCGCCACGAGGTTGTAGGCGCGAGCGGAAAATGACGAACTCGGATTTAAAGCACCAACGTGGGGAGTGCAAAAAGTAGTGAAATGACACGGGTGGACCGTATCAAAAAAACCACGATGATAAAGAACACCTAAAGCGTATCTCGACACTAAGCCACCCATTGAATATCCTATGAGCGAGAACTTGGTGACGTGCTTCTCTTGCTTTCGGAGCTCCTGGACATAATCCAAAATCTCATCCGAGATTCTTTTGCCATTGACATCTACTCCATCATATGTCAAATATCCCGCGTGGGAGCCTGTCTTGTAAACGAGTAACTGTTCGTTTGGGTCTTCTGGGGCACACTGGTCCTCTACTTGCTCGGCTAGGTAGTTCATATGTGAGGTGTTTCCCCATATTCCGTGGACCAATACAACTAGATGAAAGGACCGGGACATTTTCTTATTCACAGATTTGGGGTGCTTTCTCACTACTAGCGGTTTTAGGGGTAAAAGTGGAGTGGCCCAGCATCCGAGCGTGTGCATATATATAAAACGCGGCTAGGTGCGAAACTGGGGTAGCATGACTGCGTCATATGTCCCTACAAAGCGACGGAAGAATCCCAGAGGCAATTCGAAAGCAAGTAGTGTTGAGCACATGAGTAGGGACAAGATGTTGTGGGTATTGGGCTCTTCTGGAACCGACGACACTGCTGCGCCGTGCAGAGAGCACTCTCCTTATTTAGCAGGGCAGAGAAAATATACATGCAGACTTTCATACTTGTCTACTCCAACAAAGCTCACCGCTCCATACTGTTTTGAGGCATTAGCCGCTATGTATCCCGCTGGAAGCGCCAGGTTAGCCCTTAGATCAAAGAAGTGCCCTCTCTTGAAACTATTTTTTTCTAAACCAATCATTTCAAACCATACCATTCTTTGATGTGTATATTTAGGCCAACCTTCACTGTAGTGGACTATTTCAAATTTTCACGGCTGGAGCTAAATAAAGTATGTACATATCACTCGAAGCATTTGCCTATGAGAAGCCCCGCCGCAACACCAACATTGAGTGAGTCCACCATATCTTCCCCAGGCCGCCCTTTCTCGAGGCCCACCAAATAGTCGGAGCGCAACTTCATATTGGCCCGGACCCCCGAGCCTTCACTTCCGAAAATCATCAACATCGGAGCCAGATTCATAAGCCCCGGCAAGTCCGTCGCCTCCACGTACTTGTTGGTCACATGCTCGCGGTGCTTCTCACGCAAGATAGCCAAGTCGTCCTCACTTTGCCGAGAGCTCGTGGTGACAATATTCCAGCCGTTCTTCTTGGCAGACTCAACAAAGTGCAAACTCCGGTCCGCCTTGTATATGGGCATAAGGTCAAGAGCGCCCGCAGATGCCTTTGCAGCCACTGGGCCTAGGCGTGCAGAGTCAGCACTGGGAATCGCGAGGAAGTCTGCCCCAAGATAATAAGCCGACCTTATTATACTGCCCAAGTTCTGTGGATCGGTTATTCCGTCCACAAATACACCCAATGGGAATTTGCGAGCACCCGGTCTTGAGGTTCTAGCAACATTACATGTTACATCCATTGGCGAGTCTGTCTCCTGATCGTAAATAGTAACATTGTATTGCCCGCTTTCACCATCGAATGTCTTGCCGAGCTCATAAATTTCGGCCATGCGTAAGGGTTTGGTCTCCAACACTACGCCGTTATGCACGCCGTTTGAACTTAACGTGTTCATTTCGCCCTTGGACTTCTTCTCCACCACCCGCACACCGTACTTTTTGGCGAGCAGAAGGATCTTTTGCGTGTGCTCCTTAACATTGTGGATGTATAGAGTGCTGAATGCCTCTCGCTTCCCAGCGCTTAAAGCAGACATGACTGGATGCGTACCATAGAGATACTCTGCGAGCGGGTTCAATGCTCTGTGAGGCTGCCTGCGAGTCTCGTAGTCGTCGCCCATTTCGTGCTTACGTCTTTGCTCTCGAAGAGACCTTTGACGGGTTACCTTGTCGTCCAACTGCTTCCTCTTCTCCGGCGAGATGTTGCTATATTTGCGAATGAAATACTCGTGTTTCGAGATATTCAACTTGTCCCATATCTTTTGCTCCGGCTTGCGGTTGCTGCCACCTCTGAACGAGTCGTCAAAGCTTTTGATACCCTTTTTCAGGTCATGGGACTTGAATACAGGCTTTATCGCGTGGGCAACTGATCTCGTGTGAAACCCTCTCATGGTGTAAAGAGATGAGATGCGCATCGTTGGTTTAGGAACCCCAGACCGCGATCGCACAAACTTCTCTTCGCTTCTGGTGTTTACTGCAAACTATTTCTACGCATTTGACTGCTGTGGCTTCTTATTTTCTGCTCCATTCCCATTGTTTGCTTTCCCGTCTAACTCGTCTGCCGCTCTAAACCGTACCGCCCGACTCTATGCTGAATGTGATCCCCTTCTGTTTGAGCACAATCATAATCTGAGCTTTTAAATGCTAAGGTTCTTTTTAAAATAATACCCCCTTCGTGGAAGGCACGTCATTTGTCCCGTTCAGGCTGATGGCTTCCTTGATGGCGATGGCCAACGCCTTAAATGCACTCTCGGCCCTATGGTGATCATTGAAGCCACGAAGACAGTCCACGTGTAGCGTAAGCGCAGCGCCCTGTGCAAAGCTTTCAATCACATGGGGAATCATCTCTGTGGACAAGTCGCCGATCTTCTCACGCTTCAAGCCCAAGTCCACCACAGCATAGGGCCGATTCGAGAGGTCGACCACAGCGCGGCTCAACGCCTCGTCCAAGGGGGCAAACCCAGAGCCAAATCTCTTAACGCCCCTCACATGGCCCAATGCCTTGTGGAAGGCGAGACCCAAGCTGATTCCCACATCTTCTGCGGTGTGATGGTCATCGATGTGCAAATCGCCAATACACTCGACGATAAGAGACCAGCCTGAGTGTTTTGCGAGGGCATGAAGCATGTGGTCCAAGAAGCCGATTCCGGTTTGGACGTTGATGACCTGGGTTTGCGTCTGCTGAGCGGCGTGCTCTTCGTGAGACTGCTCGTTGTTGAGGATAGACTTCTCCACTTGGATGAAACCCCCGTCAAGAGAAAGAGCTATTTGGATCTTGGTTTCATTGGTATCTCTTGAAAGAGTTGCAAATCTGGCTGCCATGGTAATGCAGTGAGTCTGGCTTCGTGGTGTAAGGAAAAAGATTAGCGAAGAGTCACGGTGCGCATAGATAAGTCCTCGTGATGCGCTTTCCTGTCTCCCAACCCCGTGTAACTCAAAAGGCAAGCTCGATATGTCTATTCGAGTGTTCTTCGGAGGAGATAAGAATTTTTTATTTGCTGCTAGAATGTTGTCGTTACAAGAGTTTATCTCCGGCAGGTGCTTTTTGCGTTTTTGAAAGGAAATTGGCGAAATATGTAAACGAAATAATTGATTTCAGAAACACAGTTGCAAATCCTGTTAGACTTAATACCACAATTAGAGAAGAAGCCCGATCAACTCAAAATCCACCCTTACAAGCATCGCAACTATTAGCAGCAAGTTTTTTACATGAGAACACCCCACGCAACTGTTGTTAGGGAGCTGCTTTAGGTTTCCCGTATGCTGCCTGCGCACGCGCTTAAGCCTTGGAATGTGTAGCCTGTGCTGCGCTCAAGTCGCCGCAACTGCAGAGCTATAATTACACGATGGCTAAAAACACAGCTCCGGAAACGGGTGCGCCCAGTTGAGCCCAATGGAGTTTCTACACTTCTGTGCTGTATTCAGAGAAGAAAGCTCTCCTCGCGAGAGATCGCAGCATTCAGATCCGCGGCGCCATACACGGTTGCAGATCATGGATAACCGCGCATTCGAAATTCACACGGTGCAAGACTTTTCTGCATCTCCAGGTCTCTGTCTAGTATCTTCAGTTCCCCTTCCACGCAGCCCTCAGAACGCTTCATAGACTTTCACGATTGTTCACCAGCAAATCGTCTTCCTGATTATCGCCATACCCATTCCCACCGATTTGTGTACGGGCTCCCAAGGCACATCCCATGAAAGAGTAGATCCGCAGCTCGACATCATTTAGGTCTTTGGCCTGGACAATTGAATTCTTATTCCTGCAATGCTCAGTACCTCTTCATACCAACGAACCAAGGTCATAGGCCAGGGGAAGTTTGGTGTCGTCTACAAGGGGTATCACAAAAAAACAGAAAAACCAGTTGCCATCAAGGTGCTTGAGCTCGACACTAAGTATGACGAAGTGGTGGATGTTCAACAGGAAATCCAATTTCTAGCTGATTTGAAGACGTGCCCAAATGTGACACACTATTACGGTTCCTTTCTAGACGACACGAAGCTTTGGATCATAATGGACTACTGTGCCGGTGGCTCCTTAAGAACGCTTTTGAAAGCTGGCACTTTAGAAGAGAAGCATATCGGAGTAGTCGTCCGAGAAGTTTTAATGGCGCTACAGGCAGTCCATAAGCTCGGGGTCATCCACAGAGATCTCAAGGCGGCAAACATTCTCATCACGAATGAAGGCCTGGTGCAAGTTTGTGATTTTGGCGTTGCTGCGCAACTCACCGCAAACTCGAACAAGCGGACAACTATAGCAGGAACTCCTTTCTGGATGGCTCCGGAAGTTATTCGTGAGGGCGACAACTATAATGTGAAAGCTGATATATGGTCTCTAGGAATCACCATCTACGAGCTCGCTACAGGAAACCCTCCATATTGCGAAAAAGGCGCCTCATGGGCAATGACTATGATCGAAAAACAAGCTCCGCCTCGTTTAGAGGGCCGAGAGTACCCTGTGGCGTTGAAAGATTGCATTGCTTTATGTTTAGACGAGAATGCGGACGAACGTCCTTCCGCAGAAGACCTACTTAAGTGCAAGCTTGTGAAGCAGTACAAAAACTATCCCACAGCTATTCTTAAAGAGGTCATTTCTAGATACTTACTTTGGAGAGATCGCAACTCTTCCCGGGATTCAGTCTACATGCATCCCGAAGATAGCAAAACTGACGAGCCGGGGCTCGAGGTCAAGTGGGATTTTGACTCTTTAAGCTCTAGGGAGTACATTGTGGAGAATGATATCAATCTAGAAGTTGCCGAAGACTACAATCAGTCTAGAGGGTTCGACTATACCATAAATGAGAACACTTTGAATTTCAATGCTCCTACCTTTCGAATGAATGAGACTTTAAGAGACAATCATTTTCCACTGACAACGATTTCTACCGAGCGTCAAGGCGTACCTGATGAGCGAGGTTTGTCTCTCCAGTATAAATCCAGTGCCAACGCTTCTTTAAAGACCGGAAACAATTCAGTAAAGAATGCTACTTCGCCGGTGCCAAAATCTTTAATCTCACTTTTTGAAGTCGATGATGATGAAGACGAAATTCTGGCAGGTCAAACATCTAACTTTGAGATATCTCGAGTGCCAAACATCACTATGACTGACTCATTGTCCGTCAGCTCGCCGACAATAGAAATTCCAGATATGGAGAATTTATCGAAATTAGCTTCTGCGACCAGAAATCAATCCATTTCAGCTCCACGGGCAAAACCACAAATGAATATTTCATCTTCGCAAAGCAATTTTCCAACTCTAGACAAACCTCCGGCATTAGTTCAGTCACTGTCCAACGGGAGCAGCCTAGAGCCTAGATTAAGCTCTCCAACTACTGGTGGCAGGCACCGCAAGCAAACTATTTCAAATACAGCTAATTCTCTATCGTCCACTACGTCATACTTGGATCAATCTGCACCAAGAACGCCTCCCTATGTTCTGGATCAAAATAGCCATTATTCGGAGAAAGGCTCGCCCACACCTGTGATAAATGGTTCGAGCACCGCATACTCAGATGCATCCATCAACAGCAGTCCATCTAAGTCAATGAGGGCTCTTCATTCAACGAACAACCCAATGCTTCAGCCTATCAATTTCAAACTTGGCAGTGAGCTCTCTTCACTTCAAAATACGGGCAGCTCTACTACTTCCTTGCCTACCTCTGCGGGCCCCCCATCAACCCCATCCGGGATGGGGAGCGCTGTCGGTTCGAGTACGCCAAACCTTGAGTTGCAAAAGGGTTCGAAGGCAAAGAGAGAGAAACCTTCGCTTCGAATTCAAATGCCTATTCCTTCTTCGTCATTCAACCCACTTGCGGCCTTGACGGGCGATGGAAATGACCACAAACGCCCAGATAGCAACGTTAATCAATTTGGGATTAATCCGTCCCTAGTGGGAAGTGTTACCTCCATGACCCCAGTAGCCGAGAAAGATAGCCAACTTCAAGATGTTGCCGAAACAAGAAGCCGCTTGGCTGATGTGAACGTTACTACTACAAGATCAAACTCGCAGAAAAGGGTGGTGACTACACCTGGTCCAGCGTCTGCTCCAATAACTGGATCATTTAGCCAGCATGACGTTGGGATTTCTAGGCATCAGTCTACTTCGAGGACGCCAGTAAAAAAGGCTTCCAAATTCCCGACCATTCCACCTTTGGATGGGGAACTCTTTATGGATTCTACTCCTAAAACCAAAATCGTCAGCGAGTTGGAAAATTTAGTATTATTGTACAAGCAAGGTCTTGAGTCTTTGGAAGACTCCTTCTAGCCAGATACCCACTGTCGACTGGTACATCAGAATCAACAATTGCATCATATAAGAGACTGTAAATCTTCCGCCTCCCCTAACCACACCAAGACTGATCGATTGTAAAGTGCGTGCGCGGTTCAAGCCAGTGTGAGACTACATTAGAATTAGAGCCCTTCGTATCCATACAACTAGCCATGCCTCCTCGGATGAGACGTCGTATCACGACGGCTAAAAGAGAAGAGATTGAGAATGAGCAGAAAATTCTAGATAACAAGATTGTCCGCCCGTTCGAGACCTTGAATGGACTACCCATCTCATACAACGAGCCGCCGTACGGAAACTACGAAGAAATTTTGAAGAATCCTCTAACCATTAAGGACTCGGCAGTACTATACAATTCTCTTATTCGATCCAGAAATACCTATGTATTTCATGCACCCATGTTTAAGTTACATTGGGTGAAGCAAACGACCTATGCCAAAAAACTAGCAGAGATGGATAAGGAAAAACAAAAGGAAGTTTTGAGAGACTCCAATAAAAGGGGGCGTTTTGCAAAAGCCACAACAAACTCTCTTGAGGCAAGAACTAGAATCCCGGTCTTGAGTCCAGATGTTAATGCTCGAGATGTCATGTCAAAATTGTGTGAAGCTTCCATGACTCTAGGGCCCCATACCATGGATATCCGGATATTCATCGCTAAAGACGCGAGGTCAGAGAAGTCAAGAGCAATTGAAGAAATAAAGAAGTTTGGAGGAAAACCAGAGGAACCAGCACTGGGCTCCCTGGATTATGGCCTCGTGAAGACAGAAAATGGCAACTCAACAGCGAAGAGTAGTACGCTCTCGCACGGCGCCCAATTCCACAACAATATGGCTCTGTCGCCTTTCTCATCGATAGGAAGGCCTGCCTCTCTAACTCCGGAGACTCTGAAGATGAGCCCAGAATCTGCAAGTGCTAATATACCTACGAATAATGAGAAAGCAGTATCCAGAGAAGATTTAAGTGATAATTCCACTGCAGTGAAAAAGCCTTTGCGGAGTGAGTCCATTCCCACGCAAGAGAAGGGACCTCACGAGAAGAGTTCAACAACAAGTGAAAATGAGGGCCTCCGAGCAGACAAAGAAAATGCAGCAGATGCTCCTCCGCCACCCTCTCTCTTCAGCGGTAAAAAAAGTCCTGCCATCAGTAACTCAGACAACATTATCATCGGCGCCAGAGGCTTCAGTTCTAAACTAGCGCCGCCAACTTCGAAAGGGACAGAAACTGCAGAATCTAAGATAAAAGAGGAAGATCCAACCACTTCTCCAAAAAACGCAATATTAGACGATGGAAACTCGTCGAAAAATGACAAAATAAGGTCGGCCGATGCGTCTGTGGTGCGGACCGAAACACCAAAAGATAAGAAAGATCTAGTCAGTCAACCAAACCCACAAAAGCCGGCTCCGGTCAGTCGCCCAGCACCCGCAAACTTACAATCTGTGGATAATACCATTATGATTTCGAACTTGAATGCTATTGCCAAAGTAGATCTCTCGCTCAATGATCTCATGAAAGAGGTTGCTCTGGGAACAGCATCAGAAGTCCAAATCTCTACATTTAAAAGATACATTGAGCGAGCTAAGCAGATGGGGCCCCAGCCTCATCATGCGGAGCTTTACTACTCTAAAGGTCTCCCCCTCCCACCAAACTTTCCCAAGGCTTATCAGCCTCGACCCATTGAAAGAAGACCGCCTGCGCTTCCTCGCTTGAAAGTACACAACCCCATGAAACTCACAGCATTTCAGGAGAAGTACCTACACAATGCCACACTCGTCTTTGAATTTCTCGAGAACCCAAATGTGAGATACATTATACCTCAAGACTCAATTTGCGAGGTTCTCGAACCCGAATATCCAGCTCCTGCAGATGCGGAGGAAGGCACGGATTTCAACGATGTTCTCTTTAGCCACATCTGGATCCATAATATTGATGAGATGGAAATGTATGAGCAGAAGCTTCGCGAATACGAAGCTGAGCTAGCTAAAAAAGAAGAGGAAGAGAGAGCTTTAAAGGAACAGGAAGAGAAAAATAATGAGGAGCAAGCTCAGACGCCTGGGGACAACGAATCCACTGAACCTCTTCAACAGGATGTCCGAAGCCTGAGGACGAAGAAAAAGGCGCCCCCTCCCAAAAAGAAAAAGCCATTGGTGCCCCCTGAAGAGCCAACAATAAGATACACGAGTTTCTCCTTTACTGTGCACAACATACCATCTCGGTACATACCACTAGTCAGAAACAGTATGAAGCCGCTTAAACAGGTTCAAGAAAAGATGCAGAAGATATTGTCAACGGGAAATCGAGTCACAAGCTTCTATCTTTGGTACCAAGTCGATGCTAAGTTAGATGAGGCTTTCGCTGAGGATTTGAGAAATGCTGCTGTGGAAGAAGAGAAGATGATGACTGGGTATGTTCCGCCAGTGGAACCCAAGAAAAGGAAACCACGTGATTACAAAGCCATGAGGTTGAAAAAACTTAAGGAGAATGCTGCAGCTGCGGGCCCCTCTCCTCAGACTCCTCAGACTGAACCCGATGCACAAAGTCAATTACCGGCCCCATTCCCAGCAGCCAGGTAAATACAGAACCTTAATAAAAAGTGAAAGTATATTCGAAGGTGTAAATTATTATATATATGTACAGGGCCCAATCAATTTCCTGATTTGGAAATTACATTCAAAATCGACATCACATCGGACGAAGGCTCCTCTTGATTTCTTTCATAGATGCTCCGGAGATGAGGGTTGGAAGGGATGTAGTTGGAAGAAGACATTCCTATGTCCGAGGTTTGCATCCATGAACCAACTTTGACGCCATCAACGAGCATGCGCACTGCACCACTTGGAGTCATTTCCGCATCACTCACCTTGAATGGAAGAACGAATTGCCTTGAGTGCTTACCAGGGGAATTTTTGATATAGTTAGATTGCAACAAAGTGGTCCTGTCGTTGACACCACTAATTATACCACCAACAGCGGCTTCTCTATCTCTCACCAATCTTCCTGGGACAATGGTGCCATGTTTCACTCCATTTGGAGTATTGGATAGTCTTCCAGTTTGAAGGAATGAAAGACCAGCAGTGCCTTGAACAACGCTTTTGGATCTGATTGCAGAATTTGAGTCAGATGATTTGATCAAATCATTTATTGATGGCTCACGCTTGATGATGTTGGGAGAAGAAGCAATAAAGTCTTTCAACAACTGGTCAAGCAATGTAGAGGAAGACTTGAACAAAACCGTCTCAGGACTGGTTTTGAGAACCCAGCTCTTGAATTCGGCGCTGAATTTTGGGTTTTTAGCAAGGAGCTTTTTTACCTCGCTTAGAGACACATTTTGATCCAAATTGAATTTGCTAAGGATAGTGTCGCTCAAACTAGAGTCTTTGTTTAGCGTCTTGTTAGCATCCCACGCAAAAAGGGGGTTGCGCTGTTTGTATGACTTCTTCAAAACAATTCCAGACTCCTGGAACCTGAGTCTGGTGTAGTGTGACCCAGAATACTTCTCCACGTCCGGCATATTCTTGAAGTTGTCAACATCATTGAAAGCAATATGAGACCTTCCAATTTGCTTTGGAAGGGCAGACTTCAACCCGAAGTTAGATCTCTTTGCACTTTCTTTTGGTGTATAGATGACCTGGTGCGTGGGAGTTGACACGTTGGCGCCTCTCAAACGCTTACTGACAGGGGTTGCCACCTGAGCCAACTTCGAGTTTTTGAACAACCGATACAATTCCTGATTGTTCATAGCTATTTTGATGCTTTAGAAGGAATGCTGTGTTGACCTGCAAGTTTTTTTCCTCGGTGGTCTGGTGTATTGGTTTTAGCTGTGCGAACGCACCTAACAGGCGTATGCGAATGTCACACCAAAACGGCCAACCTCAGGCGTGCGAGTCGTCTTGTTCAAATTGAGCTTGACGCCTGTGCTAACCAAAAAATCCTTGTAGCGGCCGACCCAAAGGATTTTTAACATGCGGTCACTTATACTGGTGGAGGCCTTTACGACACTAGAGAAGTTACTCTCCTTGACAAGGTTCTGAAACGCGCTCATCACCTCTTGATCATTTTGTGATGTGTTTTTGAGTAGTGGTGAATTGATTCTATAAGCGCCGCCATGGCGCTCAACAGGGTTGAAGTTAAAACTCGAGTTTTGCATAAACAGTGGTGCCAATGCTTCATGGTGAAGGAGAAAAGGCGTATGATTTGCGTTTTGATCATGTCCGTTCGGAGAAGAGATTTTATCGTGATCCCTTAGGGCACGAGGCCGAGGTGTGGGCTTAAACCTGTTGTTGGAAAATACCGCCGAGTTTTTCAGGAAATTGTAGAGTTCTATGCCAAGAGACAAGTTGCTAGCATACGAGAACCAGTTGAAGTCGTACTTAGAACAGACTGTCGATGACACCGAAGTCTTTACGTTGTACGTTGACGAAATGTGGCCCAAAATGGGATTGCAACTCAAGGTCATCGTGAGCGGTTTACCTGTCAAGGTAGAACGAGTAGAATATCTGATGGCGGTTGATAGACCAGGACTCATGGACTTGGCTGCATACCAGAGTTCAGTACCAACCGAGACAACCGAGTTGTCGAATTTCGGGATTATGGTTTGTGACTTCTGTGTTCTTCCAAAGTTGTAGAGACACCTAAACCCAATCAATGCCTCGTTGGTAGAATAAATGTATTCACGGGAGAAATGCGGGTTATTCTCTTGGAGATAGAAAATAACCGTGCCGTTCTGTTTCATCCAAGGGTTATTGATACACTTTACCAAGAGCTGGATGTTGGGCGTGAACTTTCGGATGAACATGGCTTCGAGTGCCGTGCCTGGGAAGTACATCCTACCATACAATAGCAGAGCAGTGTATGGTTTCTTCACGACGCTTTGTATGTTCCTGCCCTTTTGGCTTTCTTTGGCATCCGGGGCTTTGCGCAGAGCCGGCGTGGAGCCGTGCGGCTCTATGATTCTGAAGCCCGAAATCGCATCCTGAAGCGAGATATCTTTAGTGCCTGAGGCATTTTTTATTGGAATACTAGAGTAGAGATAAGCCAAGGAGCCGTTGATAGAGTGGTGGTTCAGGATCGTCATTGAGGAAGCCAGATAGTTGTTTGCCTGGGACAGGACCTCAATCCGGGTGCCATTGGGGATGCTAAAATCGAGCATAGCATTTGAGGTGGCCAGTATATTGGCGAAGATATTGTCTTCGTTCCATGCTGTAGTTTTGTGGAAGCATTTCTGGAGATACTCCATGTGGTTGTACATGAGTTATGGGGTAGGTGTTGTGGTTCTACCAGCCGCGCGAGATAGTGTTGGTGCGATGCATAGAGCGTTTGATGCATGCAACCATAAACTGTCTTGATTACGTTTTATTAAGAGGAGTAAATACTATGCGGGTTCTACTTGCATAAATTTAAAGCCATCGCATTGTCCGCATGGTCGGCGCAAGCACGGCTATTAATCGAAGCACAGTAATCAAAGAGTCTGGATGGTCTTCAAGTCGTTGAGGCTTTCTATTAAGTCGTTGATGCCGGGGAACTCGGGCCGGAATAGCTCCGCCTTTTCTTCCAATGTCAAGCTCGTACAATCATCCAGATGATTACGGAACTCGGTTTCGTCGGCCAAATAGAAGATCAAGAACTCAATGACCTTGAAGTACAAATTCTGCTGGTTTGGCTCATTACCCGCCTCCGACGGAATTAAGTTCAAATGGTGGATAATAATCTGACAGCCATTGTTGGCCTCAAACATGCGCATGTTCTTTGTGTTCTTGAGGAGAACATGAATGAGGAGAGAGAGAAAGGAAATGCATAGCGTAGTGGAATAGAGAGGGTTCTGGGGATTGAGATATGATAGAATCAACTTCATATGTGGCTGGCGGTTAAAAATCTTCTTCGAATCGGTGTGAATTAGTACTAGCCCACACATGTCACGGCACGCTAGTGTTATGTGCTGTTCTCGAATGGCCTGGCCGCAATGTAGAAAGGTTTCGAGTGCCAGGAGAAGTGCGGATGTGAGGTTGTATTGGAAGCTGTCCTGAAGGCTCCGCAACAGCGAAAGCGTGGCGTTCAGAATGCCCGTCTCGTGGTACTGGCGAACTGATGGCACCGTGCTGGCTAGAAACGCGTCTAGCGCTATCACGCCCTCGATGACTATGCTGTGATTGTCGGAGTATAGCTGTTCAACAATCATCTCGACTCTTTTTTTCATGTGATGGAGTTCTCGAATCATCTCGACCTGATGGATGGGAAGTGGCGGGTGATGCGTGCCTCTCAGAAACCAAATTGGCTGCGCATCAGTGGGATCTATGGCGTGTGCACGTGATGGTCTCCGGTAACAAAAAGGCACATAAAGGGCAACACAAAGCACCGAAACATGTGCTAGGGGTGCAGCTTGATCTGTGTGTGTTATTCTTCTAGGTCATTTGCAAAGGCTCCTTGTCTACACCGGACGATTGGGTCGCTGCAAGCTCGTACCGTGGCCCAGACAATCTTCTGGGGTGCTGCGCGCCCACCCGTCAGCCGCTTGCGCCACCTACAGGACAACGCACAGTCTCGATTTTCTTCCCCATTTCTCTAGCACCGATATATGAATGCCTAGCTCATCTGTCCTCTGGGGATGTTTTGCCGCCGTGGTGCTGTCCGGCGTGCAGTCTTTAGGGATCACGCTACAACGCAAATCACACGTGCTCCCCTATCCACACGAACTCTCTGATGATTCCGTCGTCAGTTTGCGGAGAGAGAGCCTTCCTGCCATTGAGCCCGACCTGTCCCGGCATACCCATACCCAAAGGCGTAACTTGTGGCTTGCCGGGTTTCTTTTATTCATCACCGCCAACATCTTTGGCTCATTGGTACAGTTAACGACGTTGCCACTAATCATATTGTCGCCTTTGCAAAGCATAGGTCTTATATTCAATTCCGTGCTAAGCTGCTTGCTTTTGCCGGGCGAATGCTTTACTTGGAAGCTCGGGTCAGGGACCATGTTCATTGCTTTTGGTGCTTTTATTATCGCCTACAAAGGTGGGAGTGCCACGGCACCGCCTGCAGATATCGGCACCGACGAACGCTTTCGGGAGGTGATCAAAAAACTCTCTCGTCCGGGGTTTTTGGGCTGGTGGATTTTCACGTTCGCTGTCATGGCCGTCATGGTAAGGATCAACTGGGGGCTTTCCCTCAAAATAAAACGCATCCAGCTACTGCCGGTTAAATGTACCCGCAGATACCTTCGCAAAGAAACGGATCCGGTATCACGTTTGATTTTTCTAAAGGGAATCTTCTACGGGCTTATAAGTGGTACTCTCACAGCTCACACATTCCTATTTGCCAAGTCCATTGTGGACGTATTTGTTGAATCGCTTTTGCTGCGGTCTGGCCCCAAAAGTCTGTACACTTACTTCGTATCCGTTTTTTTGTTGATGCTCACCTTGGCTATTGTTGGAATGCAACTCGTGGCCTTCAACTTGGGCTTGTCCAATATCCTGACCGCCATCTTGTACCCTTTATGCTTTTTGGTCTACAATTTGGTCAATCTTTTCAACGACTTGTTCTTCAATAGCCCATTGAACCGCGGCGTCATTACCGTTGGAGATTTAATCTGTATCTTGTTTGGTCTCGCCAATGTTTTATTTGGGGTGATATTGATTAGCTGGGACAGTGCGTTCGCCAGGCCCGAAGTTACTAAAGACGAAAATAAGCAATTAATGGTTGCCAAGTTTCCATATGAGCAGTTGCACAAGAACGGCGGGTCAAGGGTTATGTCATATGAGGAGGGTGAGATTGTAGCCCAATTTCGCCTCAACCAGACTTACAGAGACTGATGGACGGAGTCCAAAAGGTGGCACTGAGAATAGATGTAGCCGATTAGCTTCACATTCGTGCCTCGACTGGTGCGATATCTATGTCAATAATAATCCCAGATGGTGGCTGGCCACGATAAAGCGTTCAGTACAACTCACCATTCCGTGTTAATTGCATAAATGCCATGAATGCGCATACTGTATTTGAACCATCGAGCGCGATACATAGCCACTCTAGCACTACTTCATGTCTCTGGTACCAAAGTTGACTCCATACAAGTCGCTCCAAGACGTTTTCCAGCTACGAGATGATTTTTATACATCCAAATTCTCACGCGAAACATTGGAGTCCGCAGTCCGCACCGTTCATCTATGGCAAACCAAGGGCCAGGTGCCTCACGGCATAAATGTGACCACAATGATCATATCAATACAATTGAACGACCCTAAGTACAGTTCCGATGCTTCTTCTTCCCGATCTTCATTGTACGTTCTAAGATCCGCTTATTGCGAGGCAATAATCACTCTAGTCAACGGGCTTTTGGACCCTTTTCAAGGCGATGTGGCTTTCCCGATTCTGGTATTGGCCCAGAAAATTGACCTTCCGAACTACTTTGTTGAGTTTCGCCATGCTGCAACACATGATATACTTCCATCTCTAGAATCACTCCGTTTTCTCGGGGAACGGGCTTTGGTCTGGCTAAGGGACCATTTCTGGACAGAAGAAAATTTACTGCAACCGCTACCCTCCTTTGATTCCCCATCTGGTCGCCCCGCTCCTGCAGTGACCAGATCCACGTTTGTATCGCTCATCAAGCGTTACAAAATCAATCAAAAACGTGGAATCGACAACCCTGAGGTTCTATCCCAGCTTGAGGCATTATCCAGGGACCGGAGACATTTTAACAGTTTGGGAAAGCTCCTTTTAAATTCGAAAGTGTTGTTAGCGAGTAGCAGCACATTCAACAGGCTCAAAAGATTTTATCTGCCTCTTTTGGATATTGTCCTGCACGACTTCAAGCTACATCTAATGGTGGGATTGGTGTCACAATGTTTCACCTCACGGAACCGCACTGCCGGATTAGAAATTATACATGGCTGGATATCATACTTTTTGGAAAATCTTTCCGACCTACAGTATCCAGTTTCATCATTGCATGTGTTCCAGACCCCCGAAGAAATCAGAGACTACTTAAGGAACTACCTTGGCTTGCTTGGCACAGATTCTGCAACATTTCTTCAAAATGCCCTAGACGGAAAGCACACAAAAACTTTTGGTGCGGCTCCTCTGCTAGAGGACATCCTAGGAACATCCAAACTGGGGACAAACTTGAGCCCCGAGACGGAGTTAGGCTCGCCTTCCGTAGAGCCCGATGTGCCCAAAAGAAAAATGCTCAATGATCCTTGCGTCTTTGAGACATTTAGCTCATGGTCTCCGACACCTTTCGGCGTAATCCCCGGGGACGAATCTCATATTGCGTCATAGATTACTTCCTTGGTGTACGGGTGCGTGCGGCTATCTGATACGGGGTCACATTCACGCCACAATTACAAGGAAACTTATCATCCACTGCTACTTACACGAAGGCGAATAAATATTCATCTACTAACAAGTTAACTTATCCCGGCTTCTATACCAATCCTCTTCCCGTTGTCTCTAACTTTTCGACTTATGAAAATCCTCCTATATATCCCCTAGTCCCTTCCCCTCAGATCACCCGTGAAGTTACGACATGTATTCCAGCTGGCTTCCGCAAAACATCCAAAAAAGGCTCTTGCTCTACATTTTACAGCAGCTATCGCTTTTCTCTGAGGTTGACCTTCCTAATTTAGAGGAGGTATCATTAAACAATATACACTTACGCTCGGTTTCAATAGAACCCGAGAAATTTGACAAAATACCCGGTTTTAGGCTCCGCCATGGAAAAATTGATGATTTCATTTTGACGGGCGGTGTCTTAGATGGCGTGAATGTCGAAATTTCTGGTGTGGAATTGGTTGTGGCTCCAAGTTTTGACAATATTAAACAAGATATGAAGGACGCTGAGGTGACACTAGCTCAGAGTACAGCAGAACTTTCACAAGTAATTATTGATGAGGGTGATTCTCTCCAAGACCCTGCATTGTATGACAGCGCTATCAATACCGACAAAACCTCTTCGCAAGAACCCCAAGCACATGCTTTTCCCACTGAGAGCCCACAACCTGCAAACCCGCAACATGTAAACCCACAGCGAAAGTCGTCATTTTCAGGGGGAGTGATGACGAAAGCCCTCGATATGGCGCTACTGCGCATCCGTGTGACTATCAAGAACATTAAACTCAAAGTCGTCTTTGATTCTACAGACATCGAGCTCATGGTTGACCAAATATCTTTCGAAAGCAAGAATGGCCGGAGACTTTTGAATTTTCTGGGTATATCTTTATACACTTTGAAGCCAAATGTCAATCCAGGAAACCAAGATTCCAAAAATACATCTCCTGAAGAAGCTAAAACTCTGGAAAATTCTGATTCGGAATCGACATCCGAATATGACAGTGAATCAGACCACGACTTAATGGAAAGCAAGGTGTTTTCCAAAGAAGAAGCTAGCTCCATTTATATGAGTGCCTTATCATTCGACAAATCCTATTTGAATGAAAAGACTGGTTCAATTCATAACCGTGTGTCGCTTATCCATATTGACAAAATCGATGCTGAATTTGAAAACTTCCTCCCTTTTTCAGACTTGCGACTAGAAGTCGGTACTTTGAGCATTGCAGCCGTGCCATTACTACCCACAATAAGCTTGATTTTTAGCAGCTTATCAAAGATTGTGAAGCTCAAGAACCACCAGTTAAGGAAGAAGAACTTCGCGCAGCGTTCTGCGAAGACGAAGGAAGAAACCAATTTAGAGGATTTAAACGAATCTGGCTCTTCTGAACAATCCCATCGAACTTTTGACACTATCAAGATGAATTGTCTTAAAATAGGTGTTACATCTGCATTAACATACGAAGGGATCTTTGCATCGACAGAAAATGATTTGGAACTAATTTTCAAGAACCTCACAGTCAAGCAAAAAAGTGCAAACTTAATTTTCGGTGGCCTTGAGTCTGTCAAAGCCTTTAAATATGTAAAAGGTGCGGTTTCTACTTTGTTTCACTTTGACGAACAGGAACCAGGTGAACAAGCTGCTAAATCTCCTCCTTCGCATCCGTCCAAAGCTGAGGTGAGATTCGAGTTTGTGAGCAATAAGACGGAAGCGGGAAGCCCTGATAGCGAGGATGACAGCGAATTTACAATCTTGATCCACAAAATTGCAAAACTTGATTGTGATGTCTCCTCCTTGCGTTTTTTACTCAATTTTGTGTCTGCTATCAGCGAGTCAAAAGAAGATATGTCAATTTTTATTAATGACTTCCGGCAGATGAGTGAGCTCGTTAAAGTACCTGAGTCTCATCCCAGAATTCAAAGGAATTGTGCTCATAAGGTAAAAGAAGTACCAAAAAGAAGAGGCAAGAATCAAGTTTTGTTGCAGACCGCCTCTCTAGAGATACACTTTATTCTTCTGGTTGGCAAAAGTTTGAAGGCCAGAATCTACCCCCTCTCTTATGACAAACTTCGTGATCACTTATCCATTCACCGTATTGTAGCGTCATTCGTCGATGATGGAAAGGAAATTGAGCTCATGACAATTCCCCGTTTGAGCTTGAGGTTTGGGCAGCATGATTTCAAGGCCTTTAAGTTTTCCGCAGGACGGGAAGTGCCTGATCAAATAAATTTGGTTGGATCTCTATCTGTACGTGTTGGTGATATCGAAGGTTCTGTGGACCACAATATACTTGAGATGTTGATAGAAGATACAAAGTCTTTCATTTCCTCTCTTCAATTGAGACATGAGTGTGTGAATAGCCTCAAATTATCCTCAAAGGTAACATCCTTGGACAACCAGAGCAGAGGCAAAAGTATTACAAGATCTTCTGTTATGAATCCAAGTCGTTCCGTAAGGACATGTGGCCAAATAAACTATCATGAGTGCAAATGGAATGAAGCCATGCTCAAGATTTCCATCAAGCTGGTCAGATTTCTTATCAGAAATCTATACGGCAAATTTGGAGATCTAGATTTGTATCTTGACGATTTCTTGGTTTATCAACTTACCACTGGACTAACGGGACATGTGCGTCAAGCAGAATTATATCGCATATTAGACAGCAAAAAGGAACCCATTGTCTCCAGTTGCCTTGATGAGTTGTACCCGATGATTCATATGAGTTTTTCTGGTGTCAGGCCAGCTTCTGAGATCGTTTTTCGACGCATTCAAATTGATCACTACACAAAATTGTTGCAAGAAATTCAAGAGTTCAAACAAAATGTTCAGAGCGATAATCCTGGAGGACCGAATTCTCACGTAGGCACAAGTGAGCGTGAGGATGTGTATCAAAATTCACACCACAATCGAAAAGGAATCGATCGCAAGGCTAAAACTACTAATTTGGAGATACACTGTACAATTTATAACCTTGCTTTGGGGTTAACTCCTTTGAGTTTGGCCAGTAAATTGTGCTGTGTAATCTCTCAGGGAACGGTTAACTTCCTCATAGGTACGGAGGGTATTCTGATTAAGCATACATTGCGTGACGTGAACGTCTTGTTGATTGACGAAGTATCAAATTTTCGTGTCTCGAAACCAAGCAAAAATGTCTCCTTACTTACCCGACTCACTTCTGCGGGCTTTGCGATAATAGGAAACATTAGTATATTGCACCTTCGCTTAAACATTCTTGCCTCAGACAGGCTTGAGAAGATGCAATCACTTTCGGGCGATGCTGGCTCTGGATTAGATGTGGAAGTGAATGTTGATGATGTACGTCTGATTCTTTGTGCTGATTCTCATCATACTCTTATGCAGACTGTCAGTGACCTCAAGGTTCCTGTCATTTTCGGCGAGAAAGATAAGTGTAAGACAAAAGTGGATTCTGATTTCAAGTGGCCTCAAGACATAATGGATGAACTTGAGAAGAATGATCGCCGGGAATTCAAATCAGAAGCTCCGGTACTGAAGGGTCGTGATCAAGAACCAAAACATAAAGGAGATGCAAATATTGCTACCAATTTGAATATAGTGGAAGAATACTGTGAAGGTGTCATTCCCGGTGATTCTCCAACCACCTTCAGCTTGAAGGAAGACTGTGAATCCGACTTATCAAACTCAACTCACGAAACAGAAACTACTCCTTTCGAGTTTGCTGAAAGACATTTTTACCTAAAAGATAAAGATTGCAAGCCATCTTTTTTGCCATTGATGGTTAAATTGCATGTTTCGGGTATAAATATCTACTTGCACGATGGTTTCGATTGGAAATCCACCAGAATGTCTTTAGCTGAGTCAATTAAGACTTTGAAAAAACGTGCGGCCGATATCAAAGTCGAGAAGTCTGTTAGAGAGGGAGAATCAAATCTGGCAGATCTCTTACAAGACCTGGTGTCGACTGAAGCACCTGATCGCGATTCAGGCACTAACTTACTGGAAGGTGTAGCCAATAACGACTTTACTGAAACGGATATCAGAGAGACATTGTATAACTCGATTCGTATATCAGTGAATTCCAAAGATGATGCATCAAACTTGGTGGAGCTTATAAATCGCCAGCTACAAGGAGTTCTGGAGGAAGGCACACATACAAATGTTGATGTCAGTGAGCGCATAAAGGATCTCAAATTAAAAAGGTCATCGAAGCACAAAGCGAAAGTCGAAGTCAAAAATCTAAGCATGTGTTACAGAGGTTACACTAGCCGTGATCCAAGATTTGACCCAACTATGCGTGACCTTAAAATTGAACTTTTAAACAAATTGGAGTTTGGAATTGATGATTTGACGATCTATGACAACATTCCCACATCTTCTTGGAACAAATTTTTGACTTACATGAGCATAATTGGAGACCGTGAAGTGGGCACAAAGATGATTGACCTTTCGATTATAAACGTGCGTCCAGACGCCAAGCTAGCTTTTGCTGAAGCAATGATCAAGCTCAAAGTCCTTCCTCTACGATTTTACGTTGACCAGGACACATTGTCTTTCTTTTCTAGGTTCCTCGATTTCAAAGATGTAAGGTTTGCACGGCCAGAAGAAGAACCTTTGTATATCCAAAAATTAGAGATAGACGCCTTAAAAGTCAAATTTGACTACAAACCAAAAAAAGTTGACTTCAAAGGTATAAGGGCAGGAAATCATGCTGAATTGGCTAACTTTTTTGCCTTAGACGGCTCGGATTTATCACTCAACCGGGCTGTTGTTTATGGAGTCCAAGGTTTTACAAAAATCGGCGAGGAACTTGGTCAAATCTATGCTCCACACATTCGCAATAGTCAGGTTGTTGGTCTCTTATCGGGTCTTCCACCTATGAAGTCCATTTTCAATTTGAAAAACGGAGTCAAAGATTTAGTTACAATCCCGCTTAAAGAATATAAACGAGATGGCAGATTACTCTACGGAATACAGAAAGGAACCAAGTCTTTCGCCAAAATTACCACCAGCGAGCTCTTGCGGATAGGCGTCAAGCTTGCTTCAGGAACGCAAGTCTTTTTGGAAAATCTGGAGGGTTACTTAGGTGGTGAGGGGACATCCTCTCGTAGAAATGTCCACACGAAACGAGAAAGAAAAGCATTGGCAGCAAACCCGCAAATCACTCGAAGAAAAAATTTGCTAGAAACGTCGCAAATACTAAAAAAGTCCACCTACGGCGATATCAATTTTAATCTGAAGCCAAAACGATATTTGCAAGCATCAATAGACGAAGAAGTTGGCGATGCTGTTGAAATTGATCAAAGTGAATTTGATGCAAGCGCATTTGGGACTATCGGGGCCGGATTGGGGGAGCTCGATTCCTCAGTATTACAACTAAATGCTTCTGACGACCCAGAGGTATTGAGCGAAGACAGCTTCAAAGATGACGAGTTTTTTTACCGTGAGCACGTTCAAAAAAAAGCTACGAGCTTGTACTCCAATCAGCCAAAAAGCCCCAGTGAAGGGCTCAAATCAGCTTACTCTTCGTTAGGCAAAAACTTTACCAAGACAAGAAAAAAAATTGTGGACTTAAGGGACGAGTTGCGGGATGCTGACAGTTATCAGGATCAGTTAGCCAGTATTGCTAAGTCTTCCCCAGTGATTGTTATGAGACCCATTATAGGTACGACGGAGGCGATTGCAAAAGCGCTAATGGGAGTCAGTAATGGCATTGATTCGCGATTGTTGATTGAAAATAATGATAAGTACAAGCTGGAGGATCTGCTTCACGAATCATAATTCAATTCGCTCCACCCCCATGAATTGATCTCAAGGGTGTGTAATCAAAGCCATGACCCATTACTGCAAGGAAACACTGAGCAGAGCTAAGTATTAAATACTTAAGACCCTGATATTGCAATATACTTGAAAGTTCCGCCTCATTGTTTAAGCGCATCACTAAATGGTGATGAGCAATGCCTCATCAGGAGCTCATTGCACGGCATTTTTGCGGAATGTTTACACGGCATTTGGGCTTTAAGCAACAATATGTTGTTGTTGTTTTATACATAGATCGAGATCCTTGGCAGTTCAGGTGACTCGCGCGCCAATTCATGTCATTTGATAAACTGAAGGTTGTCCTCTTGCTTAACAAAATAGAGTTTATGGAGAGAGCGTCCAAATGCCTTGCAGAGATATGCGCAGCGCGAATAACGTCAAAGATAATGCGTAGTATTTCTCTCGCACGCCGCTCCCTTCGTGCATATTCGACTCGTTGCAACGGTCTTATGCAGTGCGTACAGTTGTCTGTCTGTTTCTTTTTCTTGACAGATGATGTGCACTGACTGGATTCGAAATCCTCACTTCACCACCATTTTGGTACTTTGCCAACACTTGTCTCTCGAGATAAAAGCTTAACTGCTCAAACTCTCGCTGCATTTTGTCCTCTTGCTTCATAACGCCGTTCCCAACAATAGTATCGGACCCCACAATGAGTGAATTAGAGGTTCAAAGCACTAAAGAGGAGTCTTCGACTTCCGATACGAGGGACAAAATAAGCAAGCATGAAGTCCATGACCTGGAGCATGAAACCTCTGCCGAGTCCATGACGAAAATACAAAGGCTCAAACACCGCTATCCATGGTACAAGTTGGCCTGCCACATCTTCGTGGGATGTTTCTTTACCGCCTGGTGGATCTCCATATTAGTCCAAGAGAAACACAGGCACCAGTGGTTAATCCCGACTGTGTTTTGGGGTATGCTCATGGTCAGATTGATTTCTTGGTATTGGCGTATTTTGAACAGAGCTTTGTCCTTGGCTAAAGTGGTATGGGACTTTGCATGCAATATCGTCTATACCAGGGTCTTCAAGACCAGTGTGCAAAGATACGTTGCAGGTGGTGTTGTCACCGTGGGGGTCATTTTGCTCGGAACTTTTGTGAGTCCGGAGTTTGAATTTTCAAGACGGAAAGATAGAGCAGTTTCTTTTGTCGGTCTTGTGGTAGCAGTCGCTGGGCTCACTGCCACGTCCAGAAATATGTCCAAGATCAACTGGAATGCCGTCATTGGTGGAATCTTGATGCAATACATCATCTCCCTTTTTGTTTTGAGGACCAAATGTGGCTACGACGTGTTCAACTTCATCTCCACCTTAGCTCGTGAGTTGTTGGGGTTTGCCAAAGACGGTGTTGCTTTCTTGACCAATGCGGAGGTTTCCCAACTTGGGATGTTTTTTTTCACTGTGTTACCGGCTGTGGCTTTCTTCGTGGCCTTTGTTCACATCTTCTACTACTATGGTATAATCCAATGGTTCATCAGCAAGTTTGCCAAATTTTTCTTCTGGTCTTTGCGGATCTCTGGCGCGGAGTCCATTACTGCCTCCGCTTCGCCCTTCCTCGGTATTGGTGAGTCTGCGGTCTTGATCAAGGATCTCCTTCCATACTTGACAACTGCTGAATTGCACCAAATCATGACTTCGGGTTTTGCTACTATCTCGGGTGCTGTTCTTGTTGGTTATATTGGCTTGGGTTTGAGCCCCCAGGTGCTCGTGTCCTCTTGTGTCATGTCTATTCCAGCAGCAATTGCCGTGTCGAAATTGAGATGCCCTGAGACCGAAGTCTCATTATCACAAGGATGTGTGAAATTCACCGATGATATTGATAAAGACGATAAGAGCCCCAAAAACGTCTTGCAGGCCTTTTCCGACGGAGCCAACTTGGGGTTGTTGACCGCGGCTACCATGATGATCCAGTGTATGTGTATCATTGCCATTGTCGCATTGGCGAATGGAATATTGACCTGGTTTGGAAAGTTCTGGAATATCCACGCATTGACACTTGACTTGATCTTCACCTACATACTCTACCCATTCACTTTTCTCTTGGGTGTGCCAAGGGACGAGATCTTCATTATCTCCCGCTTGATTGCCACAAAGTTCATCCAGAATGAATACGTTGCTTACTCGATGTTGATCAATGATGCACCATACAACGAGATGTCCAAAAGAGGTACCATAATATGTACGTATGCTCTCTGTGGATTTGCCAATCTTGGGTCTATGGGCATCACACTTGGAGTTTTGAACACTTTAAGTAAAGGCAAAAGAGGTGGGGATATTGCCAAAAACATTGTGTCAGCTTTGATGTGTGGATTCATTGCCACCATGATGTCTGCGTCTATTTCTGGCATGGTGATCAACAATTAGGTTTTGTGGGGAAACGGACGACTGTATATAGTGCAAGATTCATACAGATGAATCATAGAGATCATTTGCCTACTTAACCAAATTTTGCATAATAGAGAAGCACAGGCATTATCGTGGCTAAGTTGCGTCTAAAGTATTTTCGTGTACCAGCAGTGCGAGTGCTGCGTTCTCGTCCGCGCCCCTCTCCACACTCCATTATCAGAGTTCCCAAGCTATCTCATTCAGACCAACTTCTTCGAGTCACAATCGCCAGAGTCAACACCAGAAAGGCAACCCGAACTAGGGCTCCGTAATAATTGTCACCCCGTTGACCGCTTTAGCAATCAAAGACATTATCATGAAGGAGAACACGTCACTTGCCAATTCTCTCGCCTCTATCAGGCACCAAGCGAAGTTGATGTCCAACAATTTAAACGACGGCCATTTGTTGCAGGCATTGAAACACTGTTCGAATTTTCTTAACGAACTAAGAAGCTCAGCGTTCTCGCCGAAGGATTACTATGAAATGTATATGGTTGTTTTCGACTCATTGGAGGTTTTGTCCAGCTTCCTTCTCCAGTCCAGCAACTCCAAATTGGCCAAAAACAAAGACTCCACTTTCTTGACCGACTTGTACGAATTGGTGCAATACTCTGGAAATATCATTCCTCGTCTCTACATGATGGTGGTGATAGGCTCTACTTGTATGGCCTCGAAAGACTCTTCCACGAAAAACATCATGAAGGACATGATAGAAATGTGCAAGGGAGTTCAGCACCCAATCCGTGGTTTGTTCTTGAGACACTACTTGTCCCAGAAAACGAAAGATCTCCTACCAATTCAGACCGTCGATGATTTCACCGACAGCGTCAACTTCTTGCTCACGAATTTCATTGAGATGAACAAGTTGTGGGTTCGCTTGCAGCACCAAGGCCATTCCAGTGAGCGTGAGCTCAGATATCAAGAAAGAATGGAATTGAAAATCCTTGTGGGCTCCAATTTGGTTCGGTTGTCCCAGATTCTTGATGACTTTTCGTCCGAAGACTACTCCCCTGTCAGTTTCTACAAAGAACTGTTGTTTCCTGCCATTACTGAGCAAATCATTCAGTGCAAGGATCCTTTGGCGCAAAGCTATTTGATTGATGTCGTGATTCAGATATTCCCTGATGAATTTCACTTTACTACTTTGGAAGCTTTGTTGAATGACACCTTTTTAAAGCTTCACCCTAATTTAAAGAAGTCCGAGTTGATAACTAAGCTAGTTGATCGATTTGTCACATACCACAAGTTTGAGGATGGAAATTCGGCAGAAAACGCAGCCCCCTCACTTGCTCAAGTTAATGATGATCTGTCTGGGGAGACCAAGGAGACTGATGTTCTGTCCAAAGAGATTGAAGAACAAATTGATGCAATTTCCTTAAAGGAAAAGGTCCCCTTAGACCTTGTGTTCCTGTCCTTTTGGCATTTCTACTCTACTTTGAAAGCAACAACGTCTGAATTAGAGCCTGAGGAATGTATTTCAATTCTTCAATCTTTGATCAAGCTATCCTTGACTTTTGATGTGGACAACTTTCAAAACCTAAATAAAATATTCCAATTCGCGTCAGAGGTCCTCCCATGCCACGAAGGGGTACAAAAAGATGATGGTGATGATATTGCTGAAGATCTGACCCAAGTTCTTTGGGTCAAGTTGTTGACAGCTCCATTGGAGTATCACAAATCTGTCAAAAGTTTGTTACAGTTGCCCTTTTTCTACGAGCTCTATACCAAAATACAGAATCTCGCGCTCAAGAGGACTCTATCGATTGATATTGCAAAAAAACTTCTTTCTTGTCATGGAGGATCCGAGAAGTTTTTTACGACAGAAGAGATTGAAGATATCTTTAAGTACTTGATTGTTCTCGCTAAGGACTCAAACACTGCTCTTAGTACTTCAAAAGACCTAAAAGTTGAAAACACGATCAAAGTCGAAGATGACAAATACGTCACGTCACAATTCCTTGCTATTCAAGAATTACTTTCCAAATGTCTTCATCTTATTACTCACGAAGACGAGTTTAAATGTCTTTCAAACCTATTCTACGTGCGGAAAAAGTTTTTGAACAAAAACCCTGAAAACATAATTTACACATATCCCACTTTAGTATCAAAGATGACCAATATTTTGCGGGTTGCAGGATTTAAAAAATTGAATGGCCAGCACGAGCCTGAACTAAGCCAGGCTGATTTAATGATCAGCAGTAACTTTAAGAATATTGCTCTTGTTATTGAAGAGCTTTATCAGCATCATCAACAGCATGGCGCTGAGCTAGTTTTGAAGTTATATTTGAACCTAGCTTCAGTTGCAGACCAAATTCAACAGGAGGATATAGCATACGAGTTGTTCAGTCAGTGTTTCGTTGTCTATGAGGAAAGCTTGATTCTCCTGTCACATACGAGTATCATGAATCCGCATGAGTCAATGGGGCGGTCATTGTCTTACCAATGTGTGGTACAAATCGCAAATCGCTTGGCTACACTGAGGTACTTTAAAAAAGAAAACTATGAGGCTTTGATCACAAAGATTACATTGTATGGCTCGAGATTACTCAAGAAACAAGACCAGTGCCGCTCGATCTACTATTGCGCGCATTTGTGGTGGTGGTGTGACAACTTGATTGAGGGGAAGTCGCCAACAGTTGAAGAATCAGGATCATCTGATCTGAATGTTGACGAGGCTGTTGTTGAAGAGCGTGAGGAAACTAAGAGTAGTGGAGAGGGTCGGGAGGAGAAGACCGAGGATGAGAATGAAGGAGAAGCAGATGATGATCCTGCCGAAGAAACCAATTCGAATCTTTATAGGGATCCCAAAAGGGTCTTGGAGTGTCTTCAAAAAGCACTTCGGGTTTCTGATACCTGTATGGATCCATACCTTCTGTTGAAGTTATTCATCGAGATTCTCAATCGGTGTTTGATCTTCAGTATCTACGGCAATTGGTTGGTGGACTCCCGATACTTGAATGGCTTAATTGATTTGATAAGAACAAATTTGTCGAATTTTGAGATCAATCATTTGTCACAGGTTGATGATGAGGGACAGGAATCCAAGCTTTTAGAAAGGATGGAGGCATACTTTGAAAGAACTCTCCAATACATTAAAGTGCAAAAAAACTCAGAGGATCGTTTCGAAAGCGTCTCAGTGTGATGCTAGCAGCTCCTACATAGATCATAGTCCTAAAAGAGTCTGATAATCATCCCTTTAACAGAAGGCTACGATTCACAACGACGAGGTGAGGTTCTCGGCCACACTATCTAAGAATGCGAATCCGCCGAGCGGGTCACTCTCCACACGCTGCCTGTGGTGTCATTCCTGTACTTAGCAAGGGTCATATCGCAAGCCTGCGCAACCTCCAACTCCGTAAACCGGCTCAATGAAGGGAACAGAAAACCTGATTTGGAACAGTCTCGTGTATGGGGCCTCATACAGACCGCAGCAAACAGCTGCGAAAGATGTTGAAACAAGCTCACTCTCTGATGAGAAGCAGGCGTTACAAGAGAAGTATTCGCTGAAGAATTCTCCAGAGCACCGCCGCCTTCCATTCATTCTTAGGCCCGAGGGATTTAAGCTTTTATGCTTCTTGAACATAGTTGGCTTTGCCTTTGTTTGCTGGTTCATGAGCAGTGCTTTTGAGGCTCCAAAAGGAGCACTTCTTGGAAACAAGCAGAGTGCCTTACTTGATACAGGATTGAAGTTGTTAGATACACCCAAGTCAAATAAATCTCACGAAATCATTAGCTTGGCATACCCGTTTATCCCGAAGGCATCGTATGGCGAGCCAGTGCATTCCGCTTTGTTGGTTGATCACAAGTTTAAGTCTTGGGGGCATCCAAGTATCAAAACATTCACGCCCCCCAAAAACACAGACTACAACAAAGTTGTATTGACTCTTAATGTGTCTGTTGATGGAGTTCAATATGATCGCTTGGGTCATTTGTATGTTGGGGGCTCTGAGATTTGGAGAACTTCCACCATCGAACCGGGCTCAAGAGCAGCGCACTCGTCATTCAAGAAGGACGTCACAGAATACGTCAGCTTGTTTTTAGATAAAACAGACGTTACATTTCAATTGGATAATGTGCGGAATGAAAAATTGACCGGTGTGTTTCACGTTCAATTATCTGCAGATTTTTATTTGTCCGAGTACTTCCATAGTGCTGAAACCAACTCTCTTGCCAATGGGGGAGAAGAGGCTTCTGAAGCCCTAGAGCTTTCGGACTTTGATGTCAAGAAAAATGAGATCTACAAATATTTTGATATCCGTGGTGCCGCTAGCAAGGTTTATGCTTTGAAGACAAACGCTTCCTCACCTCTCAAGCATCTTCCTAGCCAGGAGTTAGTCTTCAAATTACCGCAGGTCTCCCAAAACACCACTAGGTTGAAGTTAAATATTTTTGCTAGCGGAAACGCTGATGAAGAGACTTGGTACAGTAATGTGTTGGATAAGTTTATTCATCGCTTCGAACAAGATGGCACTAGCTTTGAAGGCCACGGCCCACTTCGTTTTGTTACTGTATGGCTCAATGGTCAAAAACTTGCTGTTCAGACCCCGCAGCCTTTTATATTTACCGGTGGATTCTCACCCTCCCTTTGGCGATCAGTCGTACCAACTAACGCTTTTGACTTGCCAAGTATCGATCTCGATATATCTCCCATCTTGCCCTTGTTATGGGAGGGTGGTGACAATGACTTAAGAATTGTGGTCGACAATGGGCTTGATGAGATCCAAGATGAACACTCAGGTATAGGCCAAGATTGGTTGGTTAGCGCAAACTTGCTTACCTACGAGAAGCCGAACGTCAAGCTGGTAAGCGAAGGTGCATTGGAGTTGGGTGACACCAAGGAGGGACTGTCACTCGGTATCTCATTGCCTTATACAACCAGTATCATCCAAAATGTCAAGGGATTTTTCGGCACTAGTGTGAAGAGTCACTTCTTTGTTGAGCTTGATAACGGGAAAGTGCTCAATGTTACTATGGCTTCCAATTTTAGTGGCAAGATAGTCAATATTCAGAACTACAGGGACCTGGGGCGTATTACGGATGTCGTTCACACAGGTACCTCATTGAAATCGTTCAGTTTGATTGTTGACGAGAAGGAAATTCGCCTGTCGGATATAAAACTTCATTACTTCTTGACATTCAAGCAAACACAAAGCCCTGTGGAAGACGGGACGGACTTGAAGGTCTCTCTTGTTAACTTCAAGCTCCTCGACTTGGATGTGGACAAGAAACCGGCCATGAGAGAGACAGAGAAACAAGAGGGACAGTCTGAATATCATATTCGCGAGAGCGGGAATTATGGAACTGGTTCACTTCTTTCCAAATTCAGGTCCGAGGTCCATGGGCCGGACTATGGATTTGTCTATAAGAGACGCGTGAAGGCTGAAGACGATGACATCACGGAGGACAAGGAATCTTTCGACAAAGAATAAACAGAGTTATCCGAAGCCAGCCCATTCTATTGAGAAGGCTTTTTCCTCGCGCTCTGGATGCGCTTCATTATTAGTTTTTGACTTTGCTTCGATAAGAATCCATGCTTTTTTGACTGCAGTAGCTAGACGGCCGCTCGCGACTATATCGAGTAATTTCACCGAATCTCCATGCTTTAGGACTCTGACTATTAAATGCGAGTGATAATTGAGGGGGTCTCCCGGGTAGGCGACGAAAGCCCCACCAAAGCGCAACCCCGGCATGAGATAGTACCCTTTGTTTCGGAGATAGCAGAATGCTCTGTAGTTCTCGGTGAAACGGGGCTTGCGGGAGTGGAAGGCGAGAAACTCATCTGTGGAGAGAAGAGACTCATGGCTTCGCTCAGGCACAGCCGGAAAAGAATCTGGGGTAACAACGTACCGCGTCTTCTCCAGAATGCTCACTTGTAAAGTTCCCGGAGTGCGCTCTTTGGAAATATCATTGTTATACCTAAGCGAGTCAACAAAGCAGCAAAAGCCGCTTTCCACCAACCATAAGGCCTCGTAAGGGCTTAACAGGAGAGGTACACCTAGAAATACATTTTGCTGAGGCGCCTTCGGCAACGATCCCGAGAGCACACCCACTATTCCAAGCTTGCGAAGCGCCTCGATATGATCCACATCGAACACGAGCGTTTCAGAGTGGTTGACCAAGAGTGGGATCATATTGCGATGTTTGCAACTGAGGACGCTGTGCGATGCGCTCCGCGGTGTACGGGTTTTGGGACGGTTTGACATACCCGTGCTCGGGTGTACGGGTGTATGCATGTGGCAGACCACGACAGCAGAAGTCCCAGGCTCGCAGTGTACCCAGCAATTTTCCGTTTTGTGGTGCAGGGGGGCTTCAATATGTACCCTGCAAGAATTCCGCCCGGCATACACAGGACACATGTCGACGTGGGCTTGCGAGTGCATAATACATGCAGTTCCTCTGTTTGCTCATACACTCTGTGCGACTCTCTGAACAACACTTTCATTGCTTCACTGGGTTCGAAGAGCCAATGCCCGTGGTCGGCAAGGCACCCTGATCCGCACTTCCATTCGCATCCGAGTTGGTCTGCGTGTTGCTTTAATCTCCAAAAGAAAATCAATATGGCCAAGGCTTCAGGTTCACGAACTCCCGCAAAAGGCTATATTCCTGTTTTCGTGTAAAACGCACGGTCGTGCTTTTCAAAGCAAAGCTTATTCTTCATTGCAGCTTGATTAAACGAATGCCTCAGCGCACGTTTCATGCAACTGGTAGCGGCGCAGCCAAAGTGGGCTAGTATCATAATGTAAACATAGCATGTGTGTTCTTAGAGTCCTCGCGCAATTAGCGCGGATAATAGTGCACATCTGCGGCCTTTTCAAGACAGGATATCTAAACCTCAATTTAGGCATCCATGCGTCAGTTAAATTGGGCCTGTTGTGCTTGATATACGCCTGCGCGCATAGCTGCCTTCTCTGCATGTTGCGCTTGCTTTTAGCCTAACCAAAAATTAACCTTTTGCTGCCCCTTAAGCGTCTACTCCACATGGCGACTGCCCACAGAAAAAGAAAGGTGTGAGACGCTTAAACCGCATGGAATCTGCAAAGTACCCCCTTGAGAAATCAGGCCATGCTGACGCGACCGGTCTTTCACCGTAGTGATATTGTTCCGGATTTACTCGACGCTGCTTCGGCGTAGCAGAGCGGGTCTCCATGCAGCTTGCATATTCTGTTGGACAATCTCTGCTAAAACAACGGAGATCCATACCGAGTTCTTGCCTTGTAGGCTAAAGTGAGCGTTGGCCGATTTATGATATATACCCAGTTCCAAGTGGCTGGCAAACGCCTGCAAGACTGAGTAACAATTTACCCACTAACCTACAATCGACATGCATTTGATACATGCTAACATCCAAGTAAAAACTCTATTAGTGATTCTATTAGTTGATCAAGCTGGAGACTTTCATCCTGACTGCAGGAACGACCTTGCTTTCAGTCGAGGTGTCGGATTCTCCATCGGATGTTCGTGGCGTAGGCTCCACTGAAGAGACAGATCTAGCTTTTTTTGCCGGGGCTTCTTCGTGGAGACAGTTTGAGATTGGCGGAAACGCCAACGCTTTTCGGAAAGGGGAGTCCAAGTCTTCTTTGACATACGAGGTGTGATGAGTAAAGGAACCTTTGTTCAAATCGTCAGAAGATGATGCACTCAGGCCGCTGTTCCGAAATCTTGAAGGGCCATAAATATTGGGCGTTTCTAAATGCTGTAAAGAGTAAGGATTGGCGTGACTGGATATTGGGCCAGCAGTGGGGTGAAATGCGGGCAGTGGAGGTAAGTATATGGTGTTTGTAGCGCTGTGCCTTCTGTCTTCATTGAGTCTTCGTTTGCCCGTGGGCAAATGCGTTTCCATAGACGAGTGATCAATGGAGTACAGTCTTCCAACACTCGGAGCAGTGGCTTGTGGCTGGAGCATCCACGAAAAAGACGGGTGTGTCGAATGGTTTTTTGGCGACATAAACATAGAAGTTTTGAATGAAATCATGGGAAGCGAGTCTATCTTGGGCAAGGCTGGCTGGCCTGAAAATCCTTGATGTGGCTCATCCTTGTTGTTGAGACCCCTGTTTTTGAGATCAATGTACGACTTTTCATAGACTTGTGCTTGGGGCACGTGAAGATCGTGGTTTGCAGGCAGAGGCTTTCTGCTGGAAGGGGCGAGAGCGTGCCCCATTTGAGGCAGCAAATACCCTCCGTACCCCGCACTGGCAACATCAGCAGGTGGTACATGTTCACCGGATACGGCACGGAGATAGTTTCCCGAAGGCACCACGCGTGGTGGAGAAGGGGAGTTTGCTTTGCCCTTTGCGGGGTTGGGAACTTGCACCACCCGGCGCCTTCTGTTTGCCCCACCATTCCACCAGTTCTTGATGGCGTTGTCCGATCGCCCAGTCAAATGACGAGCTATTTCGGCCCATTTCTTGCCATTCTTCGCCACGAGCTCTTCGATCAACAAGCCTTCTTCGTAAGTGATTGGCTCTCGGTTGAGCAGGGGCTTCAAGTTTTGATGATATCGTTCTCTGCATTGCTTGGGAGACCTGCTGCCCAACAACACGGATATACGAACCCAGTTCAGGGGCCCACATTGGGTTATAATATCCATAAGTTTGCGGTCCTCTTCGGGGCTCCAAGGACCCCGTCTCACGTAGACCGAAGTGTCTTTGGCTTTAGTGTGATCCTTTTTGGACTCGTCAGACAAGTACTCTTCCGAGTTGGAAGCGTTCATGAGGCCGGCGAGGTGTGTAATGTAAGGTAGGGATGCTGGCTCAGTTGCTGGACATGGGGTGGTCTGAGCAAAATCGAACTAGAATGAATGAACCAAGACACCAGCTTCGAGAGTAGATGGAGACACTAAGGAGGGTATGGGATGTGGATGTGGCTCCTTTATGTCAGGATTCTTGTACGAGGCAAGTCTCTTGGAGAAGCAGAAGAATATGTAGAGGAACAAATCCCGACCGCAGGCCTCTGGAAAAGTTATGCACGTGTATAGTACAAGGATGGAACATGCATGCGATCTAAAGTCTTATCAGATCTGAATATAGGTTCCATGGAAAACGCTTTTACCTCGAGCGAGATGTTTATGCAGGTTTAGGCGCTAGCTGCAATGCATGCATTTTAGTGCGACATTGGCTCAATAGAAACGATCTGCATTAGCGTGACATCGTTTCTCAAAAAAAGCCTATGTCGGCATTCTCCTACAAAACCCGACGACACTTTGTGGCTACGACCCGAACTTTTTCGACGTAGGCCACATTCGTTCTTGGGTCTACATAGCCTCGGTATGAGCATTGCGTTTACCTTGCAAAGCGAATGTTTCCAAGGCCTGCGACTTTGCTACGTCTGGACGTCAAATGTTCTGGGTCTAAGAGCCGAGCTACTTTAGCTGCAAGCATAAGTGCCGTTGCTCGCGCGGTTTAACGTTCTCCCCTGACTGTGAGCTTCTTTCGTTTTTTTTCTCGTATATGCTAATCTCGCCGGCCCAGCGCACCTCCACGCCGCAACCTATAGACGTCACCCGATGCAGGTGGCATTGCTCGGCTGCACCGGCCAAATTAGCAGGAATACAATGAGAGCTTGTAAATCCCGCCATTGCTTGCTTCGGTAAGGCTTCAGTGATATTTTCGCTTTCATAGAATCTGTGTACCCGAAATTGCAAATATGCTTCTGCAAGTCCCAGCCTCGACTAGCCCAATAAGCGCCGTAAGTAAGCGCGCTACATGGCCAAAGGTAACTAGCGCCCATTCTCCAAGCATGCTGAGAATGAGAATGCACAATCTCAGACGCAAACGGGAGTGTCCAAGATCCACGTTAGCGTCATGCCCTGCTAAGAACACGCCTATGAAGTTATGAGAAATTCCAGTTCTTCGCTCGCTCAGCGCACACCTCGTCAGATGAGCTGTTCGTATCTCGGATTTAGACAAGCTCGAGGCATGGAAATTATACGCATCACATGCCGCGCATGCGCAAATCTTCCGGATCGCGGCTCTGAAAAGCGCCCACGTCAAACATTCCAGGAATCGGTCGGACACATACAATGGTACCTTACTTCATTTTTCCGTGCTGCATAATGCGAGTATATTGCGGGTTATTTGCCGGAAAGTGCACGGGCGAATGCACCATGACCTTATGTGTGTCAAAGTTGCATGCCGTTCCGTGCATTCGTGAATGCTACACTGCCTCCTTCTTTGGCACGTAGACCTGCTTGCCCGCCTCGGTAAGAGGCGTAATGACGCTCTTTTCGCCAGCAACGCCATGCGAGGGCTGAATGTAACATGCTTTGTCCAAGCCTTCCCTGCATCCAATCCCGTCAGATAATTCGGTTGGTGGCCTGAACATCTAGAGTGATGTATGAGGTCACCCATGGTATCACACTACGAACAGCCATGAAGAAGTCGCCTATATGCAGCCGGAAAAAGTAACTCCACACTAACAATGCCTTTCTAGGGTTTCTGGAGCAGAGAACCAGCATCCGTCTTTCTAGGTCTATTCTTCCCGATGATTGCGTTGGCTATGAAAGGCCGGAGATTGCACATGAATTGCCCCGTCAAACAATCTCGCCTCATTGCAACGGCCTCATTGCAACGGCCTCATCGCAATCTTGGCTCAAGCATCATGCATAGGCTTATATCAGGTCCATAAATAAGCTGACACAAGGTGTGCGTGGAGGATCAGGTCGGGGTGGTGGTTGGATTGTAGCACGACACACTTATATTTAACGCACTTGGCAGCACGCCTGCATTTTTTTAACTCCAATGATTAATTCAGACACCAACGGTATTGCCCTAAACACAAATGTTGCGTTTGCTGTCTGAACCGCGATATCTTCTATACGCTCATTAGTGCAATGTAATCCCATATTCCTTCCCAGAGACGGCCAGTCTCGTCGATTAATTTTCACAGTACAGGAAGAATGTCCTCATCATTCCGTATCGAACTCGGCAAGATCTTCCTCTTCGAAAATCACTCGTACCATGAGTGAGCAGCTCGGACAAACTGCGATATCTTCTCCATCCTTGAGGTCGTCCAAGCCGATGGCAAATCTGTCACCGCATGGACAAGGGTATTGAAATAGTTGCGTTACTGGATCAAACGTAAAGTCCTCTATTTCGATTTCGTCGTATATCGTCTCCATTTTATGCTGTAGGTATGTGTTGCGATAAGATGAGATGAGTGTTTCGTGTGTGCAAAACGCTGACTCTTTCTTTTAGTGTGTTAAGTTTCAAATAATAGAATCTATGGATCTGCTCCCGTTTTGTTGGTCTAGCGATATTTCCGTCAAACACCTCCGGACTAATTACAAGGCATCGCTTCTTGGTAGCGCTTCTTTTTCATGTTCCCGCACGTGACCGGCGCCGCGCAAATTGCTTCCCCAGACTTCGCTGTCCGATTATCCTTTGGCTATCGGCTTAAACGGCACCACCATTAATGTTTCTATTGGTCTACTCGCTGGGTTTTTTTTCATCGACTTTTTTCATTGTTGTAAGAAAGATGTGACGAGTAGACAATCAAGTAGTTGTCCCAGACCGGACGTCGTTACTGGGCTGTTCGCTTATACCGTTTAAAGAATATCATAGGCAGCTTGTTTACAACACTCACGTGTCTATATTTCGTCAATCACACATGTTCACTTAAATTTTGGCGCCAGCCATACTAATTCATACTGCACTTCTAGATCAGAATAGGCTTATTGGCGAACGTCCACACTTCGAATTCCATTCATCTACCTCATAAAGCAAGCGCAGCCGGCATACATGCGCTCTATTCGTTAGGGCTTATGCCCCCATGCACGTGTAAATGCGACCCTACCGCAAGTGGTGTGACGACTCTCGCCCTCCACTGTGCGCGTACACCCTTACATCCTCCCCTATAGTTTTTGTAGTGCCTTGCAATGGCACCCGCCGTTCCTGCACCCGCCACCGTGCGAAAATTTTTATCTCGTCGTACTACAGTATTAAAAATTCTTTTTACCTTCTTCTTACTAGACAGTAACCAACGAAGTATGTATCCAGACATATATCATAGTGCCACCAAATACTTTACATGGTAATACTTGGCTAGCATCCAGCGCTAGGGAAGCAAGAGAGCAAATATCCGATAGAGCAAGCGAACTTCTAGCTGCTTTGAATACTTTTTCGAATTGATTTACTCGGGGCTTTTCCAGCCTTCGTATCAAACCCTCCCTGGAATCCGAGCTTCATAATCACGCATGGCCTCTACTCATAACCTAGCATAAAATACTAACATCAGAAAATGGGTATTTCTAGAGATTCTCGTCACAAGCGGTCCGCTACTGGTGCCAAGAGAGCCCAGTTCAGAAAGAAGAGAAAGTTCGAGTTGGGAAGACAGCCAGCCATGACCAAGATTGGTGCCAAGAGAGTCCACACCGTCAGAACCAGAGGTGGTAACAAGAAGTTCAGAGCTTTGAGACTTGAAACCGGTAACTTCTCTTGGGCCAGTGAAGGTGTCGCCAGAAAGACCAGAATCGCTGGTGTCGTCTACCACCCTTCTAACAACGAGTTGGTCAGAACCAACACCTTGACTAAGTCCGCTATTGTCCAAATCGATGCTACCCCATTCAAGCAATGGTTTGAGACTCACTACGGTAAGGTCTTGGGTAAGAAGGTCGAAGGTGAGGAGCCAAAGGTCTCCAAGAAGGCCGAGAAGAAGTTCGCTTCCAGAGCTGCTGCCTCCAACATCGAGGGTGCCGTTAGCCACCAATTCGACGCTGGTAGATTGTACGCTTGCATCTCTTCTAGACCAGGTCAATCTGGTAGATGTGACGGTTACATCTTGGAGGGTGAGGAATTGGCCTTCTACTTGAGAAGATTGACTGCTAAGAAGTAAATAACTTCGTATATAATATAGTATCACGTTCGACTACATTGTAGGGAGGATTTATTCGTTGACGCAGCCGGGTGAACAATTCGATACCGGCAAAGCACTTGAAAAGTTCTCACGCCTCTTGTTCGAAGGTGTAAAAGCTCATACTGAATGCGTATTCGAAGACGTGAAAGCTCAGTTTGAATGGATACGTTACAAACCATTTCATGTGATTTAATGACACGTATGCAAACTTGAGGGCTTTATCGGTTTATGACATTTACGGGGGCATGCTTTCAGGGACGTCGTTCACTACAAGAAACTGTTAAAGTCAGCGGCCGGATTAAGCATCTTCAGCAGTTAGTATTCAATTCGTGAGGCGGAGCTTATCCACATTAGTCAGAAAAGGCAATTGGTTGTCTGCATGAAAGCCGAAGCTTTGTTCAGATCAGGTCTGTGTTTTTTTTCATCCTTAAGTGGTTTGAGTCTTACATACACTTTTGTCAATAAGTCTTAACGGGTATTGATGCGACGAAAATTCTTTTTATATAAGAGCTGTGTGTGCGGGTAACGCGTGCAAGTCTTGGAGCCCTCACCAAGTCCTTTATATGCCTTACAAGGTGTGGAAAGCCTTCAATCTTTCAGTGAATGGTTTGCAGCTGGCCAAAAGAGGTCTATTACAAAAATGAATAGTTACTCTTGGCTTACTCCTTTTCCTTTTGGAATTCCTCGAGTAAAACATGCCAATGGATATCTAATCAGTTCGGGTGTGCATTGCAGAGGTGAAAATATTAGTGATGATAAAATGATTGATATACGTCGTTGCCAAAACTAACTCAACCGAAAGTAAACAACGTTTTAGTGGCTTTGTTGAATTTTCAGTCTTATAAAGATTCATGCTCACCTTTGCATTAATGAGTTTATGAGACTCTCGCTCTATTTTCGCAAAAAGTGCCAGCATGCATCCTCACAACGCTGTAGAGATACAAAATTTTTGAGAACATTAATCGGGTTCACAAAAATGAACGCTTGTATACGTTTTCGGAACAGCAGAATGCCATCTGCAAGCAAAATCTTGAAAGCTAAGATTGGTGTATGTTTGTAAAAGTACCATACCATAAAATTCATCAAAAGGTCCCTTGGCCCAGTTGGTTAAGGCGTGGTGCTAATAACGCCAAGATCAGCAGTTCGATCCTGCTAGGGACCATTTGTCAGGGCGTGTGGCGCAGTTGGTAGCGCGTTCCCTTAGCATGGGAAAGGTCTCCGGTTCGAATCCGGACTCGTCCATTTTTGTTGCATCAACCCAAGAAATTTTTTATTCTTGTGACGGCTCACCGATAATTCCCTCTAAACCGTCTCAGTAAACTATTGTTGGTCGACTGCAAGTGAATGGTGCGTAAGCGTACTCACTACTTTATCTATAATTAAATTTCATTCGCATCTTATATAATATCCTTAGTGAGGCTAGAGACACCATAATTTCTTTAAAGAAAAAGACTAAGGGAATTTTGGAATATATATTTGTGATTCGAGGATTCAACTGTCCTCTGTGGAATCAAACTATCTTTGAAATGAACATACTAGAATATTTTGTGAAAGAACTTCTCCCATCTGTTTGTGGGAACCTTTTCTGGGATTTGACTTTGCTCGGCCTCAACCAATTCTAGCTTGGAGAAGTCAAATTCCTCTGGAGGAGTCAACCACCTCTTCCTACCAAGATAGAAATAGGAGTAGCACCTATGTCCGACATAGAGGAAAAAGACGATAGGAAGCGTAATGTAAGCAGCAACAAAATCAGCAGCTTTAAAGTCAAAGAATACACCGTAGCCGTTGGTGATTGTGAGAAGCGAAATAAAAGCCATGACGAAGTAGGCTCCGTATGGCTGAAGAGGAGTTCTGTATGTAACTCTATCTTCGAGGTTTTGCACAGCAATTCCCTTTCTCCATCTAGTATAAGCAAAGGCAACGAAAATCCAAGAAACAAATCCAGAGACAGTTGTAAGGTTGGAAAACCATGTGAACACCTGAGTCGACGAGGATGAAACGTTAAGGTAGGACAAACATCCAACCAAAAAAACGATGGCCACACAGTTGTAAGGAACTCCCCATCTGTTCACGCGGGTGAAGATTCTAGGAGCCAAGCCCTTCTTGGCCATAGAGTAAAGAGTTCTGGAGCCTGCGTAAAAGAAAGAATTTCCTGCGGAGGCAGCAGACGTCAACACCACGGCGTTGATGATATGATTCAAAACAGGAATGCCTGCATTTTGAATACCCAAGACAAATGGCGAAGACGCAGCATCTTGAGATGCCAGCAATTGCTTAGACTGCGAGTTGGCAATGACTCCAATGACCAAAGAGCCCAAAACATAGAAAAATGCCAATCTGTAGACGAACTGGTTGGCACATTTTGGCAAAGCTCTTCTTGGGTTGGTGGTTTCACCGGAACACGCAACAATTAACTCGGGACTCATGATAAAAGAGTAACCGGCTTTGATGATGGCGGTCCATACCGATAAAAAGCGACCCGTGGAGCCTCCCGTTAAATGCTTGGCAAATGCGTGGCCATTTTTCCAATATCTAAACCCTAATCTGTCGTGATTTGGACCTCCACCAAAGAATAAAACGATACCAAGGATAATCAAACCGGTAATGGTAAGCAATTTAATGCCCGCAAAATAAAACTCTGCTTCTCCGTATGCCTTAACAGGACACAAATTAAGAATTAAAATAGCCACAAGAAGGATGGTGATCCAAACAGCAATGTGTACCTTCTCTGTCCAGTATTGGATGACAATAGCGGCAGCCACCACTTCAGCGGCCACCAAAAATGAGAAGCCATACCAATAGTTGTAACCTAATGCAAAACCAAAAGAAGGATCAGTGAAGTCGCTGATAAACTGTTGAGCGCCGGCGCCAGGAACAGGCAAAAAGGTGGCCATCTCCGCCATCATATTCATAACAAACCAGACAACGAAGGATAAAATAATATAGGACAAGAAAAGAGCAGCAGGTCCGCAGGTAGACAAAGCAACACCGGATCCCACGAAAAGACCAGTGCCGATGGCACCACCCAATGCAATCAACTGGATGTGTCTATTCTTCAATCCCTTCTGCAACTCAGCTTCATTGAAAGATATTATAGAGTTATTTTCGGAAACAATGTGCCCCTTTTCATCGACATTTACAATCTTAGAGTTTGTTATCTCGAAATCGATGTAGGCCGAATTACTTCTGTAAATTGAAGGCCTTGATGACACTGGCTTAACGTCAGGCATTGTGAGAAAAGACAGTACAATCGGACAAAATGAGTTGTGCTATTGAAGAAAGCGCTGTTATGAAGTCAAGGGCAGAATAGACTGCGAAGATTGGAATGAATAAAAACCAGGTGAAGAAAGAAGGTGGACAAGATGGGAGATTTATATGCAAAGGTTATCACTCGGGGCAGAGGAATATGCATAGATAAAGATATACGCACTGTGTGCAAGATACTGCAGGCGTAGTGAGATTTTGGTGTAGCGGTGACTTGCATGGTATCTGAGGATACCCCACAAGTCAGGGCCACAGCTATACATTCCAGGAACGTGGAATGGCGGAGGATGGGGCTTCGACGTACATGAGCCCCTCAATGCTGAAAGAGCGTTGAACTTGTTACAATTTAGGAGGCGGGCTCCTTCAAGCATTAGTGCACGCTCTTTCCACGGTCCACTTGTCGACAAAGATAAGGATGTCTATCTTGTGGTAACGCGGACTCAGAGATAAAGCCTCATGACACCACGAGAAAAGTCACCGGACCCGAGAAGTAGAGATAACGGTGACCAGAAGCTGGCCCTGCATAGTGCCATGGTTTTGATGGCGTAAGTTTGGCGAATGCAATTCTTTTCAGAAATCCTCGGCGAGATGCCTCTGCGCGCCTGCATGTGCGCCCGCATTTTGCGATGACTCGAAGGGCTTTCCGACATGCAGCTCTGCAGAAAACACTATTCAGGTTAGCCACGCGGCAATTTCGTCCTCCTCCTCACCAGTCCAGAGAGCCCATACAGCTCAAATAAATTTGCGTCGCTTATTTTAGCAGCTACGGGATGCAGCGAAAAGGTGGGGATTTTTCTTAAGGACCACGTGACTTCGTTTTCCTCCGTTTGATGACGGGCCTTCGCGTGTCTGACCTCAAATCGGCATGTACTCTGCCTTAGATCACGCCATGCTGGAATTAGGGTTCCGCTGAGCAAAACACCGGAAAATTTAAGCCGTTCTTCAGGCGTGCGAACGCCCGTCTCTGGCGAGGCTAATTTACGCGAGTTCATTTTACGCGAGCTCATTTTTCTCAGAAACGGCTGCTGTTCGCGGCCAACGCCGCACGCCTCACAATACGAGCCCAGTGCTTTACGTAATGATGCTTTCCCTGAGTTAGCCGCACCAGAGATAAGAAACGCCACCTGGGTGGAAAGTGCTGGCATGGGTACGACTGCGCAGTAGCATTTTTAGTGAATTTCCTAATGGAGGCTGAGATGCTACTCCAGGCGTCCGCGGCCAGCCTGTTCTCGCGGGCCACCAGAATTCCGCGTCACCAATTCCATAGAATTTCACTCTAGCCGTGACAAGAGTCAAGCAAGACTCGAGGTTGCGGTAGCGGGGTCGATCGGGACTAGACCATGTATTCGCACACATTCTTCTCCACATGTTTTCTTCTCCACATGTACTTTGTTTTCCACATGTACTTTCTTTTCCATACTTTGTTTTCCACATGTACTTTCCATACCTCCTTTTCCACATGCACCTTCTTCTACATGTACTTTGTGGAGAGCTTTTTCAAAGATGTCTATGGAGTTCTGGGGACTTTTCATGGCCTTCCTTATAGGAGCACATTTTCTCCGCCTGAACGCTTCTACGAGACGCTTTCACTACAGCCCGATGTCGCACTCCACGCAAGCGCAAATTCTGTCAGCGCTTTGACATCGGTTATACTTGGAAAACCGCAATCCTCAATCCACAGCTGGCAGCATCCGCTAATGTACCATGAAGAATGCTTTGTTGCCGTGAAGACCACTTGTGTACAGTAAAATATTTCTCTGCAAAGCCTTTCAACAGTAGAGCCCAATTAACCAGGGCAGCGGACCATGGTATGGCGTCTGTGTGCAGACCCAATGTGCTGATGCGGTGCACACTCTGAATCAACGCCGTCGCCATGGGTTAGAAGGGCTTTGTTATTGGACCCCACAGGACGCCTAATATTAGTCTTTCCGCAGAACAAGCCCATATATTCCCGATCCGCCGTCCTCGTAAACTTTGTCGAAAACCTAGTGAGACTTTGCAGCATGTGCGTCACGTGACTGAGACCTCATCACTCATCTACAGGCCGAATTTTTTCAGCCAAACAGCAGCCGCCATGAGTAGTTTATCCCAACAACTTCAGGCTATCGGCCAAAAAAATGCGTCTGTGGCGCTCGACAGAAAAAGCCGGTCCAAGATCCATCTGCAATCGTTGATCTTCGAGTCCAAGGTTGCTGCTGCCCAAGATTATGAGTACATTCACCAAATCGCATGTGAAGGATTGGATGAGTTGATCACCATAGACTCCCGTTTCTCAAAGTTCTATCCTACGCTCTTCTCGGAAACCTCCATCACCTTTGACAGAAATGTGGTGTCCAAAGAAATCTTAGCTTTGACGGAGAAAAACTTGGATGCGTTTGTGAATGTGGTGGCGCCATATCTAGGATTGAGTCCAGCGTTCAAGGCATTGGAGTGGTTGGTCAGACGATACCATTACAACATCCATCTGCCTGAGATGCTCCTCCTTGCTGCATTGCCATATCACAATCAAAACATCTTCGTTCGTGTGATGAACGTTATCCCTAAAAGCTCGTGGCCAGGCATTTTCGAGGGAATCATTGGCTACAAGGATGCCATGAAGCCTCCGCCACACCTGTCACTTTTAAAGACGTTCCATAATGACAGTGAGTTTTTTAAATTGTACTCTCAGTATGTCATGGACTCATTAAAAAATCAAACCGTCTATAAGGAGCAATTGGTCTTCTACTTGTCCAACACTGCCCAAACTTTGGCCTCCCACTCGCGCGACTTGAACAAGTTGAACAATGAGTACATCCCAGTAATTTTGGAGGTGTGTCATGAATTCTTAAAGGACTTCGACTTCAAGTATTCCGCGACCTTGAAGTATGACGTACGCTTGACCATCTATTCCATCATCTCTGTCATGTGCTCTATAGTACCGGTCACAAACGATGTAATCTTCAGTTTGACATCTGAAATCATCGCAGGCGAAATAGCCTTCTCCGAACCTTTAAAGAGACAGACTTTCATAATTTTGGGACAGCTCTTTAATTTCTACAACGAGGACAGCATCGTCAGCCCTCTGGATGGAGATATCGTTGTACTTCGCCAACTCGATTTGTCTCTTTTCTTAAACAATAGAGAGCTCCTCAAGTTTTTGGATACCGAGGGATACCACGTTGACAAATTCCTATACTTCTTCTTTCAGGAAAGCATTGACCGCAGCTTCACTCAGGAGTTGGGTCTCGCTGATTTCGACTCCTCCATTATCCAGATCTTGAGCTTGATCGATTTTGAAACATCCAAGAACATAGTGTTTTTAACGCAAAACGTGTTCTCGAAATTGGTTGATTTCATCGACAAGTTCAATGGCCAAAGCGATGATCGCTCCACTAAGAACTTGATCTTTGAAATCGTGCAAAAACTCATTAAAATTGACCGGAGTACGATTCTCACGATTCTAGACAAGAAAGGCAAGACCCTAGGCGATTTAGAGTTATACCTTTCGAAAACATTGGGCGATAATGCTGAGGATGACAAAGAATACCTCGACAGCTTGGCTAACGACGACGGCGACATTATTGCCGAATTGAGTGATGCCTCTGAAGATGTCGTTTTGAACCAAATCACTCGCGCTTTTGGGTCACATCAAACGAAGATCACATCATTCTTGGATTCCGCAAATGACGCAGAATTTTACAAGTTGTCAGAAGTTTTCACCAACTCTCTCAGTGCCAAGGACTCGAAATTGCAATTCAAGATAACTTCTGCCTTCTTAAGGGATATATTTGGCAAAAATAGTGAAGTGCAAGTGTCTTTCCTATTGAGATTTGCGTTGACGAAGTCAATACCCATGAGTGTAAAGTTCATTGCTTTGAAGTTCATCTCGATCATTATTAAAGCTGAACCAACTTTTCCAGAAAATGACAGTGGTGATAAAAGGCCTGCATGCACCGCCTTCTACCTTTTGTTACCTATCTTCTGTATTGGATTGTCTGATGACAATGGCACCATTAGGAATTACTTTGCTCTTTTGATAGAACTCATAAAAAGCAGAGATCAGTCCACTTCTGAGGAGAGATTGAAGAAAGCTTCATCAAGCCCGGCTGCAAAGTCAAAAAAGTCAAAGGCCAAACTCGGAAAAACCCATTTATTCTTAGAGAATCAAATTTATTGCAATGTTGAAGCCTCTAAGAGATCGATCATTTCGTTCGAAGACGCCTTGACGTTGTATGAGGTTATAAAAGAAAATGAATCAATTATCAGGGACACGCAGATTGACACCTCCAGGTTTGATAATTTTATCTTTGACGCGCTTTTCAAGTCTGACAAAGGCTCCAAAAACTTTGGACCATTGTTGGTCAAGATTTTCTTCTTATCTCAATGGTCAATTGCTCTGTTGCCAATCTGTCTCAAGGCAAGAATTTGGCGTATTATGTCTACAAGAAACGTGCATTTGTTTTCAGATAATGATCCTAAGGCCAGAGCCAATTTTGACGAGAAATTCATGTTTGTCTCCGACATAGACAATTTCTTCGTCAATCTTGAAAAATACGAGAATGCTGCAAGCTTAGAAAATATTGGCATCGAGGTCATTCAATCTGCTGTTGTCAATTTAATTGGCGGAACCCCCGATATCAGAGAGAACGAGATGAGTTGGTTGCTCAAAAACTTGTCCTGCAGCAGTTCCAGCTTGCAAAACATCATTAACAAGCGCATAATAACAATTTTCCCTGTTTTGGCAAAGAATGAAGACAAATTGAAAATTTGCAATGAGTACATGAATTTGGCTTTGGACGACGAGCATTTCCTTTATTTCGATCCTTTGGAGACTTTGCAGAGTTTGAAGTTCTCGAGTCAATCCATGATTGGATTACTCAACTCAGTCAACTTGGTCACCAAAGTACCGGACCAGCAAAAAGTGGCTAAAAGAAGAAGAAGATCATCTCTGACCAACACGCAGAAATCGATGGCTAGAGATGATATCAGTTTAATCGCTAGTCAACATCTCAAAAAACTTTCGATCATTCTCGACATCTTGGAGTACCAAATCAAGAATGCCTCCATCGAAATCAACAATTCAGATCTTTTAAGAGAGTTGTTCAAGATTCTCACAGATTTGGATTACTTGTGCAATGATGGAAAAATGCCAGTGTTATATGCGCAAGAAACTTTGGCATCATGTATGTTATACACCATCATTCGAATGAAGAAGAATTACAAGCTGATCAACTACAATATCGACTCCAATACAATTCGTGCCGATTTGATTGTTAACTCAATTCGCATGTCCCAGTCCCCGCAGGTGCAGAACCGCTTGTTACTAGTGATCGCAGAGTTGGCTTCTTTGTCTCCAGAAATCATCTTGCATTCCGTCATGCCTATCTTTACATTTATGGGTGCACATACCATCAGGCAGGATGATGAGTTCTCTAACTCAGCATTGCAACAAACCATTTCAAAGGTGATCCCTGCTATCACTTCCTCCTCTGACCTGTCACGCAACGAAATAGAATTCTTACTTACCAGCTTCATCACGGCTTTCCACCACATTCCAAGACACCGCCGTGTCAGCTTGTTCACGACCCTCGCCAAAACCTTGGGCTGTGAGAATTCATTGCACTTGATTTTGTTTTTGATTGGCCAACAGTTTTCGCTTAATCTTTCGAGACACAAGGCTCAGGAATGTGAGTCTTTGTTAGAGTTTGTGTCTTCATTGCTTAGGACTTTCAATTTGTCTGATTGCATGCATGCTCTCGTTCGCTTTTATGAGTTGTGGGACAACATACCTGTTACGGCGGTTGAAAAGGACTCAAGCGAATATGAGCAGCTAAACTCCAGGCCTATTTACGGCGCAAGTATTGCAAATATGACCACAAAAGAATTATCTTCGTTGAAAGTGAACCTTTTGGACTTCGTCAACTCTTCGCTCAGCGATGACAGAATGACCAATCTCTCCAGCGGTGCCTCTTCTTTGAAGATGAAAATCTACTTGGTTTTGTTTGACGCCGAAAGAGACCAGGCCGAAAAAGATGAGGTTTTGGAATTGTTCAATAAATTGTCGTCATTTGTGCTTCTCACTTTGGAGAACTTGACCAATTTGTACAGTTCGCTGGCAAACGAGATCATTACTGAGTTATACACATGTTTGAAAAGTTTACTCAACCTTCTTCCATTGAGCTATTTTATTTCATCTATCAAAGATTCGTTGGTCAATGCCCATGACGTCATGTCTATTAAAGTTGCCAGAAATTTTGCCGTCTTGGCTGGGCGGAGATTTGAAACTGAGATCACTCAGAATACATTGGACGAGGAAATTATAACCTCAGTCTCTCAGGAATTTTTACCTGCTCTTATAGATGGTGTTGAGAAATTCGAGAGCGTGGAGTTGGTTCAGTCTTATTTGGATACTTTTTCCATTATCGTAAACAAATTTGGCTCCATTTCATCCGACTTCGCTAACTCCGCAAACGCCAAGTTCTTGGTCGGCTCATTGAAGGTCATTACCTCGGAGAATGGATTGTTGAACACGCAGGTTGAGATACTCATCTCATCCCTTAACGCAATTAGCAGTGTCGTCAATTGCTTGGGCGTAAAATGCATTGGTTACTTCCCCAAGATTTTACCACCTACATTGAAAATTTGGGAAACTACTACCGTACTCAGTGAAGAAAGCGACAGTGAAGACGAGGGGTCCGATGATGAAGATAAGGATGACGAGGACGAATCGAAGATGCTCTTGCAGAGCTCCATTTTAGCCCTCTTTTCGTGCTTGATAAAGAGATTGCCTGCTTTTGTCATCTCCAATTTGAAACAGTTGATCCATACAATTTTGTTGAGTGACTATGTCAACACATCCATCAGAGCCGGAGTCTTGGGCTTAGTCGTGGAGCATATAGACAAGGCGCAAGTTTTACAAACATTGTGCAACTTAGCCATCGACGACGAAATTTTCAAGATGGATAACGCCACCGACTTGGGCTTGTATTTGTCATCCGTGAGAAATCTCATCGAAAAAAGTGATAAGAAGTGTGTTACAGGTCAATCGTCATTATTCATGAAATGGTTGATTAAATCATTTGAATTTAGAACTGAGTTCGGGGAGCAAAAATTCAACGACAACACCATCCATAGCATCGAGAGCTCTATTCACCAATGCGGTTTGGTGTATGTTATGAAGTTGAACGACAAGAATTTCCGTCCCTTGTTTGCTGGATTGGTAAGATGGGCTGTGAATGGGGAAGGTAATTCATCAACACCTAAGGAGGACAGGTTGATCTCATTCTACAAATTTTTCAACAAGTTACAAGACAATTTGAAGAGTATCATCACGTCATACTTCTCGTACTTGCTCGATTCCGCTGTGTCCTTGTTGAACGACTTCAAGAGCGGAAAAGCCGAGAACACGAACTTGAGGAGAGTATTATTGCATTCGTTGGCGTCCTCTTTCAAGTATGACCAAGATGATTACTGGTCTCATCAATCCCGTTTTGACTTGATACTTGAGCCTCTAGTTGACCAATTGTCTAACATAGAGGACTCCTTGGGCAAAAACTTGGTGAAGGCCATTGCATTCTTCATCAAGAACGTGTCTTCGGAAGAGTACAACGAGAAGTTAGTCCAATCGTTGATCAGGTACATCTCCAACGAGTTCGAGAATACTTCAAAGACGAAGATCTGGACAATTCGTGTATTAAAGATGGTATTCCAAAAGATGGGCGAGCAATGGTTGTCATACTTGCCTACATTTATTCCATACATTGCCGAATTATTGGAGGATGAAGATGAGGATGTCGAAATGGAGGTAAGAAAGGATTTAGTGCGTGTGATTGAGAACATTCTCGGCGAGCCTTTGGATAGATACTTGACATAACTTACTGAACGTCAGGTCAGGAAGGACATTAGTCATATGGTTGGAGTGAGTCGCAGTTTTCGCACCCAATTCAGGCATGGAAATATCTGGAAGGAGCGTAAGCGGTGCACAGGTTTATTGTAGGTATGTCGCAAATTTTTACAGGTATATAACCAACTACAAACCCTCCGCTCAACATTAAAATGGTATGTCTCATTGAGTCTTGCATCATGTAGGCGATACTAACATTAAGTCTTTTTTGAAAAACGTCAACAACTTGAAGCCTTTGTTCGACAGAGTGTTGGTCCAGAGAATTAAGCCAGCTACTCAAACCTCCAGTGGAATCTACATTCCAGAAAAAAACCAGGAGAAGTTGAACCAGGGTACAATCGTCGCCGCTGGACCAGGTGTCACTGACACTAACACGGGAAAGTTGATTCCAGTTTCTGTCCTGGTTGGCGACAAGGTTTTGTTGCCCAACTTTGGTGGCTCGCCAGTGAAGGTTGGTGAAGAAGAATACTTGTTGTACACCGACAGAGAGATCTTGGCTAAGATCGAGAACTGAATTCCCACCTATAACTGTAAATAGCTCAATGATATTCGCTAAACCACGTGGTTATGCCGAGGTCAAGAATTGATGACATATTATGTAAGCTGTGGAGCCATGCTCATTGCTCAAGATCAGGAATTTTGCTTTATTATGCAATCACATGAGTCACCGGCTGCATTGATACCAATATATATAGACAAGCACCTCCACGCCTACCTGATGGGTAGAAGAACACTAAATCGCAGATCCAGAATATTGTGGTCGTGCGAATACCGTGATAAGATCCCTAGAACGTCTACACCAGCTCCGCATAGTCACCTAAAACCCAACGAGCACTTACATAGTCAGAACCGGCACTCCTCGCTTCTACAATTTAGCTCTTAACCTGCATTTGGAAATCTTCTTCGTCACTTGTAGCACCAATCCAGCTACTCACACTTAATTGATCATATACCGCGTTCAATGACAGACAATCGCCCTGAAAGCAGATTTGCTTCCTTTAAATTGGTGTTACTTGGTGAGTCGGCAGTTGGAAAATCATCCATAGTACATCGTTTTGTTAAAAACACCTTTGACGACATGAGAGAGTCAACTATAGGAGCAGCATTCCTAACCCAAACCATAACCTTGCCCGAGATCAACACGACGGTCAAATTTGAAATCTGGGACACTGCCGGCCAGGAACGGTACAAGAGTTTGGCGCCAATGTACTACAGAAATGCCAATGCTGCGCTATGCGTATACGACATCACATCCAGCTCTTCGTTCAAAAAGGCGCAAGATTGGATCAAGGAGTTGAAGAAGCAGGCCCCAGAGGGGATTGTGGTTGCATTAGTCGGAAATAAAGCGGATCTCGCCAACGAAAGGAGTGTGGGAGAAGCGGAAATCGAGGACTATATCAGTGAATTGAGTGTATCTGACAGCACATTCAAAATAATTCATAAGGAATGCTCAGCTAAGCTGGGTGATGGCGTTTTGGAGGTCTTCGATTCTATAGCTAGGTCATTACCAGTGGAAGATATGGGTTCCAAGAGAGGTTCCACGGCAAAGAAAGTTGATTTGAACGGAAAGCAAGCGCCGCAGCAACAAAGCTGTTGTTAAGTCTACAGAATGCGAGTGACTACTTTGATGTCTATAATCCTACAAAAGATGTGAGAAGATGTTTGTGCGTCGCTAGTATCTTCGCAGAATGGCTTTTATGAGTAGTCTTCGTGATAACAGTTTTCCTTGCAGGCGTTTACCTTATCACGTTACGCGGCTCTAATGGCAATAGCGGAAAACGAAGCCGGTTCAAAAACTACGCATAATGGTGGCAATATTTTATTCCAATGCTAATACAGTGTAGTGTATGTGACGTCCTGTGGTGCAGTCGAAACGGTCGTAAAAATCGTTTTGTTCAAAGTGAAGTCGCTCTTCAGCACTTAACTCTTCTTGGCAAACAAAGGCTCACCTATGTTCTTACCTCTCAACTTAACACCAAGAGCCCTCTCCATCTTGCCCAACAATTGCTGGTTTGGAACAGCTCTGCCGGCCTCGTAATCGTTGATGACCTGGGGCTTCTCATTGCACTTGGTAGCCAAATCCTTTTGAGTCATCTTCTTCTCTTGTCTGGCTTGCGAGATAACCTTGCCGACAGACATATCAAGCTTCTTGACGGCAACAATATCGTCGGTATCGTCCAACTTGGCCAATCTCTGACCCTCTGGGTTCGTCTTGGTGTTTGTGGAGCCATACTTCTTTTCGGTGTTGAGGACGGCGCCCGTTCTTCTGGCGGCATTAACTTCAGCTTGAGTACGGGCAACCCTTTCTCTTGGGCCACCTCCGCCCACACGGGCCTTGCTGCCGATCATAGTAACAGATTCATCCCAGTCAGACATATTTAGTAATTAGCAAAGTAGTATCGAAAGTACGGGCGAAGTGCGTCATTAATATGACCGACATTTCGTGTCCCTCACGTGACCGTCGATTACAATGGAGAGCTATGGAAGCTATTTCTGTGACTACATGCACCACGCTTGCCTCGAGTCAAGCGCGTGTACAGGAGAAGGCAAACGTCGCAAAACACACTCCATGCCACGCATCTATAGATCTATGATCAGGTGATGCTGACTATCGGAGCCGGCAGATTTCCCCTTACCGCCTGGGCTGCGCGATTCTTATACTTGAAAAACCTACCTGAAAATCAATTGTAAATAAGAGCTACACAAACTAACAGGTGAGGAATTTTCGTAAATGTGGAGCCGAGTACTTTAACAGTCTCATCTCAGCCTTCAAGATATGCTTCGTTTTCTCGAAGTGGGGATAGCTTACGGCAAGCCGAAGATGTGTCAAGTGATAAGTCTCGCGGGTTTTACCTGCTTTTAGATAAATTATGAAGTGTCTCAGGTGTAACAAGTAGCGCGATGCGCGCGTCCATAGTGATAAGCGCACGCCGAGCTCTGGAATATCCATAAGTAGCCGACATATCCGCTGAATCAATCACTCGAAACAAAGTCACTATGTCTACAGTCACAGTCAAGTCTAGGTCGCCCTCCATAAAGGGTTTCACTGAGGAATTGGTGTCGTTTTCTGTTGACAGGATCCAAAGCAAGGTGGCCGCTAAGAGCAAGTTGCCAGAGTCCCAGATCAGACTATCTGTATTGGACAAATCTGGCAAGTACATTCCCATGGAGAACCAGAAAACTTTGAACGAGTACTTCCAAGCTCAGGACTTGCTGGGAGATGTCGTTCTCTACGCCAAGGATCTCGGAAAGCAGATTGCTTGGAAGACGGTCTTTATCTTGGAGTATTTAGGCCCTTTGATCATCCATTCACTCGTGTACCTCGTGTCTGTTTACGTCTTTCAAGTTAAGCAGTCACAGACCCAGAGATTGGCATTCTACTTATCCTTGCTTCACTTTGCCAAGCGTGAGTACGAGACTTTATTTGTCCACAAGTTTTCCAACTCAACCATGCCGTTCTTTAATTTGTTCAAGAACTCCAGCCATTACTGGATTTTGTCTGGTGTTAACTTGTCTTTGTTCATATACTCTTACAGTCAAAACAGCTTGCAGAGTGCTGGCTGGATTAAGTCTTTTCTCTTCCATGTCAACAACTTTCCCTCCAGCGTGAACTACGCCCTTGTGTTTTTATGGGCTTTCGCCGAAATTTCGAACCTAGTCACTCACTTGAAGTTGGCAAGCCTCAGATCTGATGACTCAAAAGCATATGCCATCCCCTACGGTTACGGTTTCGATTTGGTTGTTTGTCCCAACTACTTTTTCGAGTCATTGGCCTGGTTTGTATTTGCCATTATGGTGGGTAACTGGAGCGCCTGGTTGTTTCTTGTTGTCAGCAGCACACAGATGTATGTTTGGGCTTTGAAAAAGAACAAGAGGTATTTGTCCACCTTCGGCGACGAGTACAAGAAATTAAGAAGAGCAAAGTTCGTGCCTTTTTTGTTCTAGAGTGGTGAGAAGAATCAAATCAATCGGTAAAGTTTAGGCTACATCAGAGGTACAATTGCCTCAAGTTGTTAAAAACTCGTAACTTTAGGCCTTCAACTTCAAGCAGATGCTGTTCACGCAGTGCCTCTCATCCGTAGGCGTCTTGTAACCCTCGCCCTTGAATATGTGACCTAAATGGCCGTCACACTTGGAGCATCTCATTTCTATGCGTGCCATTCCAAAAGAGTGGTCCTCTATGGTTTTAATTGATCCTGGAATTGCCTCGTAAAAAGCAGGCCATCCACAATGAGCAGGAAACTTAGTGTTGGCCTTGTACAAAGGCTGCTCACAACCCACGCACAAATATTCACCCTCCCCGGCTGGAGTTTTGACATATTCTCCACTGAATGGTGCTTCCGTACCCAGTTGTCTTAAGACCTTAAATTGTGCGGGCGACAAAATTGCCTTCCACTCTTGTTCGCTTTTCATTGTGTATAGACGGTAGTGATTGAGGATACTATTTGTCAATCTCTCAAAGACAAAATTGGAAGAAATGCTTCTGAGTTGGACTTGAGAACGCACAAGTGATTGAATATAAACAGAACGTAAGCTCCAACTTTTGTTCATTGACAGCAAGCCATGTGATGTGAGCTGCGCAATCTTGGTAGATGGCGAAAGTTCATATGCAACATGCACTACGATAATGACTACCTGCGCCTAACACCCCCTAAAACGCAAAAATTCTACCTAATTCTTTTCTGCGTGTTTTATTGTCAATATTTCATCTTGCTAATATGATTTGGGAGGAACTTTAACTTCATTTCGATTTTTGATAAACCCCTTTGAAAATGTGGTTTTGTTCGTTGTGAGCCAATCCCTACGAAAGCGAAAATAACTCGCGGTGAGAAGTACCAACGTCAAATCTAACATTTTGTAGTCCGCATGAACATGGCGACCTGAGTTAGTCTTTGTACAGCCCGTTATGGGGCTCTAAAATATTTATAAAAGGTTAATGTTGAATTTTTTAATTAAACAGGCCGAAGTGTCAATCAGCCTCACGATTTCGTTCCCTATCTCATGAAGTAGTTGTACTTGCCCTTAAGTTCTCTAGATGCATCTTTACCTGCAGTAGCAACATCCCATTGAAGTTCGATATCCAACTCTCTTGGGTTCTTGAAATTTGGCCTGGACGCAATGGTGCCGTTGATGACATCACCCTTCTTCAAATCAAGCACCTGGTCCATATAGAATACAGTCTGCTTCCAATGAGTGTACTTGTTCATGGGCCCAGTGGGCAAGGTGACCTTTTCATCACCAGGAAAATCACAATCGAACCAGACAATATAAGCGTGACAGAAATCGGAGTCGATAGCCTTTAAAGAAAAGGTACGACTGAATTCCAAATCCTCTTTTTTGCACGTGTTAATGTCGAACTCGAAGAATTTGTAAGGGGTAGTAATCAAGCTGTTGTTTTCAACAGTATCGACCAATGGCTCACTCATCGCCACCTCAATAAATGGAGTGTAGTCAAAGCCGTACACGTCTTCCCAGTAATGAATCTTGTCGTTTTTGTACTGCCCGTCTTCGATACCAGCAATAGTCATGGAGCATTTGTCAGGCAAGATCAAACCCCCGGGGGCTAAGTACTTATCTCTGGCATACAAAACGGTGTCTAACATAGACTCATACAACAAAAAGTATCCCATCCACTCAGAGACAATTATGTCCACCGAATCCACAGGTAATTTGATGTCTTCCAACTTTCCTTGAATCAAGGTGATTTTGTCTTGAAAGCCGTTGAGAGAGATGATCTCCTTCGCCTTGTCAATAATGTTCGACATGTCCACCGAGTAGACATGCTTTGCTCCAGCTTTTGCTGCAAACATAGACAAAATTCCGGTACCGCACCCAACATCTAGCACTACCTTGTCCTTGAATAAGTGCTTGTTTTTGTACATTGCCTGGCGGTACGACAACGTTCTGCTCGTGTCTTTAAGCATCTCCTCATGGATTCCGAAATGGTCATAGGAAGAGAAGTAGTGCTGTTCACTGAAAGGCAAAGCCTTTTTGTCGGTTGCAGACATTTTGTCTATTGAGCTTCTTTAGTTAGTTTGTGTTTGGTATTAGGAAAAGTGTTACCTAAACTGTGAGATGAGATTGACGCAGTGTATTTTTTCGTCTGGCCGCGATGGCTGGGGAAGAAGATGCATGAGCCGTCGCGCATCTCCACGCTCAGTGATTACATCAGCCGAAAACCAAGTCTTCTTCAGTAAGTAATGTTCCAGCAATTGCAGTCTGAATATGTGTGAATGCAATCGAGGTCATCAATCCCAGATTTTTGTCGGCGTCGATTGATCACTAATGAGCGTCTATATATTACCAATTATCGTCTATCTATTAACAAGTAGCATTACGTAGCTCCTGACGATCAAGGCTTCACTAGGCAATGGAACGTCTTCTGGGTTTGTCTTTGATGAGATGGCAGATTCCAGAGGCGATGATACTCGTGCCTAGCATAGCTACCAACACCATGTTCGAGTCTCTGTACAATCTTGCTTTGTCCTCGGGCCAGCCACGATAAAGGGCATAAGTGGCAGTGACGGAGCCCAAGTTACCTAGACCTGATACAAGAGCAGAGCTCACTGCGACGCCGCTCTCGCCGTATGCGGGGCCGAACATCTCTGCAGACCATGACATGCAAATAGGCACAGTGGGTCCCAATCCGAAACCGGCGATCAATAACCCTCCATACTTGCTCCACGAGCCCTTAGCAAAAGTTGTGACGAACATTCCGCATATAATAATGAGAGTGGACGCAGAGAAGAATAAAGCACGGAATTTCTTGAAGCGATCAGCAAATGGCGTGATAAGCAAGATGCCTGCAAAGTCAAAGAGCCAGATAGGGGCATACAACAAGGAGACGTTAATGGAGGAGAGACTCGGGTTGTTTGTTGCAATAATTGTCGAGCCAAACACCGCCAATCCAAACCCAGTACCCACCACACCAAAGTACATGATGATGAGCGGCCACAACCTGATGTCAAGAATAATGGCCAAAACATCGGCCCACACCCATTCTACCTTTATTCTGCGGCCCTCGAGGTCTCTTCTGTGAATCTGTCTCTCCTCTTCATTCAAAGGGTGCTTAGGAGTGAAAAAACGCCGGTAAAAGCTTATGAATCTGTTTGACGACAACTTCTCCTCACGATTGGGGCGGTCTGGAAGCCACCAGAGCAATGAAATGCCTACAGATATAGTAACACATCCGTATACCAAGTACATCCATTGCCAGCCGGTGTAGCCTCTTTTTCCGTCCATTTTCTGAAAACCAGCGCTCACCAAGCCTGCCGCTGCAGCAGAGAGCTGAGCAGCCGTAAAGTAGTAGCCGACACGCCGGGTCATTCTTTCATTTGGGTACCACAAGGAGATGTAGTAAGACATACCGGGCCAGGTCCCAGCGCCTACCATACCCGAAATGAATCTAACTGCAATCAAGGATCTAGATGACTCAAGAGCAATATAGCATGCGTAGACAAGGCCTACACTGATACCAATACGGGCTAACCATGATTGCGGACTGACACGGGTCATGATCAAGTTCATCGGAACGTCGAAAACAATGTATCCAACGTAATAAAGGGCAGATGCCGTGGAAGTATCTTTGGCGGTAAGCTCAAGCTTTTGGCCCAACGAATGCCCCTGGGAAGTATTCATTGTAAGGGTGACACCGTAGACGCTCAGGCCAAATGAGGTGAGGAAATAGAATGCCCATAATGCGGGCACAATTCTATAGTCTAGCTTTCTGTAGATGCGGTCGAGCTCTTTAGGGGAGGCCCTGAGGGACTCAGAGCTTATGGATTCCTCTCTGCTTTTTGTGTCCATCAATGACTCTTCGTTGTTACTCATGGGAGATTTGAAAAAAGGGAGATCTGCAGAAAAGAGTCTTTTTCGCTGGTCTTGTGCAATATATATACTGGAGATCCCAGCGGAGACTGAGATCTTTTTTTTGGCCTGACTCGCAGTCGTGAGTCAAGTAGTCATCTGCAAATACTGCATATTGGCATGACTGTGAGTCGATATCCTTGCATACTCAACGTAGGACCCTAAGCAGGAATCTACAGATTTGAAGACTTATAGCAGGGGAATCCAAACTTTGCTATAGATGACTGGATTGCTTTTAGAAAAGAGCGTCCCGAATTCCCGAGTCCAAATAGCCATTGATTTGTCGGTGCCTTAGGATGTGCCACAGCTTGACTCCCTTTTCAAAGGCTTACATGCATTGCTCATATTTAGCCGCGACATTGTTCGCCCTGCTTCAACGCCTTGCAGGTGATTTGGGCGAACTCAACGCTTTGGTCAATGCAGAATGAATGCGTTATGGCTTTGCTCTTCTCGTTGGAAGCATCCCCAATCTCGAAGAACACAGCATCGTTTTTGTCGGAGTGATACCGAGAAAGGACGTAATCTCTAGAATTATCATGAACCCAATAATCGCTTGCGGCAAAAAAGCACCACAACTTCACGTCGCATAATTTGGTCAATTCCTTAAAATACCAATCGTTTAATTCGTCATCGCGATGTATCACTCGAAGCTCTTCTTGCGCTAGAGTGAGGGCCTGCCGCACAATTCGCTTTGATTTGAATATCTTAAGGGTAGCATCCACAGAGTTTTTCCATGATACTATCAGCATCTCATCATCCGATGTTGGCCGCGCAATGATGTATGATTGTATTATATACCTGGCCCATGACTCAGGGAGAACAAACTGAAGCATTGTTATGAGCATCACTGCCAAAGAGACAACAGGTAAGTACCGGAATAGGTTTGAGAATAGCACACCTGATTCCGACTTCGCGATGTCAACAATTGTAGGACAAATAAGTCCCGAGAATTGAATCTTGACAATGTTCTTGACATCTTCATCTGCCAAAAGCTTTCTGATGATTCTCTGGGTGATGTAACCGCCAACGGAATGGCTTAGAAAGCTGAGGTTCGTGTTTCCCTTGAGGATGTATTTCTTCAAGATTTTACACTTGTGGTCAATTTGATACTCTAAGTCATAGAACACTTGAACGCTCATCTTGCCATCCTCAACGAAGTCATCAGATGTCTGAAAACCGGCATGACTTATAGCCAAGATATCGAAATTGGGAAATTTCTCGTGAATCAATTGCAAGTAGGTTGTATAGTAGTCAATGAGGCCAGGGTTTCCAGGAATAAAAACTAGAAGCGGCGCTTTGAGGCCACGCCCCTCGCAACCGATAAAATATTCAGATGTTAATGGATGGTCATCATTGGTTTTGATCATTGAATTGGTGTTTAATAATTTTACTCTACAGCATTTTGTATGCGCGACATCCACACACCAAAGAATTACTGACGCAAGGCATTCTCTAAGGTGTAAGCGTGGCAACGCTCGCCATTCCCGCTGTGCACATCTCTCTCAAGATAGAAAATCTTTCCATATTTATCCAATATGATGACCGTCTGGGTTCTGGTGCCGTATTCTGTCAGCGCACTGTTCTGACTGGCACCCGCGGCAGCCATGTGCAAAACAGGAATGAAAATCGAGTTTTGCAACTCTTGTAACTTTTCCTCAACGGTTCCGTTTTCACGAACCTGACAACTGTAAGTATCTAGAGACAAAATATTGAAGCATTTTTCTTTTAGCTCTTGAAGTGGAGTCCCCAGTGCTATGGCCTTCTCGATCACTCTGGTGAGTTCCTCCTCCCCACGCCAAGTCTTGCGCCACGGATGGTAAAATAGGGAATTTGATACTGAAAAAGTATTTTTCTGAGATATTTCTGGGTGCAGATCATCAGATTCGGCCTCTCGTGAGTGAATTTTGCCACGGTCACCACGATTGCTCATTATGTTCAAATGCTTCAATCTGCCAGTTTTCGAGTCCAACTTCAATTCTCCATAAATTAGACTAAAGCCCCCAATCAGGCTAAGTTGGTATGATTCGTTGAAGGCATCAGGCCACTCCTCATCTGATAAGTTGGATGTGAGGTATTTCACAGGCAAAATCCCGCGGGATACCTGGCTGACTTCAGCTTGCTCTTCACGATAGTTTAAAAGAATTGCTAGTTTTCCCCTAGAAGTGATTCCTATCCAAGTTCCATGCTCATCTCTCGCGAGGTCAACAGGCGATAATATTTTATTGCCCTTTTCAATGACGCGCTCCGTAGCCGATTGGGTTGGCCTGCTTAAATACTCATCCCTGTTCGAAAGGAGGATCAATGGGTATTCTGGATGTAGGGTTGATGTTATTAAAATGCACATTTGGCGGTGTTAATTTAAAGTTATCGAAGCTAGCTTAGATAATCTTGATGACACTTGCGCATCCGCGATTCTATACGATCCATGCATTTTGTGGGGTGCCGTCACAACGCGGTGCGCAAAATATGGGGCTACCCTGTTTTGCCGTCACAAAGGATTATGCTGATCAGCAGTGAATTTCGTGACTCCCGAAAGAAGTATCGGCCGGTGAAAGCAATTCATCAAACCGTACTCTAGAGGACGAGTAATCTTGATTAGATATCTGCTGTTGCGCCAAATTAGGCGCTTTCTTATCCAGCGCTGACTCCGACTCATGGGCCGTTTCGCTCTCATCATCCGCATGACTCTTCATGAACCAGATTGGATCGTAATTTCCAGAAGTCTCGTCATCTGCAACGGAGTAGTGTGTCTCAAACAGCTCATGAAGTTCTAAACCTTGGCCCTTCGAAATGGAAAATGAACTTTCATTGCATCCAAGAACAATCATCAGCGAAGTCTCAGCTAGATTGTCGTTGTATTGGCTCAAGCCTGAGTTTACTTTAGAGAAGTAGTCGCCAGTTATAAGAGCCTCAGCTGTTGGTCTCTCCTTAGGATCCCACAGAAAACAACATCGAATGGCACATGCTAGCTCATCGAAGTCTGGGCCCATGATGTCCTTTATTTTTTGGCCCGAAATATACGGGATGACAAAGCCCAACTTCTCAGCAAGCTGCACTCCTTCTGGCCAAATGCCACCTAAGTCTTCCAGGGTGCGATTCTGGTACAAAGGATGTCCGAGTTTCGTCAAAATTTGCCATATTTGATCAGTTTCATTGATTCCAGCGAAAAGAGGACGTATATTCACCAACTCGACAGCCACAGAAGCGAATGCCCAGATGTCGATCGGCCTGGAGTAATGCTTTTGACGTAGAAGAATCTCAGGCGCACGATACCACCTGGTCGAGACATATTGGGTTAGTTCTTTAGTATTCGAGACATGCCTTGCAAGGCCGTAGTCACAAAGTTTAATTATGTAGATATCTGTGGCATATTCAGGAGGAATGCAGTTGTCATAGTATTGCTTAGTAGCAGATATTAAGATATTTTCAGGCTTGACATCTCTGTGAAAATACCCTTGACTGTGTATATGGTTAATGGCGTGGAGCAACTGCTTTAAGATACTTTTCACCACCCATGTTGAAACAGGCCTACCTTCGTGCTTTTGCATGAATTGGTAGAGGTTTTGATCCATGGGTTCCATGACTATATTTAGCTTTCCACTAAAGCTGTCAATAAAAAGGTCAAATATCTGCAAAAGGTTGTGATGGGAGGGCACAGACAAAATGAATTTAATTTCGTTTAATGTCAAGTAGTCCTCTGGTTTCCTTAATTGGTTCTTCATGACTTTTATCGCCACAAGACCATTTGAATAGGGCTTTTTAGGGGTGTTGTGGCTCAAAGGCTCCAAGAGAGTGCCTTGATTCATATTTGCATAATCAGAGAGCTCCTTGATATTTCCTTTGTGCTTTGCTAGCACGGCACATCCAAAACTTCCAAAGCCCAACCTGGAGATCATAAAATAGTTTTGCAGAAAGGATTTGCGCCTGATGGTTTTTCTTGGGGCCGTCATAATATCTTCGTGTGAAATCTGAATCGGGTTGAAAGACAAATGAGGGGGTGTGAGTCTTGAACTTTTGTGACACTGATACGTTGAGCCACGAATGCTTGCGCAGATTGTGATTGTGATGGTCAGATTAATATATCGAAGCACAGATAAGAGCGTACTGACAATTACGGCTCCAGATGGCAGCATGAAGCGCAAAGAATCAGAATTGGAACACAGAGTACAGGAGGCGTGCAAAATTCTCGCCACAAAGATCACTTGGCTGCAAAAGCTCGCGCAAGGAGCTGCTACAATTCCAACACGCGTGTTTTTGCACAAAACTTTCTGAACATCCCGATCAATTGCCAGATAATTCAGGGAACTAAAATACCCTTCTCATCCTCTGACAGGTCCAATTCAACCACAAAATGCTGTTTTTCTAGCGGAGAATCTAAAAAGGCCACCAGCAGATAGCCTTCGAATAAATCCTTCGGGTCCACAGTGAAGCTGCTGATAATTATTTTTTGCTCATGGTTGTTCTCCCCGGCGCAAAGAACACCATCTTGCTCCAAAGGACTAGCCATGAGATGTTGAATCCGCTTGGTTACGGTGTGCTGCAATTGACAAGATTTGCCTCTAGGACAAGAGGCACTTTCTTCATAGTCTGGGCAGTTGAAAAGGTGTGCAAAAGGGCACGAATGGCCGCGCCCACACCATCCGCCAAGAGCAAATGGGCGGCATGTCCAGATTTCGTAACATGGGTCTTTGGAATGTTTGGGTAAAATGTGTGAGTATCTGCAGCTCTTATTATGACAGCTATCTTGAAATGCATATCGACATATAGGGGTGTTGCAGGCGTTGGGCGTATGCGAGAAAATGCATTCGCTGTCGCAGCGTCCAGCCAAAAACTGTCTACATAGAAAGATTCTGTCCAAGTTGTGTTCAAAGGGACACTTCCTCGATTTGGAACAGAATCCTTGGCGAGTGAAATAGCGGCACTGCTCATTGACCATCCTCTCTTCCTTCTTTCCAGTGCGGATGAAGTCCCCACTTGCACATGCCGCGTACCCCCAACCATTCCACGACAACTCTTCTTGTGCGAGAGGTCGGCTACCAGAGAGCGGAACAAGCTTCAAGCCACCCTCACGAACAGCTAATTTTCTGTCGAGGAAAATTCGGTCGCAAAAGTCAGTCACTGTAGCATTCTTGGAGAGCTTGATGTCCCAGTATGCAATCTGCTTGCGCAACATATGGCTCCATAGAAGACCCGTTTTGGTTCCCGATAGTCTTTGGACAGGTGAAGTGGTGAAAACAATGTCTGCATGCGGAGCGGTTGATACCCTGGCCGGGATAGAGGGTAGGGGCCGGGAGCGAGTCTTTGGATTCCGTTTGTTGTCTCGAAGCCGATTTACTCCCACCAAGAGTTGGTGGTTTACAAGACGCAACTTTGATTCAAGGGCATGAAGCTCTTCTTTCTTTTGCTCCAATTCCGATACTATGGGAACTTCCATGGTAGCACAGAAGTCAGGCGCGTTAACTCTGCTTTGTGATGAGTGCTGCATGTCTTGTATGCCGGAAATTACCGTCATGTTTGCATGTGGTATTGGGTGTGCTAAACGAGTATACTTGAGCAGGCAAATCTAATTCCTCATGATTATACAGCGGAGCGAGATTGGTGTTACCCGAGAATTACCTCAAAATAACCTCGTTGGGGCACCAATTAAAACACTATTTCGCACGAATGAACTCTAGACTTCGAAAAACATCCAATTGACGAGGGGAATGCGCTCTTACTACCCAACAATATGGTTTGGGCTAATGATGGGTTTCTCAGCTCTACCAATTTTGAGCGATAGTTAAGTGCTCAGTTGTCAGCGAGCGCAAATTTACACATACTGATTTGAACCTTTTCAAAACAATTACTTTTTAAGACAGACATGCCAGTGGCGATTCCTCTGCTCCTTATAATAGACCAAAAACAGCATCGTTTAAGTTGGATTCGAAAATTTTATAGTGCAGGTTGCCCTTCGGATGCACAGATGTGGTTTTGGCTGCGTCCTGCATTACTGTGCGGCTAGAGGCAAGCAATCAGGCTTTAGCTGAACACCAATGAGTTACGATCATGCCCGCTCTTACGCGGCAGAAGCTATCTTGAATATCGTACCCCTAGATAAAGAGGCCGCTCTCGAAGTTGTTGACTATTGCCTCACCTTACCCAACGCAGAGATTGAAAACCATCTAATAGGATTTCTTGGTCAAAGCGAGGACAGTCTAGACATTATTTCAAAATTTCTAAAGCTCAAGAGGGAGGAGGACGAGAGACTAAGAAAGCTAGCAGAGAAGAAAGTCGTAAAGAGAAATCCTTTAAAAGAATCATTGGACAAGAAGAAGAAAGGTCCTGCTTGGAAGACCGCTGATGAGTCGCTGCGTCCGCAAGAAAGCGGCCCTGGGAAAATCAGGCCAGCAATGACTGTATCGGAAATGGTTGATATGAGACCAAAAAACCAGCTTTCAAGCACTCATGCTAGGAAAAATAAGAAGACAAATCTCGACAGTTTGAAAGATATCGAGTCAGTGTTGAATGAATTAGAGGTGGAGGATTCAAAGCTTCTTACAAGTGTAGAAAACTCTTCAACTGTTAGAAGAGTCTGCAACTGCATGGCGACAAAGCATCCTTTATTCGAGGTTGCGCCCAACTGCTTGAATTGCGGAAAGATCATATGTTACAAAGAGGGTCTACAACCGTGCTCTTATTGTGGAAAAGAATTGCTCTCTGAGAAGGAGAAATTGGAGATTGTGGAGATTCTCAAGTCCGAGCGTGATCTTCTAGAGACAAAGCGCAAACAGCCCAAAAACAAGGCAGTTCAGGAGCAAGCATCTAAATTGGCACCCAAAAAAATCAAGTACGGTACCTCGACAGGTGGCAACTTATGGAAATCGCAAGATGAAGCGCTAAAAGCTCTTGAGTTGGAGGCCAAGAAACAGAGAGAATTAGAGCAAGAGTCTTTGAAAAAAGAGCAGGAGATGAAGGAGCAAATTCGAGAGCTTGAACATTATCAAAGATCGAAGGATGTCGATCCAGACTTGCAACAAGCACAGGAAAGGTTGGAAACCCTTCTCCATTTTCAAGAAACCGGCGCAGAGAGGTCCAAAATTATTGACAATGCCGCTGATTTTGAGATGCCCAGTGCTTCAAGCGGAAGTATGTGGCTCTCTCCTGTGGAAAGAGCATTGCAGCTTAAGAAACAACAGAAGGAACTTCGAAGGATTGAAAGCCAGGAGAGGGCTTCAACCGGAAGAACGAAAAAAGTTGTTGAGATGGTAATCAAGAATGGAAAGGTTACAATGGTAGAGAAGCAGGTGGTAGATCATGACGCCACGGAAGAAAAAAAGGAGATGGACAACTTGGAGGCTACCATCCAAAAGGAAAAGCTAGACATCGAGAGTCGGCTTAGCTCTAACACGTGGGACTACGAAGCGGAAACAAACAAATGGGAACGGCCTATTTACGTGTCCTCCAAGAAACCCCAAGACCCTCCGGTCGATTACTTACCTACGCGTAATAAGGTCCAGGCGTCACAGCTCGATGACGCAGAGTTTGTTGCTGCGCTTCCTTCTTAAATAATATAGAGATAATGTTAACGTCTCTTCATGCGTTGCTTAAACTTCTTAATCCGGGGGTCATTGATCGTCAATCTTTGGTAGTTATTGCTGATTGGGTTGATCTTGGTGCTTAAATTTGGATTTCTTAGGATTGGCTGGTTTTCGTGATCGGCATCGTCTTGTGCATTGTCACCCTCGTCATCATCAGAAGTGTTGTCGTCGGAGTATTCGTCGTTCATGTACTTTTCGAGGTCCGCCTGATTGAGCTTTTCAAGACGATCGATTTCTTCATGCACATCCTTGCCTTCGAATGCAGTCGCGTCGTGGTCCTCCATCAAGCGGGGTTTGATTTTCCATCTTCTTGTGGTTCTCTTTTGGGTGAGCGCTTTCTTGCGCTTGCGGGCTAGACCAGGGGCTTCTTCTGTTATCGGGGCCTCCAGATTGAGTAGTTGCTCCGCCTTAAGCGTCTCCTCCTCAATCTCACGTTTCTGCTCCTCGAAATCTTGGTCTGCAGCCAAGTTTTGGAACTCCTGGAATATTTGCGAAACCTTTTTACTTCCGCCAAAGGATAAGTACCTCTGGGACTTGAGCGGAGAGGGCGACATTTGAAATTCCTCGAAAGTAGGAGCAGCCTTTTCAGGAGTCTGGGGCAAGCGGCTCTTCGAGGGAGATGCCTGAGACGCCTGTCGCTCATTGCCAAAGGAAAATTTGCTTGTGATCTTGCCTAGATATACTGGTGTAGCCATGATATCTTCGGCACCGTGAGGGTCGTTGGCGGAAGGCGATGCTGCTGTTCGTAGTTTCTCCATCAAACTTCCCGGCCCTTTCAAGGGCGTGATGTCATTTGCCTCGATGCGCTTGACCGAACGCGTGGGCGTTTTGAAGAACTCTTCTTGCTTGCGTGCATCGCCCACCTCGTCGAGCTTCATTCGCGTGTTTGCCTTTATCGGGGAGGACTCCGGTGGGCTTATTAGCAGGTCGAACAAAGACATGACTTTCCCGTTGGCCTGTGGAGTAGGCCCCAATTCCGCGTTGCGGACTGCCACTGTTATCTCCGTGTCTTCATCGTCGGTGAGGTACACATCTACCGTATGACGCTGGCTGGGGGCCTCTGCCGGCTTTTCTGGATTCTCGTGCTCTCTTCGACGTGCCAGATCTGGGCGCCTGCGTGTCTTGTCTCCATGCTTATGTAGGTCCGGGCCCAGGTCTGTGGCACTCGGCCTCTTGTCTGCTGCAGTCTTCTTCATCTCATTGTAGGCTTTGTATGCTTTGCGGATTTCGGGATCGGCTTTCACGTCATTTTTGGAGGGCGGTTTTCCATGCTTTGTAGTGAAGTTCTTCTCCCATTCCTTGATCCGTACTCTATATTCAAGAAGGGTAGTCATGGGGTTCAAGAGATGTAGCCTTCATCTAACTACACGCGTCGCGCATAGTCGCGTGTACCGGAACATTGTCCTGCTATGTACTGACAAGCGCATTCGAGTGGGTGGAGTGAAATAAAGATTATATACAGATGGCAGGTGTGAGTATAGCAGGGTCTAGTTAAAACTCATGAGAGTTTCCTTAACTCCCTCGAAAGCAGGCTTTGCCTTGGTGTCGAAAAGACCCACCATGTGCAGTATCGCCAGAACCGAGGCCTGCTTTTCGGCCTCGCTATTAAACCCGTTATTCCGCTTCAAAGCGTCAAGAAAAGACCCACCGACTGAGGCACTGTTCTTCCAATATGCGTTGAAAAAATGAAGAGCCTGGCCCTTGTGCGCACTCAAGGCCAAGAACACCACTAACCTAACCCACATTCTCATGGCCAGATTGGAGTCGAGCGCTTGCGGAAAATGCATACCGTCCCATTCCTTCCAGAAACGGTCCCACTTCCCCGCATTGCCGTAGGTGAACAAAACGAGTTCTTTGAAGTCAATGGTGGTTTGTGTACCAGGCTCTATTTTCTGAGTGTGATAATCTATTAACGTCAACACATTGCGAGCATTGTTGGACGAAAAGGGCATTATTGGTGGTGCTTCTAGTGTAGGCGGAAGAGCAGCTCCCAGCTCGATCATGTCCGACACAGTCTTGGGTGTAACGCTCGTGCCGGTACACGTGTAGGTTAATCTCCATAGAAGAGGGATGAATTGCAGATTAGATGACATGCTGAACTTCTCCGGAGAAAAAGCGAACAAGTTGGAAATGAATTTAGACAACTGGTCAAATTTCACATCCGTTGATGCGGGTGAGGGTGCTTCCTCGGTTGGGGTGTCAATAAGAAGCTTTAAGTAGTCCGTAACGTCATCCACTTTTTGTGCAGCAGCATTCTCTTCAAAATGCATGTGGCTGTGTTTCTCGTAAAATGCTTCCTCGACTTCTTGAAATGATACCACTTGTGGGTTGAGGCAATGCAAGGTCTTGTAGAAGTCTATTTTGTCATTGCAGGCCTTTAAGGTGGCGCTTTTGAAATCGCGGTCAAACAGCAACTTCAAGGCTCTAAGGTCTTCCAACGGGGCGTTATATCGCATACTCTTCAAATTCCGGAGATGTGTGCTGGTGTTTGATGAAGTGGGCGCCGTGCCTCGCGAAGCCATAGTATGAAGTCTCCTGATGCCGGAGAAAATATGGTCCGACGAGGATACCGAGGGCTGCTTCAGCTCATACAAGGGCAAATCCTCTTGAGCACACCACAAGGACTCCAAATTCAACTCCAGCCTTCTCTGTGCCGTCATAAGATGCACATCCACGTTTGCATGGTGAAATAGGACCCAGCTGTTGGCAGACTTGCCATATTCGTTGTCAGTGGCAGAAGGTCCCTTTCTGGCCCGCCTCAAAAGCCTTCGCCTTTGCGCCGGCGTCTTGCCGTTGGAAACCATGCCCTCTATCAAAGGAATTTCATTGTACTGGTGCTTGATGTGGTTTCTCAACTCAGAGGCTGCCTTGAAATTGTGTCGTTCGGACTTTCCGGTCCCAATGAGGATGTAGTCCACAGAGCTGTTGTTCGAACGGAATTCATGCGTGTCGTCGAGCTTAGTCATATCGAAAAGCAAAAGGTCGTCCATTCCATAGTCTTTGGCCAAAAGCTTTAGGAAATCCTCAACATGCACGGGGGCACCAGCGGGGATGTCAGGCAACTCAAGCACACTTTCTTCGATGATGGCCGACTTCACGTCGCTGCGTAGGTACCATGGGGTGGAGATGTGGTCCTGAGAGACGCCCTCTTCCACAGGCGTTTCCACCGCGCGTGCATCACCCAGGCCCACTACCAGCGATACCCGGCGAAGAAGTACAGGCCGCAGTCGCTGAAAGACCGCTAGGCTCCTGGTCACGCTAGCTCTGATCATAAGAAGTGAGTGAGTGGTGGATGCCCGAAAAAAGGTGCGAACGCCGCAGTATTAGCGTGAGTTAGATGCGAGGGACAAAAGACCACCAGGTGCAAAATTTCGGGCTAGCTAGACATTGTGAGGATTTCGTTTAATACCATGGTGAGTTCTGGCCGGGTTTTCTACACCTAGCGGGGCGGATCGTAGACATCCCCAAGTCAGGCTGGGGTGAAGCATTCTGCATATACACATCACCCACCATTGTGGGTTTCCACTACAAGGAGTACTGGGCAGTGTCAGCCACAGCGCCTAGATCCCAGCAACGGGCGGGAACAGGCAGTACAAAGGTTTGCAGTAATGCCGGTCCATCGATTTGGCCTGTATTTCGCAGCTGCGCAACACCTCCCCAGATATGCACTACTTCGATGAGCACACAAGGAACAATTTTTACTAGGCCTCAAACAACACACGCAACATGGCGAAATTAGTCCACAACGTCCAGAAAAAGCAGCATAAGGAGCGGTCGCAAACGCAGGACCGTGCCAGATACGGCCTTCTAGAGAAGAAGAAGGACTACAAATTAAGGGCAGATGAATACCACAAGAAGGAAGCCGCGTTAAAGGTGTTGAGGGCGAAGGCCGCCCAGTACAACCCGGACGAATACTACCATGCTATGACCAAACAAAAGGCCGACGAGGACGGTATTCTCATTGCAGACCGTGGCACAGAAAATCTCACCTCTGCGCAGGTGAAGCTCCTCAAGTCGCAGGACGTCAATTACGTGAGGACCATGAGGCTCAACGAGGCCCAGAAAGCTGACAAACTCCGCAAATCCTTGGACTTCAAGGCGCAGGGCAAGCACACGGTCTTCGTGGACTCCGAAAAAGACCAGGAGTCCTTCAGTGCCGCCAAATTTTTTGACACAGACGACAGCATGCTAGAAAGAAGAGAGAACAGGTTGCGCATCGGCCAACTCGAGAACAGGGAACGCGTGATCCGGCGTGAGATAGAGCACGCAGACAAGGAAGAAAGCGACAAGGACAAGCTTCAAAAGTACCGGTTGTTGAAGGAACGTTTGGAGAGGGCGAAGCAGCTCAGAGAGGTGGAGCTGCAGTTGGAGATGACCCGCGAGTTGATGAAGAAAGGTAACAAGAGGAAACTCGTGGACGATGAAGGGAACACTGTTTTCAAATGGGCCAACGCCAGAAAGAAATGATACAGCTTTGCACAGGCACTTGCCGTGCGTCATACGCTGAAGACACTTTCCAAACCTCGATCTTCGACAGGGCACTCTTCTAAAAGGGCCTAAAGCAGGAATATCTATTTGGCGAAAATCCCTCCATGCACAATTCTTTCTCACGTTTATTACTCTTCCAAACTCTTATTCACATACTCGACGAAAAGAGTGTGGATCCGATCCAAATCAATGCTTCTCATGCGATTTAAACCCACAAACGCCCGTCTGATCCTCTGCAATTGCGCAATACTGGTACCGTCCGCCGGCAATTCTACATATAGGCCCAGCAGCTTGTCTATGACAACGCGTCCCCCACCCATCAACTGCTGATGCTGCACGATTTTGTTGACAACATCGGAGGTTTTCCGGTCGAGCTCCTGGAGATAGTTGTTGCCCGAAGTGGGCTTGACCAAAGTCGCTGCGTTTGGCGGAGGCGGTCTTTTAAGCACCAATGCATCCCATATTTGCTCCACCGGCAACGATTCTTGTTCGTAGTCACTGACCACGGTAAATAAAGGGCTGTCCCAGCGAGAGTCTGGATTCGGCTCCTCGTAGCGCATGGCGAGCTGGCTCATGACCTCCTCGTCCCATGGGTTTTCATGGTGCTTGTTCCATTCTAGGCACTTGTCCACGGGGTTCATCACCTGTATCACACAGTGCGGCGTGACCACACCTTTGGCTTCGAGGAAGAGCTGATAGCGAAAACCTTTGATGTACGATAGCGAGTCCAAGATCACAAATGCAGACCGGGAAAGGTCTCGTTTTACCACAGATAACTGGGTGCCACGGGCATGCTTTTCTGAGCTGGATTCCCTGTACACCTCGTGCGAGATGCCGAGACTCTCATCGCTGTGATGCACGATCTTGTAGTTGGCCCCTGGGCCGTTGGCTTCTTGGGCCTCGGCGATTTTCTCTTGTAGCTGCGAGATGAGTTTTTTGGCCCACGTGGTTTTGCCCGAGCATGGCGGCCCGGTGAATGTGATTAAAGGCATAGAACGGCTGAGAGGGTCTCGTCTTTGGAAGTGTGCGCGCAGCTGCATCGTTAGTGCGGCATCACACTGCACTCAGACTGCGGCATCACACCTAATACCAACGCATCGTGCTGGGAGACTTTTGTACTACAGGGCGGCGAACCTTTCTTGAAACACTACAACCCACTCTATAACATGGCCTTTCACCCGCGACAGCTGTTCCCGGATTACCGCTTGACCTTGTCGAATTTCAAGGGCCACCACCAAAAAGCCCTCACCAAGTTTGGCCATTTGGCCCCACAAGTTGACTTGATCCTTGAGGTCCGAGACTCCAGAGCTCCTCTATCCACTACAAATGTTCTCTTTGACCGTGTGCTTGCCCGGAAAAAAAAACTCATCCTATACAGCAAAAAGGACCTCTCGATCTTGAAGCCAGACTTGCTCGCAAAGTGGCACCAGCAAGACCCGTTCGTTTTCGTGGATACCAGAAGCAAAGCAGATGCCCGGCGAGTACTAGAGGCCATCGGCGACCACTACAAGACTATGCATCCTCCACCTCCATTGGGCCTACGGACTATGATCATAGGTATGCCTAATGTGGGGAAATCCACCCTTGTGAACACACTCAGATCCGTGGGCTACATTTCTAAACTTCCTGAAGCCATCAGTTCGAAAAAAAAAAAGGTTGCTCGTACGGGGGGACAGCCAGGAGTAACTCGGAACACAAGTGAGATCATCAGACTTAGCCAGAGCCCAGATATTTTAGTCTACGACACCCCAGGAGTCTTCTTACCAACTGTCAAGGATTCCGAGACTATGCTTGCGCTTGGGCTTGTGGGATGTATCCACACGTCCTTTATCGACCCTGTGATTCAGGCAGACTATTTATTGTACGTGTTGAATCTTCAAGATGCCCTGGGCGCAGGGTACTCCGAGTACATGCGGCACCCAACAAACGACATTAATGAGCTCCTACATAGTGTGGCCAAAAAAAGGCGGAAAATCAGAGAGGACGGTCTGTTTGACGAAGTCGGGATGGCTATTCATTGGACCAATCTTTGGAGACAAGGGAAGTCTCGTTCATACAGAGGTCTTTTCGACGTGCCGGCGATAAAGGATGCGGATGTGCATGAGGTGAATAATCTCATCAAGAGCGAAAAGGATAGAGTGAATAAAACCTCTGTGAACGAGCGTATCACAAAGAGTTTGGGAGAAGACGGCACGGGCCAATCGAAATCCCGCAGTAGAACTGCCAAGGATCGCGAGTATGACTTGAGAAACCAGCTCTTCAAGTTATAGACACATGTATTTAGGAACTAAAACCCGAAGTCAGGAACCTCTGCGTAGTCACCTTCGTCGGCGCCGTAGTTACCTTTTTTTATGTATGTCTCATTCACATCAGCCGATTTTTTCTTTTTCGACTCTTTCCGGTGCTCATACTTGATGTCCATCTCTTCCACGAGCCGTTTTCCCACCCTTGAAGAATTAGCCAAGTCTCCTAACCAGTTGGAGTAGTCGAAAGTGGAATTTGCGGTCATGCAATTGGCTAAAGTAAAAAAGTTTGTGGTGCCTTCTTCACCCCGAATGTTCTCCTCAATGAACTTGGGATTTGTGAAATGCTGTATCCAGTTTTTTGCATCAAGAGAGCCCAAGACAATCTTCCGCAAGTAATTATGAAACTTGGATGTCGCAGGAGACGAACACAAAAGTGGCTTTTCAACGGTATTCTTCGGTGGTAGGGCTAGCTTGGAAGTTTCACTGGCAAGTAAAGTGACCTTGGGGTCATTTATCATGCTTGGCTGATCATCGATGTCATCTATCATTTCCCTTGCGGTTCGAGACTCTATAAATTCTTCCATGAGGCCGTTCACCGCGGACTCATCGAGGCTACCTTCATCTTCGGGGTCCTCGACATGGCTTGCTAATTTAGCCAAGGGGGGAAAACGTCCACATCTCTCATCTTCTTTAAACGGTAAGCGCATGAACAAAAAGCACGGCGTGTATTCAGCCAGACGTTTAATCTTAATTGGTATCAAGGCTCCGACCTCCACCTCTTTCTCTTGTTTACGAACAAGTCTGCAAAGAGCTGCGAGGCCCGTGGAATGCATGGCTTCCACAAATGCAAAAAAAGCCGTAGTATCCCTCGTAAAAGGCAGTTTCTCTGGGACTACGTAGAAAGGCTCTGCGGTGAACATGTGTTGTGGAAGAGCGTCCGACTTGATGAAACTTAAAATATCGAGACCAGACTGCAACTTGAGTTTTGAGGACTTAAGAAGGTCATCGTCGAGTGCTATTAGATCGAAGTTGGAGAATTTGAACCCGGGTGTGAGGCTATGAGAGTCCACGTGAATTTTGTTGTAGTCCCGTTCGACATCGTCACTGGGTTTTTCCGTCACGCTGACAGGAAGGGCTTCGGTGTGTTTTGCCTGGGCATCTTTTTCCAAAATATAATGCGACGCTACCCTTTTTAATTTGACCACTTCATCTGCTTCGATGATATATTCGTGAGTGAACAGAGACACCGACTCGTGCTTCACAGCAGGGTATAGCTCAACATTGAAAGTAGCGCAATACTCATCCGTTTCTGCCGCGTAAGAGGGGTCATGAAGAACAGCCCGAAAGTCCACACCGAAGCGGAGCTGGCCCTTGTAAGCAGCGACAGGGCGAACTTTCTTAATGGGGTGGTGGCGAGCAACAAGATTTCTTGCAGTCTCATGGGAAAAGATCTCGCTAGCGGCAAATTTCTCACAGAGTGATTTATAAACGGGGGTGGCGCTCTCATACTCGTGGATCACATATAGATTAACGGGATAGTCGGAGTAGAATCTGGGGACCTGATCTAATAAGTCAGTGGACTGCGGGTCACGAGAAGATGCAATAAGGACTATGTTACGGGTGAAGACCTTCTTCACAGTGGGCTCAAACAATTGAGAGCAAAAGAGGACAGCTTGGATAGAGTCACTGCAGGCACCATCAGTCTCTTTGCGACCACGCAACAAGGTAAGCTTTTCCTTTGTTTCCCTCAAGTCCTCAAGAGTGACAACTTGAAAATCCAACAAGACGTTCACTCCCACAAATTTTCCGGTGTCGGCTGCAGAGTGGTGTGTGGAATTGCCATTGAAAACCACCACGGAAACGTAGTCTGTTTTCAAGCCCTTCAAGAGTTTGTCTGCAAGGGTCAGAAATAAGTAGTCGTAAGAGGACCAAGGCGACTGGGCGTCTACTAGGAACACTGTTAATTCTTTGTCTGCCATGGTGTGCCAGGATAAAGCACCAGTGGAGTCTACACTACATGTCACGTGCACAACGCCGCGTAAGCGTGGCACGGCTGCGACGCCGCGAGTGCCGGGATGCAGTGTGAATGGCCTCGTAGCAAAAGCTTGAGGGTTCCATCTTGTGGGTAAAGAGGCCTGCATAAACAAGAGCCAGCTTGTTCCATTGCTCGAAGTGGCCCATGAACATGGAACAAGTTGCAGAAAGATGCACAGGCTTTGTGCGGCTGTTAAAGCGGAGAAAGACAAGCGGACTTCAGGTCTTGTACTAAAGGCACCTTAGCCACTAGTGGTCAGTTTTGTTAGCCAGAGAGGCTTGTGTTGATTTTCCAACCGCTTGGGTGTAGTGCTTTCTCTTGCAGTTGGTGCCGGAACTTCGCGAGTCTCTGCATAGGTAACTATGGACAACAATGGCAACAATGACAAATCCGCATGCTGTGACTTTCAGTTTCGTAGGAGATTTTTCCAAATGGGCACATGGACGCCAAACATCCATAAAGACCATTGTGAATGTGGCGTGATGTCAAAGTATTTACAAAAAATGGCCCCGTCCGCCTGCTTTTATTCGCAGCCCGAGCCGTATTACATGACGCGACATGTCTTGCGGTTACGATGTATATTCGCAATTCATTTACATTACTGCACGCCACCGTAAACCCTAGAGAGAATCAGCGGCGTGTCACGATAAGTTGACTTATCGATTTGACGTATCAAGTTGACGTGCAGTTTCAAGCGGAGTTGCCATAGCTCGACAAAGTGCCATCTCATGGTGCATTGAATCAAAAAACTAATCTTGAGGCGCACTCTGGTGCATGATGCACGCGCCGTTATTGAAGCTTTGAAATTGGGCCTTTCCTCTCACGTGCTAGGGTACAGTTCTCATCATACTTCCCCCGATCCCCACTCTGGCTTGAGAATGTACCGCCGTGTGACGCTGCCTTATCCCTCCACGGCCCAAAAGCAGGGCGATTACGCGATGCCCCAATTCGACAGCACGCCGCCCGGCCCGGCCCCGCCCATGAACCATCAGATTCCTCCAATTCACCTTAGCTCTTCGAAAAGCTTGAATTGCAGCAACTCGAATTCTACTACTGTGTCGACCCCTGAACCGACCTCGTTGCTCACCCAGTATCCCAGCTCTGGCTTTGGAGTTGACCCTGAACGCAAGTACGCGGAGTCTATTCCGCAAGTTGGAAACGTGGCACAGCCTCTGCCATATCACTATGCGCTACCGGCTCGGCTGCATTATCAAGAGCCGCATCATTTGTTTGCAAACAACAGCAACATCAGCATGGCCCAACCGAATATATCCCAGCCACATAACTCGCAGTTCTTCCAACGCCCTAATGAGCCTCTAAGATATGGGACGCAGGGGTTTATGGACGCACAGCTCCGCCAGCAGCTGTTGGCGAGGCACGATAACCGGCATTCTCCGGCTCAGTCTATGAGCTACGTATCACTGATCCCAGACCCCGTCGCCAGCCTCAACAATCCCGGCAGCTACTACAGTAGCAACAACACTCAATTGGGTTCCCTCAACTCCAGCAATGACCATCCAGGCAACTATCACCCAAGGGACTCGGCGGGAGCTTTTATCTACGGGGGTCCTCCGACACCATCCAACTACGCTGCAAATCACCCCGCGGCACAGACTATGCCCCCGATAAGAGCCGACCCAAAGATTGTTGAGTCTATCGCGGCTGGTAGTACGAAGACAAACTTCAAGCCAACGCAAACGAAAAAGAATTTCAGACCCAAGATCAACAAGCTCGAAAGCGACTATAAGTTCTCGCTGCCATTTGTTTCGAAAAGTGTCGGAGAGCATAGTAACGACGAATTGTACGAGAACTTTAGAACCATTTTGGGAATACCCACACCCAGAGTCAATATCAGCAAGATGTGCGATATCAAATTAAGCAGTCCCCTCGAGAAGAAGCTTTTTGACCTCTTCTGCAAGGATATCGCGGGCTTTATTGATATTTTTCTAACCTACGACTACTTTGAGAAAATTGTTTCTGAACTCGCTATTTATGATGAAACCAGAATGATGTTGGACTCTCTACTCTGTCTAAGCTCTCTTATTTTCCACAGAAAGTATCCTCTGGAAATAGATCCCTGGTGTCCTCTCAAATACTATCAAAGAAGTGTCAACTCAATTCGTCACAACCTCAGCTTGCCTGAGATCGATAATCCGGAGTCGGGCCTTTTGGCAAGGTGCTTGATTAGCACGAATATTTTGTGCATTTACGAATTGTTTTTTGTTGCTATCGATAGTACTTACGTCAAAGGTGCGGGCAGTATCCTCATTTCAATCATGTCGCGCGGCACGGTAGCTAAGAGCCTTCTAAAGGACTCTCATTTCTACCAGGCGTGCTTTTGGGCTACTTACGTCTGCGATTTGATCCTTTCTTTAAAACTTGAGCTCCCGAATATATTCTCCATTTCGGAAGTATGGAAGCCCCTTGATCCGATCTACTTTAATACGTTTGAAGTATATCCAACCGAAGACTTTCACGTGAGTAAGTACCTCGAGGATTACTCAAGTTACATTGTGCCGAGCGAAAAGCTAATATGGTGGTCACACAAGATCATGTTGCTTTTAGGGGACATCAACGAATTTTCTAATCTGACCGAAGTAATCACGCAAAAGGACTATGAGATGAATACTCGGTTTTATATCTGGCTTCGCCTAAGCTCAAAGTTGAACGAGTTTGTCAAAAACATGCCCGTATTTCTTAAGCCGCTTGTGCACAAACCCGCGCATCATGAATCCGAGTTTCCTACAATCTATTTTGACGATGAGAGGACTGCAATAATTGCCATAAACTTAAAGATCTCGGAAATCCTCTTGTACTTTGCTTGTGATAATTTGCGTATACAAGACGACAGCTTAATCAAGCCTGAAATTCTTAAATTTCCACCAAACTACGGCGAAAAGCTAGCCATTGATATCGCGGGTATCATGCAAACATATGACTCAAGTCTTAAGGTATGGCCCGTTAGTATCCATTCTTTGAGGCAGGCCTCTAAGTTCATTCATCCAAAGTCACTGTGCCATCAAAATATGAAGAATCTAGTTAATAAGGTGATTCAAGTGTGCCAAACACGCCTGCAAATACCGACCTCTTAATCATCCTCCGAAATCTCTTACAAGGCTTTTTTAAACGCAAATCTAATTCATTTTCTACATATATGTAGCTTGGCATCATGCAATGATTTTATCTTCCAACTGCAAGACTAAAGCTGTTCTTGAGGGAACGTAAATAAAAAGCGAGTTTTTTCTACCGTTCCACGGCTCAGGATTAGTTGCAAAAGAGAGTCTTTGTTCAGATTGTATCCTGCCAAACCCTCCATTTTTTTCCGTGTCCGAGTTTAAAACAATATGGTAGTTGCCAGGTGTTTCAACACCAATTTTATAGTCTGGGAATGATTGAGTGGGGTGAAAATTAAAAATAAAGAGAAGGCCAGCTCTCTCGAAAACAATCATTTTGTCACCTTCATGTTTTAAGGAAACATATGCCTGATCAGACTCCAAGATGCCGTATTTTGTATCCAAATGGCACATTTCTGAGTCGAAATTAAAAAGAAATTTGTAACGCAACAAATCGTCCTCAATCAAATTGAATTGGCGTCTAGCATAGAGATAAGACTCATTATTACCTTCTCTTGGAAAATCCAACCATTCAGGATGTCCAAATTCGTTCCCGATGAAGTTCAAGTAGCCCTCACCGCCTAGGGAGAAGGTTAAAAGTCGAATCATCTTGTGCAAAGCCAAGCCTCTGGAGATGGTTTGGGTCATTTCGGATAAGACAGACATATTTGTGTACATTTCTTTGTCCATCAACCAAAAGGCAATAGTTTTATCCCCAACAAGCGCCTGATCGTGAGATTCGCAGTAACTTATACACTTTTCGCCATGTCTCCGATTAGTCAACGTGAAAACTATGTTACCCAAATCCCAATCTTCATCTTTGAGGTGCTTCAAAATCTTGATCCACATATCTGGAATCGCCATTGACAATCTGTAGTCAAAACCAATACCGCCATCTGCCGTTGGCAAGCACAAAGTAGGCATACCACTCACATCTTCTGCAATGGAAATAAATTTGTATCCCTTTTCTTTTGCACTTATTTCTTTAAGTAACTCGTGCGCCAACATGAGATAAGCGATTGCGTCATTATCCACATAATCAGAATTGAAATATTCGTTATAATCGCCACTAAAGCCAAAGCTGAGGCCGTGATGCTTGTACAACATACTTGTGACACCATCGAATCTGAAGCCATCAAACTTGAACACATCGATAAAAAATTTCAAATTCGACAAGAGAAAGCGAAGTGTTTCGTAGTTGGAGTAGTTAAATAGCCGCGAGTCCCACAAGTCGTGGTTTCCTTTGACACCCCCATGAAAAAGGTAATAGTCCGTGCCATTGAAGTTGTTGAGTCCATCCTCTACATTTTTAGAGCTATGGGAGTGCACAACATCGAGTAGAACTCTGATTCCCAACAGGTGGGCGTGATCAACTAACTCTTTCAATTCTTCCGGTGTACCACATCTGGAAGAAATGGCAAAGAAATTTGTCACTTGGTATCCAAAACTAGCGTAATATGCGTGCTCCATCACTGCCATCAATTGAATGGTGTTATAGCCCAACGCATGAATTTTGGGCAATGTTTCTTTTGAAAACTCCAGATAGCTTGCGATTCTGGGCTTGCTCGAAGAGATTCCAACGTGCGCCTCGTAGATCTTGATGCCATCGTGGTCAGCAAAGTGTGGCCGAGGGCTCTTGAAGGTGTATGACTCAGCCGGGTTCCAAAATCTGCCATCGTACAAGGGACTTTCTTTGTTTTGTGTCGCTCTGATGCCCCATGGATCGAGACGATAGATCTCCTCACCAGTAGGAAGTCTCATGAATATCTTGTACTTCGAATCATGAGGGATAGCAAAGTCCCCATTCACTGCGGGAATCAGCAACTGCCACAAGCCATAGTTATTAATTTGTTGAAACTTATGAGACTCTGTATTCCAGCCATTAAAGTCTCCTACAAGAGACACACTGTTGACATTAGGAATGTACTCGTGAACCACTATTTCTTTAGTATTCCAGTTGCAATGGACTCCATACTTCTCATATGAGGTGGCGAAGTCGTAAAGGGAGCCCTCAGACTCCTGAAACGTTTTCAACCAGTTTTGAAAGACCAATTGACGATCTATCAATGGCTGCGAGTACGGCTCTAACCACGGGTCCAAGTTCAAGGCTCCTTTGATCAAAGATTTGTTGTCTGTCATGGATTATAGTTGGATGTCCAGAGTATGAATTTATCTTATTTCTGGAGTTTCTAGGATGATTGCTCTGGATGGCTAATTTTAGGGGAATTCGAAAAGTTGGGGCGGATTGCGACCTTATATCGGCCCACCCCACGGATATAAATGCGCTCCTGGGCTTCGCTGTATCGAAGTGATCGCATGTAGGTTTGAGGTGCGTCAGGCCTCGCGCCTCCACATAAAGACCCGCACCCCGCTATTGCTGCACCAACCCCGCTCGAAAGACTGGATACTGGAGGAGGGATCTCAAGAGCGTTTTGAAAGAAATGTCGAGTACGTCTTGAAAAATCAAATGTGTTCATCGGAAGAGAAGTATAGATGTGTGCCGGCCAAATAGTGCTGGCATGCGCGCAGGTGCTTAAGTGCGCCAGATATGCTGGTTGAAGAGGCCGCAGATATTGTGGGGGCCCTTGGAAAAGAGTATATCCTCGTCGTTTCCATAATATTATGATGCCGTTTTGTCACAAAGCTACACCTGTGTGTTCTGCTACTTTTGTTTGGAACTTGCGAGAACCAGTTGCTTGTGCCGAGGTTACAGTTGCTACATTCTAATGTCAGCTGACTATGGATTTAGCCATCAGTACTTTCAGCAATCGCCATTTTCGATCGCAAAATCGTCAACAATTATTGGACCTTTTTTCAACGTTTTCTTGGTCAGACTGGTCTTACTTCAGTAAGCACTGAAGTCTACGTCCCACGTTCTTATTGTGGCATCTAAGCCCGTGCTGGCAAACGAGCCTTTAGCGTTCCCATAGGAAAGCCATTGTAAGCCACTCACACCGGTCTGATGGGCTTGTGGCAACTTGAGCACTTTAGCAGGCCTGTCGACGGAGTAAACAAAGAGCCAGCAATCTAATCCTCCACTGATTAAGTATTTGGAGTCACTTGTCCATTGGGCATCATTGACCCTGCTGTTATGAAAGGCCCATCTAGTTGTAATTGCTGACTGGTCCTTTGTGGAATAAAGAGTGTACTTCCCGTTGGTTTCAGCCACCGCAAGAAGCTCACCATTGGGGGACACCTTGATTAAGCTGGGAGAAGCTCTTAAAACTGGGTAAGAAGCAACATGGCTTATATGGTTCAGGACATCATACTGCTCAGCCCTCTTATCGCTTTCATTTGTAATAAACACACTGGAATGACCCTGAACCGCATCAATCGAAGAAGCAGCGAATTTGAATTCCTCCTCAGCTAAAAGACTCAAGGACAAATTGTACACTTGTATTTTCGTTTCAAATAATACAACCACATTTTTGGCGATGGCGACTCCTTTCGGCTGTGCTGGTAATCCAACGGATTCTTCCAACTTCCCATCAGCCCAGAGCTTAAGGGTATCGTCCCATCCAGTTGTGATAGTTTTTCCATCGATAGTATTGATGCTCGAAATATAGTTCGAATGTGCCTTATCCACAGAGGTAAATGGTTTACAAAAAGAGCCCAAGACGTCACTTTCAATCTGCCAGTTGAAGAGAGTTCCGTCGGCGCCTCCAGTCAACAAGTTTTTGCCATTAACTCTGACATTAGTCAACGGGCGTTGGTGGCCGTAGATGACGTTTGTGCGCTCTGGACTGTCGTGATTGAATAAATTGAGGTGGCCGTTCAAAGAGAGCGAGACAATGTAATCCTTGGTCACCACCACGCTGACTTGCTGATCCTCTATAGCGGCCTCGACGGAAACCACATATTGTAGCTGTTCGTCCAAGGACTCCACATCCCACTTTTTCAAAGTACCATCCGCCGAAGCAGTAACAAAAAAACTGGAGTCCTCGAGCCATGATACGGAATAAATGCCTCCAGCATGGGCGTTTTCCTTTTTGCGAACATACTCGCCTGTTTTCCCATCGTAAACGACTATCAAACGGTCGGAACCAACCGTCACCAACCACTTGCCGTCGGGCGAAAACTTCACGGCCCGAACAGAGTTTGTGTGATGATTTCTGGAACTCTTATCGAACTTAAATGGTGGACCTGTGAAGAAAACCATTGATTTGTCGTCGCCCACTGTAGCAGCACGGTAGGGTCTTTGTGGCTTGATATCCACGGCATTGATTGTCTCCGAATGGCCCTGTATCTCACCTATTGAATTACCCGAATCCCACATGAAGCAGTGTCCAAACTTTTCCTTGCCGTCGCCCACGGCGATAATGCGGGAGCTATCAGCGTCCCACACCAAGGACTTGACGGCGCCACCCAAGGCCTGGAACTCGCTTTTCAAATGCAACTCCTCGTCACGGATGCTGCTCTCCCAGATCTTGACGCTCCCGGACTCGTCTCCGGAAGCAACATAGTGGCCCGAAGGACTGAAGGCAGCCGCAGTAGCTGTTGCAGTGTGTTTGGTGAATTGAAGTGGGCTGTGCTTGGATTCGGGGTCCAAAGACCGGACGAAGACAGACTTTCCGCAGGCATAAGCAATTCTATCACTGACCTTGTCGTATGTGACAAAAGTGGCCGATCCTCTGATAGTGGCCGGCTCGGGCGGATATAATGCTGTTTGAGTAATCATTGTAGTGCTATTTACGTATGGCGCTCGATCGAGTGCGCCCCGGCTATACACGGTACTCCCGTGAGTTTACTAGGTGGGGTAATATTCTTCCCGTCTTTGCACAAAACACACACTCATGGAGTGTCTTGTGATGAAAGATGCTTGATATCTTACACGAGGGCTCGTTGCTTTCAAGTGTTCGGAACAATTGCTGGGGTGTAAAAAAGTACGTTCGGGTCGCTTCACCTCCAACAAAATAGTTCGTTTAGCGAAAAAACTGTCACGAGACTGTTACGATGGTTCCAGGGACATATTCTGACTTTGGCAAGTGCTTGTGCTACATTGCAGTAGGTTTTAAACCCACAATCCTGGTATCAGAGCGAACCACAACGGCTGCCTTGTGGGAACACCGTGGTGTCTGTTGCTTTCACTCAATTGAAAAATTATCTAGACTTCCCTTATATATTCCTTGTCTGAATGATGACCATCAAACACTCGAATCAGATTCAAAACACGGACGTCGGTTCTGCTCCTTGTAACTGACACGTCTGGCACGTCTACTTGCTGACGGGCTGCTGTGCATAAAGCTAGCTGACATTGGCAGTCCACAACTTCATCTAAAGCGCTGCGTAAAGATTCTTTCGACCCCCGCCTCCTCATACTCGGCTTTGCTGACCCACATTTGGTGGAATGTGCCCAAAGAGGCGAGTACACTACCTCCGATCCAGGTCTGGTTCATTCGCTCGTTGGAGTTACCCAAAGCATGGAGTCGGATCTTCAAGCCCGGGTTTGCATTCAGTAACTGCGTATTCAACCTCTCGGTCAACTGCGGTATCAAAGAAGTCCCACCCGTGACTATAATGTTGTTCGCGATAGCGGTTCTCAAGTCAATGTCCACCGAGGAAATTGTATGTGCGATTAGATGGGTAAGGCCTCGTACGGTTTTGATTGAAGCTCCGCTCTCGGGCGTGGAGGACGGCGCCGATTGGGCCAGATCACCTTTTCTAGCCCTCTTGATTGGACGATAGTCGTCATAGGGACTGCTTATGGAAAGCTCGCCGTTATCAGCAGGGTATTTTTCTTCAAGGGTCTTATCTTCGAAAGCGTACGCACTAGGGTCAAAAAGAGCATCGGCCAAACTGAACCTCTCTTTTGTGACCTCGATGGACTGACCACTTGGAAGTTCAAACTTCCGGGTATTGCTCTCATCTTCGTAGAGCTCCTTGACTTTGGCTGCCTGCTGCCCGTTTGTCACCTGCATAGCATTGGGTGGTGCTTCTAGCAACACTTCTTTAAACTCAGAATATATTTTTTGCTGGTGAAAACGTTCAAATGACTCTGTGATGCCCTCGAGTGCTCTGGAAGAATACTGCGCTTTTTCAGGATAATCGACTGGCTCCTTGCTCTTTATGTTGTACCGAGGCGTCAAATCCGCCCCGGGGTATTTCTTAGCTATCAAGTCCTGAATGTGGTCGTTGAGGAATTGGCCACCATAGTTTGTTTTCATGGAGTTCTTGAGCAAACAAATGCCGTCCACAATGGGGACCACACTGGTGCAGTCATGTCCAATGTCCACCACTAAACACGTCAGTCTTCCCTGCTGGAAGGAAACACAAGTCGGAGTCTTGGCCAAAAAAAGAGCAGGAAAATCAAACTCTTCGTAGATGGTTTCAACCAATTTTTGGCGGTATGCTTGGTCCGCCCACACTGGTTCAGTGATCAATATAGGCTGCTCCTGGTAGTCCAAGTTCAAGACCTCGTTGAAGTAGTATCTGAGCTGGGCTACCATTGCTTCCCAGTCCTCAACCATGCCATCGCCGATTATGGGTTTTATTTTTCTGTTTGCCTTTGGGAAGTCAAGACTGGTCCCGAATAATTTTTTACCATCTTCATCCTCTGCGTACCAGGAAGGCACAATAATGCGAGGAAAGTCATCACCCGCAAACCCAATGCGCGTAATTGAAGAGCCGAAGTCTAGGACCACGGCATTGATCTCGTCGCCCCCGTATACTGCGGCGGAAGCTACTGCTGAGGACATGCCGTTGTATGTGTTTTTCGGTCCGCGACTAATGGAGTTCTAGTGCGTCACGTGACATGTGCGTTATCTGGATCACACATCATTATTACAATTAGTCTCTGAGGTCATTCCCTCTGTAATCTTGAATACTTATAAAATTTTAGCCTCAGACTCCACCAAATCAATCAAGAACTCAGCTTCTAATCTTTTCCTTCCTTCTCTCACCCAGTCGTCAGCCAACTGCCGGGTCCAACCCTTCAAATTAGCCACTTCTTCAACCGCGGTATCCAACTCTCCGCGTTGTAAGCTTTGCTGCACTCTGCCAATAACGGATTCAATGTCTTTTCCATCTGGTTTGGCACCTTTGACTGGGATCAAAAGCTTGGAGAAAAAAATAGAGGCCATGTGCCCCAACAAACCTGCGTTAGGTGGTAACAAAGATGCAGATCTCAATTCAGGAGTGAGTTGCTCCCATGCGTTTAACAACTGTGGGGTAGTCAAGATCGACTGACTGCTTTCTTTGTCGAGTAATGGCTTCAATTCTCCAATGGCTAAACTGATCAACTCATCATCGGACTTGCTAATAGCCAGCTGCAACTTGTCAACATAGGGTTTGAAGTTTTTGGCGTTTGCTGTCTCCGAAGTGTTGAATAACAACGATTTCAAGTTGGACAATGCTTGCTTGATCTGAGACTTCGAGCCAGAAGCAGTTATCAGTTTCTCCAAACCGAGAGCAAAGGATTCAAGCTCCTCCAATCTCGAATTGAGGGCGTCTAAGTTTTGCAATCTGCCGTTTCTCTCCTCATCAATCCTATCCTTGATAGAAGCCTCGAAACGCTTTGTTTGCTCCACACGTACCATGGTCGTGGCATTAACTGCAGCTTGGCTGATGGCACGCTTGACTGCATCGACTTCCACCTCAATACGCTCTTGATATTTCTTCTCTAAATTGGCTTTTTCAGAATTGTATTGGTCCAACATGGACTGAGTTAAATTCAACTCCTTCTTCGTGTGAGCTGTGAGCAACTTGGTTTCCGAATCCTTCAATTTTTTTTGCAACTCTTGCTCGAAGGAATTGTTCAAAGCGGCCAATTTAGCAGACAAGGCGGTGACGTTGTCACTGATTTTCTTCACCAATGCGCTCTTGTTGGAGCCTAAATTGCTTCCGTCAAGTAAGGCGAGCAAGTCGTTGAAAGAATCAATTGTGGCTTGCACCGAGCTGTCGCAAATCCTGCTTCCACCCGTTAAAGAAACAGAGGGAATTTTGTCGAACTTGTTAGAAACCTCAAATTCGACAGGTTTTTGTAATTGCTCCACAGGGAGAGGCCTCTCAGACGAGAATTTATTCTTGGTCTTCTCAACGAGGTCTCCACCTTTCTTCTCGAGTTTCTGAGAGTACTCCTCGAAATCTTTCTTCGAAAACTGACTAGAGAGCTTCTCCCACGCCCTTTTGACATCATCGACAGAACCGTTCTCGATGACATCTATGATCTCATCATGATATGGCAAATCATAATCAATGACGAAGTCCATGACACGCTCGTTTTTAGACGCAGCAAACATGGTTCCACCATACACCAAGGATGAAAAGAAAAGAGATTTGAGCAAGAATCCGAAAAGCGAAAACTTTTTGTTTTTGGGACTTGCGTTCTGCTCACGCACTTTCTCTTTCACTGCTTCATTGGCGACACCCTTAGCTGCCATGGGCGTCACATAAACCTTGTTGGCCTCATTCTTGACGGGTTGAGCAGTTACCAGCTTCTTAATTGGCTCCTGAGGAGCAGCTAACAACCTAGGAGATGATACAAGCGAACGCCGGGAGGCCTGAGCGACCACACCCTGGACGGTTTTTCTTCTGGCAGCACTAAGCATGGTGGTATACGCTTTGGGGAGGTGCGAGTTGATAAAAATGATTCTTGGCCAACCATTCGCACTGGTGCACGGATGCGCCGAAGCCGCGCTTGGCCAATGTTGTAGCCAGACAGTGCACGGAATACAATATAGGCACATTGGGCTGGTTTCAAAAAGTTCAACATGGCAATGACTGGCTCATTAAAATCTCCTGGCTTGCAACCCTAAGTCTTTGTATGGGGAATTTCAAATCACATGTCTAAGTTGCGGTGAAAAGCTGCCGTTACAGAAATCACAGGGCTTTGTTAGCTCGTCACAGTCAAATTTCTGTAAATGAAGGAACTGAACTTACGAAAAAGTACTGAGGGGTTAGTTTACTGATCAAGGATTTTCCCCTGCTTCGAACATTCAATGCATCCGGGAGCCAATTTTGTTGCCTTCATTCAGGAGGAAGTTGAGCCTTCATAGGAGAGAAGCCAACATACAAGCGTGGGCGGCAAGAATTCCAAAGTATTGATAGTTCCAGGGGGAAATTGGCTTATTATTTTGCCCTTGGCGGCGCATTATCGGGGGGCTTCAATACATTGTTCTTTGAAAATGCCCAACCGACTAAATTCTTGTTAGATGAATTCGAATCACTTGAAGTAGATTTCATCACAGCAGCAAACGGGTGCCCGATCACATAGATGGGGTGTTTGAGTGGCAAGATAAATGTCCAACGCTTATTATTTGCCTTGAACTCGTACTTCAATACGACTAAACTTTTGTTAAGCGGTATTTCTTATTGTGCGCCTGCAACTACTTCACATTTAAAAAACACAATGAAAGCATCTTGGCGTTTGGGCATTTTGGCCAAGAATTTTTACTTCATTGACTTCTATGAAGCCTAGTGCACTTTATACTCTCTGGTCAGGCTTTGCTTACAAGCTTCTCATGTTCCTTAATCATTACCTATTTATCAATTGGGATCATGAAGAAATTAATTCTCAGTGAATTCACATTCACAAGAATTTAGAGGAAGTTCTGATAATATCCGCGACTAGAGGGTGACCAGTCTTCACCAAGATGTCAGCAACTCCGCTCAAGATATCTTTGACGAGTTTTCTCACCAAAGGAACGTAATCTTGCCAATTGGTAACCGCCTCGCCTCTTCTTTGATTCAGCGACTTAATCGAAACCCCAGGCACCTGCACTAAGTCGTCTAAAGACAAGCCACCAGTGTGTGCTATGTTTTCAGCATGAATAAGAAAGGTGTTGGTGAGCTCGCGAACTGCTTCGAGGGCGTCATCATTGACGTCGCTTCTTGGGGCGAGTGCAAGAACTGAGCAGACTGCGAAAAGTAAAGTAAAGAGTAGGGTGAAAGGCTTCATGTTGATGGGGTTTTTTTAAGCAAGAATGTGAGTATTTATGTATTTGAGGTCCACTAGTCGGAAAGTGTGGGGTCTTGAATAAGCGTCGCACAATGGCTTGCCATCAAGGACCATATTTTGCAAGGTTGTAACATTCCTCAAAGTTTAAATAAACAACCTGGGTTCGCCCATCCGGCAAAACTTACTGGAAGTATTTCGAGCTGCCTAAACGGGGAGACTGAACGTCAAAACACCTTAGACGACTAAACAAGACAGTTCCCGAGCACCCTCTCTGGCCTGTGTCTCACCGTTGCTATGCTATATCAACATAGCACGCGTTGTAGATCTTCTAGACAATTTTGTCCAGCGGCTGAACCCAAAACTCCTTTTTCAAGGGCATCACGAAATGTGTGAGTTATGAGCTTTGCAAATGCATTCTTCAAGATTAAAGGCCCCATATGTCGCAAAGAGCCTGGAAGTGACCCAAACAAACTTCCTCCAGGTGGGTAGAAAGTATCATTATGTGGCATTTTCCATAAATAAATACCAATCCTAGTGGTCCACGAAGCTTACACTTCGTTGCACGGTGCCCACTCTGGGTTTTTGTTAGACGCGTTTTACACGAACAACCCGACTTGGAATCAGTTTTGTAAAAATGGGAAGGCGGGGTTTACCTCGTTTTTTGTAACTGCGATTACATGCTCTTATTCTTCGAATATTCTTGTGCTCATGAACCCTGAGCTGGTGCTCCACGCCTCCTGGCCTTTCTCTGGGGTGTTGCAATGTGCAAGGCTCAGGAGTACTTTGGTCTTTTTCTTGGTTTGGAGTCAACCCTGGGTTTCAACAGTCTTTTACAACTCTAAATACAAACCCTTACCTCCCTTACCTCTCTTACCACTTGAGGTCATCAACGGATGAGCTGCATTTGATGATTGGGCCTGTTCCACACAGAACGAAGCAGCCTCGGTTCGCGCCCTATTTCGCAACCATAGCGTGGCTAAGGTGGCTGGGTGCAATAGCACAGCGTAACTTACTTGCAGCAAGTATGCATTCGGGGTTTTTTGAGTATATCTGGACCTTTGGAAGCATTGAACGGAAACCGCCTAATAAGTGAAACCCGTACATCCCTTTATGGACAGATTGGTGGTCACCTTCGAAGTACGCTTCAAAACCTTACCGTTTGGCTGATGCGTGGCCAGCATTCTTCAGCAAACGGTCGCTCATTATTTTATCGGGCATCTTCCCATAATTTTTCTGCACGAGCAAGATCATCGAGACTTTCGGGTTACGTGAACAAACGAATTAGCCGACATGCATGGTGACTGAATAATGGTCCACCTCAGTGTTGTTTTTGACGATGGATTTGCTTTTCAGATATTCTTTTTGCCTTTTCTTGTAGAGGCCATCTCAAAGCGACGAGTCTAAGCCTGCAGCACATGGTGAGAATTCGGCTATCACCATAACAGCTCGAAATCGTCAGTATCGCTTGCATAGATATTAATAGTTTCAGTGTTCATAATAATAGCTTCAGTGCTCATTGTCAGCTGAGATTATCATTTTTGATGTCGTCGTCAATCAAGTTCCTTATGACCAGCGGGCTTGGGTTTCATAGACACACACGTATTTAGCCTCCATACCAAATAAAAACGTGGGTTGTTCTATTTTCACCTGTTGCTTCGACACGAGCTTCAGTAAAGATGCTTGATATAATTTTTGCAGCCCGCTTTGCTTTCTAGGCTAAATGCTGACCAAAACCCTCTTCCAAAATCTAAGTTGTTGATGTGTACTGACGGTCTTTAGTTTTACACATTGCATCCACTATGCTTCGCAGGTTTATTTCTGCCTCTATCCAGTTTCGGTATTGAAGTTTGACGGAGAGATGCTCGTGGTCTTTAGACCCAGATTGATTTCAAGTAACTTGCAAATGATGTCTTGCATAGAGAAACTATCTAAGCCCCGAGAACTGAACCGTATATACTTTTCAGCTCTTCAAAAGGTCATCTTGTGCCCCAATATAAGACCATACTGTCTAATATTGAGGCAAAAGTGTTACGGCCTTTTCTGAAAGGCTGAGCTTTGTCTCGGAAGAAGAGACTTGCTTAGTATAGGAGGACGAACCAAATAGAAGTTCAGATGCTCCTAACTTCCACAAACATATGAATTACGCTTGCGGTATTTCTGACAATTCAAAGGATGCAAAATTGAAAGTGAGTGTGGATTCGCCATATCTTCTTCGAATGGGTTAGCCTGTTTTTTCTAGTAATAGAGTCTGGAGGCCAAAAATAATCCCTTAGCTTACTCCTATGAATTACAATGTAACAATATTCCAACAAAACTCGGATCAATCTTTAAGTGAAACGAAACGTTGCAACAATAATATACCTCTGTTGGTGCATGCTTCGGAAGACTGAGACAGCATACGGAGTGAGGACAAATGAATAAGCCTATAATTGAGTGCAAGCCTAAGGACGCAGACATACGGATGCAATTTTTCTAAGCAAATCGTTGCATGTTGTTCAAGAGCACTACGTTATGCTTGTAGTTTTAAAGCAATCAGTGTGTGGTTAGGCATGCTGATAAGTTTCGCAGTAAAAAGGCTCTGATACAAAATCCTGAGAACACCAACTGCGACTCATTTATTTTATCCCTTAAAACTCTAAAGTGAGAGATGATTGTGTCATATAAAGCTTGGGCGTAAAACATCCAGGAGCAAGTGAACAGAATATCACTGTTATTTATCATTGTACTAGGCGTTTCTGCATGACACATGTATTAACAGTATGATATATGCCTGCGCTGCTAAACTGATCCGACTTAAGCGAATCCAATCAAGGATGACACGTGGAAGTCAAGCAAACATAATTGGGCTAAAAGGGGCTGGTCGGGTCCTTTGGTATCAGTTTCGCTAATAGGGTATGTTGCAAGAAGGAACATGTGTGTACAAAGAATCGAGATGAAATGCAGAGAATTGCCAGCGGCTTCTGTTGGGAATCATTATCGGGATGTAAAATTTGGACGAGAAACGTCCGTTGAATTAGCGATTTGGACCCAAAGAATGCTCGAGGCTAATGCTTCTGAATTGAACCACAATTTTACGGTCTTACGATACTAATTTTTTGCGGACTGATGTTTAGAGAGCTTCGGGAAAATACAGTCACCCCCAGTTTGTTTTTCTGCTGTGCTAAGAGTAATAAAAAGAAGTAATCCAACCTCTTCAAAGGGTCACGTTTTGAATCTGACATTGCTTGAAGAAGAAGACCATAGTTATGTACTTTGTAAACTTTGTACAGAAATTAATTTTCATATTGGGCTCTTTGGCCGAGCGGTCTAAGGCGGCAGACTCAAGTTCTGTTATCGTAAGATGCGCGTGTTCGAATCACGCAGGAGTCAATATTTTTTTGCGCAATTATTCAAGCTTTTGCAACTTTAAGGGCTTTCATCACCCCAAGACAATCTTTATATCCATTTGAAAATCACGGGCCCTCGGCGATATCTTCAATTTCTTTTGGTTGCTGATCACTTCCATTGGCACAATTGCCTTGAAGATATCGTACGTTCCATACAGCTGGCCAACAAAGTACACTAGAAGCTAAAGTAAATATGCTTTAGTAGATTTCTTATGCGTAATGAATTGCAAGATGTAAATACTGTAGTGGAAATAGTTGACGTATTCCTTCATCGATGTGCCAGCGAAAAGGCCCTTCTGAACTGCCCTGTGACTTCAGCGGCTTTGGGTACTCCAAGTTAACTGTGCAAATGACAAACGGCGTGGCTTGTGGCAGACGAAACTCAGCAACCGAGAATTTTCACGGATGCAACTTCAAAGGAACAAAAGGGCGCCGGCACAGTCTCGCCTAATGTCACCCGTAATGTAGTCGCAGATTGCCGGGTAGGGAATGTGCCAGAGGTGTTCGATATACCGGAAAAATTTCTCGACATACTTAAGTTGCGTGGTCCCAAAACGCATATCAGGGAATAACAATGTCAGAAGACCCGAGCCAGCCAAGCCACTGAACCTCTTCAAAGTCGCTCACAATATTTTCATGCTTTTCCTGCCGGGATTACACTTTATGCACACCTCCTCACTCGTAGCGGAGCTGAACATCAGACCGGGAACACCCACCCTTTTTGCAGGTACTTCAATGCTGTAAGAATCCGCTATCAAGCTCGTGGCAAGCATATCCAACGCGTGTCGGTGCTACGCCTATATTTCGGGTGGAGCTATACGATTCCAGCTGCAATGTCTAATCTGCCGCCTTTGTTTGCACGAACGATGCGCCGACACATGAAACTAATCCGCAGTACATACGTGTTTATTTTGTGATGAATGTTCCATGGCCATCAGCAAGCACTGCCCAATGATCAGCTTGCCGCTGATCCTCGCCAGATCCCTATATAAAAGGGAACGTGGCTACTCTATCTCCAGACATAACAACCCATCATGAAAAGCGCATTGGTAGCAGCTAGTTTTTTTAGCCATCCAGGGCTTTGAATTTACCGAGATCCCCGATGCGAGGATCAACGGAAAATGTTACAAGTACGTTTCAGGTAACAAGTATGAAATCGACTGCTTTGACTACAGCCTTTGTGATCAAACCTTTGAGCCCGACAAGGAGGAGTGTGACTTTACTGGGGAATCTGTGATCTGGGGAACGAGGGAGTGGACCACGTACTGTGCTCAGCAGCTTATGTGCAAGAATTTCAGAAAGAAGGTCAGAAAGGAGAACATTGACCCTTTCGAGGACAGCACGGGCGACTACGATGTATGCACACAGTACCGTGGTCTTGACATTAGCGAGAATCCTCTCAAGTGTCACCATCCAATCTATTGTGAGAGCGAGTACGAGCCCGACGAGAAACCCTGCGAGACGAAAAGCTCGGTCGATTGGCCGGAATATAAGGGATCCAGCCCATATTGTATTCAGCAAGCAATGTGCAAAAACAAGTCAAAGCACGCAAAGGATGCAGAAGCCAAACCAGCTGAAAAACCAGTTGAAAAAGCAGAAGAACCAGCTGTCCACGAGTGTGCACAGTGTGTTGGGAAAGGAGTCTTGGAAATTCCCCAGGAATGTCACAGACATGTGTACTGTGAACATTCTTATGAAGACGACGGGTCGATATGCGACATTATTGGAAGAAGGGTCGACCGTGACAAAGTATCTGCTTACAGCCCATTCTGTCTCCAAAGAGCAATTTGTTGGACGTATACGCAAAACATTGAGTACGATGAACAGATAAAACAAAGAGAGGCTGATGCTAACAAGTGCCCCAAATATATTGGAGTGAGTCCCGACAAGAAGCCTGACGAGTGTCTATACAAAGTTTACTGCGAACAGCCCTTTGAAGACGACGGACAGCCCTGCAGTATCTTGGGAAAGAAATTCAGCTCAAGACAAGAGTTGGTCGGCTACAGCGTGTCCTGTATTCAAAAAGCTTTATGCGGAGCGGGCGAGGGAAATGCAGACAAGAAAGGTGATACGACTTCGGGTGCCAACGAAAACGTCCATCAGGATGACAATGAAAGCACTCAATCGAATACTCACGAGTGCTCTCAGTACATTGGGAAAAGCCCAGTTGAAATTCCCAGGACCTGCGTTAAATACGTTTACTGTGAACAGGAATACCAGAGCGATGGAAACCCATGCACACTTGATTTGGGTCAAGTCTCTTCGCCTCGGGACTTGGTTGGACACAGTGCTTTTTGCATCAAGGAAAAATTATGTGGCTCGAGCTAAGCGGAGCAGGAACCGGAAGTTGTTTCTGGGCAGGCGGGGAATCCAAAAAAAGGTGGAGGAGAGTGAGGAGGAGAAGGAGAAGAAGAAAGCTCTATGCGACAAATTTGCTGGGAGCACTCCTGTCGAAGTGTGGTTTCCATGTCTTGAGTATGTTTATTGTCAAAACGACTACCCACCTCCTCAAAGACCTTGTACCTACGCTGACGGATTTTCTCTTGATGACAGCACTCCTTGAATCTGTTACAAGAAGTTCTTTTGCGAAGGTGACAAGTTAAGACCCGTATAAAGGACTGTATGATGGTGTTGGAGACAACGGATGTCTCCAGCTAGACACATTCATGCTTAATAGGACAGGAATAGGTATTGTCAATTCAATATTTTTCTGCCTTTTTTGTCGACTGGTATTTCTGTGTTTTTCATGGAGTACATTGGCACATTATCGAAAGTTTTTGCTTTTCCTGCTTGCGTTCATTGATATGTAGCGGTTCTCGATAGGTTGTGATTTTCTGCAGAGGGACACTGCATAGTTCGTAACGGATCACATACAAATCAAAACCACATAAATTTGACCCACTGCACATGTCAACACCATAAGAATCAATACACACCTCTATGTTCGGGTGGAGCGGGCAAAGCATGGTACCACACCAATTAGAGACTAAGTATTTTACGCTGGGAATGCATATGTGGAGATGTGTGCAACGCCTCGAAACAATACATTGAAAATAAAGGCCGGCGGTTATTTGGACCAAGTTAATGAAGTGAAATGCCCTATTCTGCGGCAATACAATTACAGCGTATGACAAGGCCTCTACTTCAAAAGCGCCGCTTTGCCTGAGATTTCGATCAAAAAACCAGAGAGCCGTACGGCGCATCCGTGCCCAGGCGTTTTTCCCAAAGCGGCTCATAAGGCCACTTTTGCGCCTGTAACAATGGAAGTTCTACCAGCGCATTTTCTTGGCTATTGTTTTGGAGAGAAAAAATTGAGTCCTAGAGACACAATGCCGATTATGGTACTCAATAATGGTCATGACGCTGAATGTGGCAGTTTAATCACCAGACCAAGAACGCCCAAGACTGTAAATTGAATTATAAAAGCAGCAAACATCGCCCCTGAGAGTTTGTTCCTCCATACATTAGGAATATGCATTTGGCCGGTTTTATCTACACCTTTTTCTTGTGGCACCTAGCATTTGCTGAATACGTGGATGCTCCTGAATACTTCCTCATTGCATCGAGAAAGGGTGGTCACAATTACCCCTTGCAAGGAAAATTTCTATCAAGTAGAAGCTTATGGAACGTACGCTTTGAGCTCTCTGCAATTGATTCTTTAGTAAGTGTCAAAGATGGCCGATTGTTTGTTACATCGGACGATGGAGACGTGGTGGAGTTTCCCGCTATGCTTGAAT